>JARBWK010000010.1:43635835-44074301 GCA_030556195.1 Anolis apletophallus | reverse complement strand
ATGGTCACTGATCTTGCTGGATGGAGGATTCTGGGAGTTATAGTCCAAAAGTGAATTTACCAGGGTGTGTTCAATATAGGAATCCCTAATGGGGTCATGGTTCTCCAATTTCAGTGTCCGGTTGTTTTAGATTTCAGTTCCCAGAAATAGTCGCTGTAGTTTGGTGAGGCACTAAAAACCTATCTGTGGCCTGAAGAAGTTTAGCCTATTTTAATGTTGACCCCTATTTACTATCAAGTTCTGCAGGTGTGTTCAATAGCATTGAACTATATGGCAGGATGTAACCACAACTCTTCCTTTCCACAGCAGTCTTTTGGCTGAAATTATTCTTTACTCCTTTGAGGATTAATCAGAATCAGGATAAAGATAACTTAAATTCATATATTTTTCTTTATATTAGTACCTAATGAATAACTAATAGTCCAAAACTTTGCTCTCTGTTTCACAAAACATAGACTTATAAAATTGCCCAAAATAGGGAGAAGAGCTATACTTAGGATGACTATGATAAGAAGACACCTTTGCATTTTATTCAATTTATAGGCAATTTACATGAACCATATAAAGTGAGCCTGAATCTGGTTTTGGAAAAGCTACTTGTTTTTGGTCATCCTTGCTGGTGGATTCGAGGAACTCTAGTTCAAAAGGTTTGTTTTCCAGCCCTTCTCTCAGTTAATAACAGCAGTTGACAGAGGTTAAGGAGAACATAGGAGCCAAAGGTGCATTTGTATTTCCATTATTTGCCAAGCATACTGTGGGAATATAAATAGCTTTTAAAAAACATTCTGGATGACTGTACATAACAGTCCAGGCAAACTGCTTCAAGATATGACATTTGTTGGCCGCAGGTATGCCTTGGGAGGGGAAACACAGCGTCTAAGGCACCGAAAAGGCTTTACACATCAATAAACCCTGGAACCAAACTTAAATTTATCCCAGGGATGTTATTATGAATGAACTCATATTGCCAAAAGGCTTCTGGAGTCTCTGTAGAACAAACTGCAACAGTAAAACCAATATGACAAAGCAGTGCAATATTGTTGTTCAGTAGGCTAATGCCATCTTAAGTTTTATTATCAAATGAAAAGAGGTTATCTTGGGGCCGATTTCATGTGATTAATTTGAGTTCATGTGCTAATTATCAAAATATAGTCTGCTAGGTTTGAAGTCTTCATCATGTTGTGGCTTTTCATGTGATAATCTTCTTGTCACAATCGACAACTAGGCATTAATAGGAGGAAATGACTGAGAAGAGATCTAGGAGGATAACGTTGGAGGACAATCTTACTCGGACAATGAGGGATCGCTGAACGAACAAACGAACGAACGAGGAGGATAAAGCCTCTGTAAGGCAAGACAAGTTATCTGAGGATCAGAGGGTGGGTGATTTAGTTTACCCACCCATTGTTTAGCAGAACTGGAGGCACAGTATTTGTTCTGAGAAGAATGAGAATTGTAGAATCATAGAATTGGAAGAGACCACATGGGCCATCTGGTCCAACTTCCTGCCATACAAGAAAAGTACTGTACAATCAAAGCACCCCCTGATAGATAGCCATCTAGCCTCTGTTTAACAGTCTCCAAAGAGGTAGGCTCTATCATACTCTGAGGTAGAGAGTTTCACTGTTGAACAGCTCTCATGGTCAGGAAGTTCTTCCTAATGTTTAAGTGGAATCTCCTGTAATTTGCATCCATTGTTCTTAGTTTCCAGGGCAGCAGGAAACAAGCAAGAAACAAGCTTGCTCCCTCTTCCTTATGACAGCCTTTCAAATATTTATGCACAACTATGATGTCTCCTCTCAACCTTCTCTTCTGCAGGCTAAATTCCAGCTCTTTCAGCTGCTTCTCATGGGGCATGATCTACAGACAATAATTCAGATTTGACCAAAAAGTAGTCAGTTAAATCTTTAAGGCATTTTTCAATCTGTTGCATTTTCTGCAATGACAGCTTCTCCATGTTGGGGAATCCTGTAAAGGGCAGGCGTGCAACTGTCAAAAGTTGTGGGGCTGCATCAGCCTCTTAAAGGACTTGGAGAGCATCCTCCCCATCAGGCATGTACCTGGGGGGGGGGGGGCTTGGGGGCTTCAGCCCCCCCCCTGAAATTCTCAGTGTGGTCCGTGAAAAGGCCTTACTGGTACATTATTTAAACTGTTATGTGTATTCATATCATGATCTGATCACCATGCTCAATATAACCCATATGCATGGGGGTATTGGGATAACAATACAAAAGGTTTGCTAGGGTAGACCCTCTCTCACCCAGACTCAGCCCCCTCCCGAATCAAACTCAGCCCCCCTCCAATCAAATTCCTGGGTACGGCCCTGCTCCCTATGATTCCCATATCTTCCAATACCCCCACAAGGAAAATCTGGTCACATTTTGCCACTTTCCTCTTGGTAATTTCATACAAGCTTTTTTAAAAAAAGTAAACAGAAGGTGATTTTTTTGGATGTGTGTACTCTGGAAGGTATTGGAAGTCCTTCGGTGGCTATATGCAATGAGCTATACCTTCCTATATGTTCTAACATTTCATAGATTAAAATTGGGCACATGTAGCGAAAATTGGGCACATGTTCAAGATGGATAAGGCTATTAATGGAAAAACTATGAGAGGCTGCAGCAGTTTGCTTTTGCCTGACCCTATTGAAAAGGGCACGATTTTCTTCCCCTGTCCTCTGCTGAATTAACTGAGTGCAAAGTATTTATTTTACTTTGAACTCTGTTTGTAGCACCTGAAAAACATCTTTAAAAGTGGGACAGAGGATTATTTGGGAGTGTCCCCACCAAAAGAGAACATTTGGGGATATGTCTTCTACACCCCTGGTTTTGAAAAATCAAAAACAAACACTATCTGTTTCATGAAAAGGTGTTACATATAAGCACCTAGATTTATGAATAAACCAGTAAGAACAAGAATGTAAGAACACTGATTTTATACTAAGTACGTTTCATTTTCTGAACAAGCAAGATGTTCTTTTAGTTGTTAGTTTATAATTGCAAAATGGGCCACTTGTGTCATAGTCATGTTTTAATTTGCAACCATCGCTGAAATGCTTGTCTTCTCCTAATGTAGGAAATTCTGTTTGGAATCCCATTGGTAACATGTGCTACCTCCTAGGACTTGTGTTATCTTTTAGGAACTGTTTTATTCTTGTGGTTTTATTGCTGTTGTAGATTTGTTGTTTTATTGTGGTGCTTGATGTAAGCTACCCCGAGCCAACTGGGAGTGGCGGCCAATAAATCTGACAAATAAATAAATAAATAAATAAATATGCTGCCATGTCTTCTCACATACTTCTTGCATACTTCTTTCAGCTTCTATGGAAGGAGTATCCAGGTAACTCCTTGCATAACAACAACAACAACAACAATTTGGTTGTTGTAGGTTTTTTGGGCTATATGGCCATGTTCCAGAAGCATTCTCTCCTGACGTTTCGCCTGCATCTATGGCAAGCATCCTCAGAGGTTGTGAGGTCTCAAACTTCAGCAATCTCAAGCCATGTTGCATAGCTACTGCAGTGGGGACCTTACAAACGTACATTGGGAAGTTTTATACTTTGCCAAAATACATATATGATTTCATCCCACATCTGCCCTGAATGTAAATATTAATTGTCCTGTGGTTTCTGATGTAAAGGAGCCCAACAATCTAGGTGGACAGAGTTCCAGTGGATTATCAGTACCAAACATCTCACCCATGATAAATAATATGATAGTAAACAGTAAACATATGAAAGGCTGGCTCTCTCTAAACCATAAACATTTGGGGCAAAATGTTGCTCTCTCAAAGTTCATCATTTATAAACATTGGGTGTGCTGACCAGGGCTGCAAAGGGTGGCCGTCCGACAAATATCTGGAAGGCTGCACATTGCCTGTCCCTGATCTATCAGTAGGAATAATTCACTGGACTGACAGTGAAAAATAAATACCTTATTGATTTGTTACTAAAATTCTACAGAACAAAGAGCTGCATTAAGATGAGATGTTGGACCCAGAGACATTGGTATTAATCAGCAGAGTAGGAGATTGTGACTAAATCACCTTGCATAAGAAGGGATAAAGTAGCCCATTTGATAATGCATGATAAACACTCTGGGTTAAGTTTGTCTTTGTTGGGTAACCAACAATAAGCCCCAGGGATTTCCATCAGGAAGAAATGCAGCCTCACTCTAAGCTTCACAAAGGGACCTCTTTGTAGCCAGGGAGCTCAATTGACAATAAAAAGGATCTCTAGGGAAGTCAGTCTAGAGCAGTAAAAGCTATTGCTGGCTCCCTCCAAGTCTGTGAAACTCTAATTTTTGGAGACTTTTTCTGTTCATAGTCTAGCCATTTGTTTGGACCATTATTAAAAAGAGGAACACAATGAGGGAATTGTTTGGATTTTTTTTAAAGTGACCACCTCAAACTTCCTAGTTGTATTACACTATGTAACTCATTTTTGTTCCTGGTTATTTTTGTATTAACAACCTTGGCATTATATTATTATTATTATTATTATATACACACACAACAAGATTAGTACACAGAAAACAAGATCACAATGCTGGATGTTTGTATTGGATCACAAATAGGACATTTCCCAAGTGTCTAGGACAGAGGTGCTCACACTTTTTCAGCATGTGAGCTACTTATCAAACAACCAAGTCAAAATGATCTACCTACCCACAACGAAAATGTGAAACATATAATGCAATATCTGCTTTGAACTGGGTTTTCTGAGTCCACACTGCCATATAACCTGATTTAAAGCAGATAACATGGGATTTTATTCAACTGTGTGGAAAGGACCTCAGATAACCCAGGGCTGGCAGCACTTGGGTGGCGTCGGGAGCATGCGGGGTGGGACTGAGCCTTCCTCCCGCCCTGCCTGCGATCTACCAGCACGCCCTACATGATCTACCAGTAGATTGTGATCTACCTAATGAGCACCCCTGGTCTAGAACTATGTGATGTATCGGCAAATAATGTGTGCAAATCCGAGGATGGGTTTTTGCAGCTGACAGATGGTAATTTTGTTATTGTCAATTGATTTTAAATTCTGGCCAAGGTCTTTAGGCACTGCACCCAGTGTGCTGATCACTACTGGACCCACCTTTACTGGCTTGTGCCAGAGTCTTTGCAGTTCAATCTTTAAATCATTATATTGTGTAAGCTTTTCCATGTGCTTGTTGTCAGTTCTGCTGTCACCTGGGATTGCAACATTGAGGATCTATACTTAGATTTTTTTCCACAATTGTGAGGTCAGGAGTTTTGTGCTTCAAAACTCAGTCTGAATTCGGAATTCCCAAAGTAATTTTATGTATTTATTTTCTGTAACTTTTCAGGTTTGTGGTTCTACCAGTTCTTTGTCACTGTGACAAGTTCTAGTGGATCATCTGAGCAACAGTATTATGCCACTGCTTGTAGTCTGTCTGTGCAATCTTCTTCTTCTTACAAGTACCGTGTTTCCCCGAAAGTATGACACCCCCGATTGTAAGACGTATCGGGGGTGTCAGGGGGGTCGGCTAATGTAAGCCGTACCCCGAAAATAAGACATACCACCGGCCGCCACGTCACTCGGTCCCGCCTCCTCCTCAGTCCCGCCTCCTCCTCCTCGGCCCACCTCTGCCGCCTGCCGCCGCCCGCCTCCGCCTACCTCCGCCTCCTCCGGCGCCGTTGCCGCCCCACGCCTGCGCCAGGCGCGCCTGCGTCAGCGTGCTAGGTGCGCCTGCGGACATTCGCGTATGGGCAGTAGGTCCCCGCCTAGCGTGCTGATGCAGGCGCGCCTAGCGCGCTGATGCAGGCATGCCTGGCGCAGGCATGGGGCCGGCTGTGCGGCGGCGGCGGAGGTAGGCGGAGGCGGGCGGAGGAGGTAGGCGGCGGCGGCGGTGGTGGCGGAGGAGGCGGAGGAGGCGGAGGAGGCGGAGGAGGAGGTGGGACCGAGGAGGAGGCGGGACCGTGTGACGCGGCGGCCAAGGGAAAGGCTTACTTTCGAGTACGGCAGGTATCGTCGGCTAATGTAAGCCGTACCCGAAAGTAAGCCGTAGTGGGGATTTTGGGGGTCAAAAGAAAGTAAGACGCTGTCTTACTTTCAGGGAAACACGGTATCTCCCCCCCTGGGGGGGGGATTGAAAATGATAAAAGCGGTGCTCTTGGGCCTTTTCCAAAAACAGTCTACAAGAGGAGCTGTGTTGGATTTGAACAAAGATTTCCTATGTAGCTCAGCATTTTGTTCATATAAAGGACAACAATTTGCTTGTGTAAAGTGGAATGTAAGTGTGTAAAACATGGACCACTTGTGTTTCCCAATAATGGATACACAACTTTTGGCTTCCTTCTGACACCTATTTCAGTGTCTACTATCATGCTACTTAATAAATATTAATGAAATCATTCGCCAGTATATATACATTTTACAAGAGAGGGTGTTTTTAATATGTGTTGGATCTTCCCCAGATATGAGATCTCTCAAGTCAACATCATCTCACCCATCGGTCTCTTTCTCAAACATAAAAAACAGGTTCAGTGTATGTCCCGAGTAACATTAATTCAGTCAATTAGGACAGAGGTAGGGTCCTTCCAGATAATTTGAAAATGTAGGACAAATAAGTGGGGCAAAAAATCAAGGTACCTTAAGGAGAGTCCAGTCACTGAGATGTCAGTCCCGGTAAATGCTCCCCTGGCACCCTGACAGGTTTAGTTGTAAAGGATTTTAGAAATCCACAAGATGGATGTGGGACATCAGCCAGAAGTTTACTTTTCATTTTTTTCTTGACTCTCCAAGATGTGCTGGACCTTATAAGCGCTGATGCGGATACACAAACAGATTTCTCATCATCATCTCTCCTCACCTGCTGCCTTTACTTTTTCGCTCTTGAACCCCGTTTCCCTTTGGGGTCACTTCTCTGCCATACAGGTGCCCATTGTGTAAATTCAAGCTCTATTTAATTTCATAAACATGAGAACAAAGGAATGTTTGCTGAGAGTTCTCATTGGAATTGCTTTCCCCTTGTGCTTCCATTTAGCCACTTGTGTGTTCTCGGCTCCATTTGTTTACAGCTGTTTAAAATGTGCACATATGCTGGAGCAGTCCACACCAGTGTATAGCAAAGAAGTCATGCATTTTTCTTGGGTGCAGGAATATACAGTAATATAAACATGCACATTTTTGTCCGAAATTGGATTTTAAATGCACCTCTTTAACACATGGTTTTCAGCCATTAATATAACCAGCATGCATTTTCGGCAAACGTTATGTAGCCAGCCACCCCACTTTTATTGCAGTTTCTTCTGTATTTTAGTCAATGGGGACTATAAAGTCTTGATTTATTTTTAATAGAGCGACCTTGATATGAATGTTGAACCACCCCATCATGACAAGCCAAGAGGAATACATCATCAACCCAGGACCACACAAGCTAGTTAAGGAAATGACACTGTTGGACAGTGGTGTGAATGGTAAATCAGTGCAATCCCAGTTCTGTCCTGAACACCCACCTTCAGATACATGCTCTTGATGTGACAAGTTGCAAAATGGAACATTTGAATTCAGCTTGAACATAGTAAACAGAAAAAAAGTATTCTGACTACTAAGGATTTTTTTCTTAGAATAGCTGGCTTAAATTTGACAATAAAACAAATTATTCTGTTGTAATTTTAATTTGCTTGCATTGCTATGAACCTTTTAGATGTTAAAAACAGTTGAATTTTACTATATAAATTTTAATTTACAAGTCCCTGCAGATATTTAGCAGATTTTTCTAGTAGACTTCCACTTGTGTCAAAGCTATTACCTAATTTCTTCCTTTATGATATCAATGCCATGCAGAAAGAATACAAAACTGAGAAAAGTAGGTTTTAGGAAGATGAAAATATGACAAACACCAGTACCACTGATCATAGTTTACACATTCATCTTCTCTTCTCAAGTATAATTTATGGTGAAATTGGTTTTACAGGTTTTTAAATCACTCTGTTTGACCCATGATAGATGGTTGGAGAGAAGAAAAATGAGCACTTAGGTTATGATAAATGTCTCAAATGTGCTGGATGCAGTCATTCATCTATCACTCACTGATTCATATCTAGCTAAATGTTGAGAGAACCTGAAAATAGAATTACCTTTAGTTTTTATTTGGACAAATGCCATATAAGTGGAAACAATCACTGCATATCTCATATTTTGAGTATTCCCAAATTTTGTCTAGGGCTCCCAGTATTCACACGTGAATGACAGTACTCACTGAATTTCAGAAATCATATATCTATTTATATCTATATCTATGGTCTGCAAATTTTTGTTAGTCATTGTAAGTCATATCAAATTCATTAAAATCATACTTATGACATGATGTCAGACACGGGGATATGGCCTGCGCCAAAAACTTGAGAGAAGAAACTTACCCAATACTTTTTCAATTGCAGTTTTAAATCTTGGAAGCTTCTCAACTCAGTTTCATTTTCAGTGCAGGGAAGCAAAACAAAGCCAAAAAAACTGCCTTTCCTCATTAAATTAATGGCCTCTTGCCATTAGGAGAGGGAAGCAACAGGGAGAAAGCTGAGTTCGCTGGGAAAGACTGAAAAAGCACAGAACTCTGGGAAATGTTGTTTGGGAAGGCATAGAGCCCTATGTCAAAAAATTCAAAAGGTCCTGTCGTAAACTATACTTCCCAAATTCAGAAAGCCCCAATCATTATCGAAAGAGATTTGTCCATCCGTAGTAGCAGCCAGCCAGAGTTCCAATAAATGGTCGAATCTGCAAAGAGGAGGACTGACTGATCAATACTTCTAGTAAGTAAATCTCTAAAAGGAAGTTATATTGGTTAATATGAGAGACATTCAATGAGATAGTTGTTGTGGCTTTTTAAAAATAATAATAAAAAAGGTTTTGTCAAAACTTCAAAAAAATCCTTAAAATCAGTAGATGTTTGAATATTTCTGAAAGTCGGGGGAATGATCCCCTGTTATCTTGTGTAACTGTATAGAAATTTCAGGGAGATAACTCTTGTAGGTTTTCCCCTCAAAATATGTTGTTTATGAAAAATCCATGGATAAGTGAAATGTTCTGAAACTTGATGGGCTAACAGTGGTAAATGTTTTCTACCATAGTAGCAAGTTTTATCCCCAATAGCTGTAAAAATGAAGGAGAAAGGAGCCTCATCCACAGTCAGATACATTAAACCTAAAGTTGTTTCCTTCTCAGAAATGAATGCTTGTACAAATATTGGTGCATGCTTCCAAACAAAACTGTAATGCACCAAAGTCAAATTGAGCATATACTGCTGTTCCCAAAATGAAGATGTCAATTTAATAGACATAGAAAAGGCCTTAAAAACTTAAAGGAAAGTCTTGTGGGTTCTGCTTTAGTTTCTTTGTTTTTGTTTTTGTTTTAATCTTGAGATTCACCCAACTAAAACAAACTGCTATAATCCTATGTGGATGAGATCTTGTCAGATAAGGAAAGGCAAGACATGAGCTCAGAAGACAGGCTTTAGTCAGAATCAGGGAATGATGGCAATCTGTCTTGAGGCCAGAGAAGGCTATCAGCTCTACTGCAGAAGCAGGACCTGGATCTTTATACACTGATCTTGAACAATGGGCACTGGGATGCTTCATCCTTCAGTGCTTTGCAGACCCAAATGGCAGCAACAAATGGCAGCAACAAAGGCAAAGATGTGGCCAGCTTTGAAAGATAAATATTGGCGTAATGAGGTAGTAAAACAGTAAATTAGAACGGGTAAGACTGCTACTGTGCTGTAAACAAGCCATTCCACTTTCTTTGGCATCAATCCATTCCCTGTGGTCTAATTTTCTGGAATTCAGCTTGCCCTTTGGACTCTTCTGCTTTACAACTCCCTGATTGGCATTTGGCCTGCTTGGAGTGCTTTTTGTACTTAGACCTTCCATGGCTTTGACTATATATCTGCTCCTATGGACACTTGGTTTGGTTTTCCATAATTTGTTTTCTTGAACTAGAGAAGAACTTACCTGGGACAGGAAACAAGGTACACATTAATGGCTTGGGTGGACAAACTAAGGAAAATAACATTCAATGACTGTCAGATACCACTACAACTGTTACGTGATATAATTGTGGAAAACTGTGTTACAATTCAGCCATCACAATAAATTGTTTGGCAAGATATTTCTCTGAGCACAAACTTTGCCCAGGAATATGTGATAATACCAGAATCATGTTCACAATAGTCTTGCGCATTTGTATAGAATCATTATCCGTTTCTGTTTGTTTAATTCATAAGGCCCCATTTTTGTTTTCAAGCGCCTCTCCCCAAAACGGGTGCCTTTCTGAATGAGCTTTTTCATCCCAGGTCTGAAAAAATTAATATTTTCGTCCCATTGATGGCAATGGGTGAGCTTTCCACGCTTCCCTTCCCCTCAGTTTTAGGCCCTGGCAGGTGTGGGTGCTTTCTGGGCTAAGCACTGAAAATGAGGCAACCAAACAGTTATTATTCCCACTTTACTTTCATTTCACTTATATTTCCGTACCAGAGGGGTATGTGTACCATTTTGTGCCATCTGAGTGGAAAAAAGGTATGAAAACACGAATTAAATAGCTGAAACAGTCACTGGGCCCATGACTAGTTCACAACTCCTCCATGCAAGATATATTTGTGGTTTCCTGTCAAATATTCGTTTGCAGTAATCGCTTTGCTGTTGTTAGACATTGTAATATCAGAATTTTTTTGGTTGACACATTGCAGATTGCCCAGAGATTTACCAGTAGATTCTGATTTATCTTCCGATCACATCCTACTCTAAAAAGTCAGCTCCAACTTTGTTCTGATAGTCTGCAAGTGTAACAATGCTATGTTTCAGTGGCAACTTCAACTAATGTATTGTCGAAGGCTTCCATGGCTGGAATCACTGGGTTGTTGTAGGTTTTTTAAAGCTATATGGCCATGTTCTAGAAGCATTCTCTTATGACGTTTTGCCTACATCTATGCCTGCCATAGATGTAGGCAAAACGTCAGGAGATAATGCTTCTAGAACATGGCCATTTTACTCGAAAAACCTACAACAACCCAACTTCAACTAAGCTTCACTTCTTGATTTCCAGTTGCTTCCCCTCAAAGTTGCCACCTCATTTGTTCTTTTGAAAGAGAAAGTCAAAAGTTGGAGCATAGCTCCCTCTAAGTTGGGATGAGGACCATACCCCCTCAAATAAGAACTCTGCCTTGTGATGAAATTTTAATTTAATCCTCAAATTGCCATAACTAAAAGCTTTAAAGCATTTAGATAGTTTAGGCATCTAAAGAAAAGAACCAGGCAAAGTGCCCAAAGAAAAAAAAGACAAGCAAATAGAAGAACTCTTGGTGTGATTGATTTTCAGTGTCTCACTCTCTGCAATGATTGAAATGTGGAAACTGAAGGAAAAATGAAATAAAGGTGAGAAGTGGTGGGCAGTGGCAATGTTCTCCTTTTGCTCCCCTCCTTGTAGCTACATCTATGCTAAAAGCAGTATTTCTTGTATTGCATCCATTCCACTCATAGTAAAATAATTTGGTTCAGCTAAGCACAGGCATGCTTAACCTGTATTGGGATTCTACAGCATAGCTATCCCAGCAGTAAGGCTGGCAAGTCTCTGTGGGGGTGAAACAAACGTGCAAGCCATGTTCTAGCAACTTCCTAACTAGTCACTTCCTCCTAACCGCTAAGATCATTGATTTCATCTCTGCTGTAGAAACCAGTCCTCTACAGTTCTTATGTAGAGATGGATCATACAAGCCCACTTTTCCTAAGGAAAATAACAATGCAGCTGGTTATTACCAGGGGAATATTATCCATATCATTTGGAAGCCTTATACAAACTTACACTCAAAATAGCTACCTAGTAGAAATTGGATGTATTCCTCCAGACATAATAAACGTAACAATAAATCAGAATAATGGCCTATAGGTATAACCCTCAGAGCTCTCTGAATTGCAGTAAAAGCCACACAGTATCAGTTGCTGGTTCAGAATGGAAGACATAAGCCACCCCAAGGAAAGTGAAACCTTTATAGCATAATTGTTGTCGACTGCAGCAATTTTCTCCTCATGGTAAAACTGCGTGCAGCACAGGTAAAAAGTTGAATTCATATTCTTAAAAAATAATGAAATCTCTGCTATTGTCTGTAATAAATGGCAGATAGAGACCACTCAATTAGGATTACAACTTTGGACTACAATGCCTAGAGTCCTGTAAACAGTACCAAATAGATTGCCTTCTAGTGCTGCTTGGGGAGAGTCATGCTTTGGGCAGCAACTCCCAGAGTCCCCAAACTACCATGGTCCATTGGAAATATAACTTTTCCACAGTGTAACACTGAGTTCTTGGATATTTTGCCTTGTCTCCTCATTCCTTAATAAAATGGGCTATTGGTACATATTTTGCTGACTCTCACAAAACTCTTAGTTGTAGGCATTTGCATTTGTTCAACAGCCAAGAAAGAGTACACACTGAAAGCTAATGCTAAGATGAGCCCTCACTAGAATCTTTAGACTTCAGTCTCTGCTCCTGGGTTTTAGTCTCTGCTTCTGGCCTTGCTTCTCTGATCTTCAGGAGAAAGGCCTACAAATGGTTCAAGCTCATTACATGAGAAGATGGAATAATCAAATTGTTGCTTTTTCTCTCCTAGTTAAAACTTCAAAGCTCTTTAAAATAAGAAAATGATATTGAATATGCTAAAGATATAAAATTGAATGTCTGCCAAATAACAGGAACAACATTATCTTAACATACTAGTCATGTCCTTTGTTATATTCTAAGCATTTTCATTTGTTCGACTGTATGTAACATAACTTGCAAATTAACCTGAAAACGCTTATTCATAACACTACTGTATATTTCAAGTTCTGGTCCAATCCATCCTTATATATTGGGAAGGTAGCCATTGGAAGCCTGAAAATCCATTCATAATGGTAATTTCCATTGTTGATTGAGCGATGAAATTTCTATTCCATTTCTCAGTCCACATTTCAAACAATTCAACATATGTTTGTCTGCTCAGAGATAAACTCCACAAAATTCAGTGACACTTACTAAGTACAGTGTGTCAAGATGTGCAGCCAAATATTTTCATTGATCAAAATAAAAATATAGTTGCCCCCCCCCAAATCCATGAATGATACTTTCCAAGACCTCCTGTGGATATCTGAAACCATGGATAATAGTGAACTTTATGTTATTAGAATACTTGGGCCATAAGCATACACTAGAATCCCATTGGAGGACCTAGGGAGGCCCACAAACACTTCTGGGGTGATATTTTTTCAGTGTACTAAGTGAAACTGAGGATATCAAATTCATGGATCAAGGGGTCATTTTGTATATATTCCAAAACCCCAAAAGCACAAACACAAATCAAATACAGCACAGAAAAATAGTATAAAGGAGAAATAATGAGCCCGTGCAGCTAGAAATGGTGAAGACAACAAATAACTTGGCCTTCTGAAGCAAAACCTCCTGAAATCTGTGCTTTGTTCCAGTGGTCAAGAGCTTTTGCTGACAGTCAATCTGTTCGGACTAAGTATTGGTAGCCTACCTATGATCTTTGAGTATGTAATTTGCTGAACTTCTTCAGTTTCTTTCTTGCACCATCTCGTCTACTTTAAAATAGTCTAATAGCAAATCCATGTAAACTGCCAAACCTTTCCACAGGAGCACACAATTTTGTCCGGCAAGCATCACATTAGCACTTCCCAGTTGGTGTTCAAAAGCAATGCCAAACAGACACTCAGCATTCTCATTCTCTCGTTGTTTCTCTAGCATAGATAATGAGGGTTTTTTTTGTTTTGAAATGGTTTGTGCAACATATTATCTTCATCAGTAAGAATGAATAGATAAACCTAAAATGAAAGCCTTCCTGGAAATCATGTCCTATGGCTTGTGAACTGCGCCTATAATAATGCAGCACAATCATGACAAGAATGAGGAAAGAGATTAGGATCTTTTACTTCTGTTGGACCCTCCCATAAAGCAACGGGTTCAGAGGAGGAGAGCATGCTAATAAGCAGTGATAAGAAGAAAACGGATGCACTCAGATAATTTTCCCAATTTTTCATTTCCAAACCTGGAAATGGCATGCCATCTTTCAAGTCTGAGGTCACGTTTGGTCTTCTCAATGGCTTGGATGAAGTATAAAGTTTGGATGAAGACCAGGAGTGCCTTTGCACAATTAAAGGTTATGTGTCAGCTGCCCCTGTACCTTGAGACTCCACATTTGTCCACAGTAGTCCACACCTTAGTTACATCCTGACTAGATTACTGAAATGCACTGTACATGGGGCTGCCTTTGAAGACCGTTCAGAAACTTCAGCTGGTCCAAAGATCAGTGGCCAGATTACTAACTTGAGTTCTGTACAGGGAGAGAACCACTATCATGTTACAGCAGCTCTACTGGCTATCATTTTTTCCGGGCAAAATACAAAGTGCTGGTTATTACGTTTAAAACCCTAAATGGTTTGGGCCCAGACTATTTGGCTGACCGCACTTCTGTATGCAAGCCTGCCTGAGCACTGCATTCAGCGGATGAGGCCCTGCTCTCTGTCCCACTCCCATCTCAGGTACGTCTGGTGGGAATGAAAGGGCCTTCTCTGTGGTTGCCCCCACCTCTGGAACTCCCTCACTAAGGAAATCAAAATGCCCCCCCCCCCCTCCTTACTCAATTTCAAAAAGCAATTAAAAACTTTCTTATGCTCGTAAACATATAGCGAGGAGGACATATGAAATATTCAGCATAAATAAAATAGTCTGGAACATGAAATTGGCTGCTATTCAGGTTTATATCCTTTAAATTTTAATGTTTTTTTTAAAAAAATTATTAAACAATTTTAAATTTGGTTGTAATAGCCTAATTAAAATAAAATTTTAGTGTAGTGTTTAATTAGTTAGGAGTAAACCCCATTCAATTCAGTGGCATGAGCCACTAATTATTCTTCCAGATGTAAATATGGCATGGCTGCTAGTAACATTCATTGTTTGGTATGTCTCTGTGAAGGCAACCATGTATGTCAAGTGGAAACCCTGTAGCTAGAATCAATTGAAATAATACAGGATGATAAAATGGGATTTCAGCCCGAAATTGTAAAACAATAAAAAGATGATGGCATTTTGTATAACATAGCAGAAGCATTTTAAAACTCACAAATCACCAGTTTTAAAGGGAGCAAGGGAAAGAGGTGTGATAAACCCTGAGAGTGTAAATATTTCCAGACATTTTTAAACAGATCACAGGAAAATAAAAAAGGCATGCAAGGAAGCACAATTAGAACAAAATCTCATGTTGCTGATTTGAGATGAACTCTCCGATGACTTCCATCAGGATAATTTACTTCTTTAGCATTTTGATTAATTCTCTTTTATCCTTATCTTTCTTTATGTATTTTTGGTCCCTGGTTGGCATTTTCAGTTCTGGTTTTCTATGGATGCCAAGTCACTGGGATAGTTTAGTACATACTGTATTTAAATACAATTTCTAATAGAAGAAATCTCATTATGCTTGTGGGACCTTATTATAGTTATCTCACTCTTGCTTGTCTGTGCGACACATAATATCTGACACTGATATCTATTCATGTGGTCAGAAGAAATTAGTTTTAAAATATACTGTATTTTCTACCAATAACAGTGATTTTTTTTAAAAAAAGAATCGAATTGCATGGTGGAGAACTATGCTATATTTATTGCCTTCAGATTTCCCTACTGAGCACATAGATCTAGAGCTGGAAGTAACATTGCACTTGTAACATATTACCTTTTGGGATAACAAGACAGAATCACATTCTGTTTGAAAAGTGACAAAATGACTGGTAGCATGGTTATCTTTTCCCCCTATAACATATAATGTTTACATCCAAAGAACCTGCAAAGCAGTTAAAGCTTATTGAAGCTTTGTGTACCACTTTTGAAAGGGAAAACAAAGGTTTTGTGAACCTTTTCTTTATGGAACTTGTTATATGAAGGTTTACGGCAGCAGTGAAAGGGGAAATGATTTCTGTTTCTTTGATTTTTTTCAGGAATATATATATATATATATATATATATATGCATGCTAGATCAGGGCTGTCCAAATTCTACTGGCCCAAGGGCCGGAATTCCGATCACTGATCACCTGGGGGCCGCAGGGGGCGCTTTTTGCGGGGCAGGGCCGCTCACAGGGGCGGGCCACTGTGGGGGCGGGGGCTCATGGGGGCGGGGCGCTCACGGGGCAGTGGCAGGCGGGCGGCGGCGCCCTCCGCCATGTCCTGGCTGCTGCAGCGGCTGCCCCGGAGCTTACCTTCCTTTCTCTTCCTTCGAAGAAGGAAGGTAAGCTCCCGGGTGCGGCCGCTGCAACAGCCAGAGACATGGCGGATGGCGCCTCGCCGCTCCTGCCCTGCCGTGCATGCCCAGTGTCCGGCGCAGCCCGCCCATTTTCGGCAAGGCTGGGTGACGTCAGGCGTGGCACCGGCGGCGAGGAGGAAGAGGTGGAGGGAAGCTGGGGCCTCTGCCTCCACCTCTTCCTGCTCGCCGCTGATGCCACACCTGACGTCACCCAGCCCCGCCGAAAAGGGGTGGGCCGCGCAGGACGCCGGGCATGCACACTTCCTAGGGAAGGAAGAGCGATCATCCTGGAGTTATCCTACCTTGGCTTCCTTAAATAAGCCCTCTCTTTTCTCTTGATTTACAGACCTTGGAGTGGTGCTCCCCCCCCCTCACACTTTTCCTTCTAGCAGCTGCCTCCCTCCCGGACTTCATTTTTAAGCAAAGGCAGTTTTTGGCAACTACTGTTCTGCTGCAGCCAAACAAACAAAACAAAACAAAACACCATGGAAGCTGAGCTTTTTCTGTTATGGCCAACTGAAAAAGCTGGACCTGCTGGAACTGGCCAAATCGAATCTGTGCACAAGCCTAATTCCTGTATTTTTCATGTGAGCTCAGGTTTTTGTTGTTGTTGAAGTATTGGAATCATTATATATTTTTTATAGTAATTTAATTGATTGCATCCTACTCTCAGATCAGTTAATGCTAAACATGTTAGAGATAAATACACACATGAAATAGTGAGGAGTTTGCTGTTCTGTTTGTGCTGCTGGAGTAAGAGAAGCTGAAGTTGTCAAAGCAATAGGTTGCTGTGCATTTATTAGCAGGCAATAGGTTAATTAATCAAGTCAAAATAATTAATGGCATATAATTACATTGAACAAAAAATTGTTAGTTGAAAGGAAGTTCCATGTTTATGCAATTAATTGTAGTTTTGTGTGAATAGCTTTGTTACTATTAATAAACGAGCTAATAGTTTTATATTGTACTGCACTAAAGCCAATACCATTTCTCAAAAAGGCATGCTGAGAATTGCATCCTAATACTTTCTCTGTATAGAAGAAAGTTACCTGTTTTCACCCTTGAATATTGTCTCAGAACTGTTCTGGTCAAGACAAAACAAGATTTGGGATTTAGGAAGGGGCAGTGTGTAAAACTGATTTGTGCTTCCTTATTCATGCAATTCATAAGATAGAAAATCTTGGACAGAAGGAAAATAGACTGTATTCTGGGTTACTGTGAGTTTTCTGGGCTGTATGGCCATGTTCCAGAAGTGTCAGGAGAGAATGCTTCTGGAACATGTCCATACAGCCCCAGAAAACTCACAGCAACCTAGAGATTTCGGCCACGACAGCTTTCAGCAACAGACTGTATTCTGTCCAGAAAATGTTCACCAAAGTTACAAATATTCGCAAAAGTGCATTGATTGGTGTTGGAGTGCAGTTTTCCACAAAATGGTGTCATCTGCACAACTTTGAAAAAATTAAGGGCACAATTCAGTCACAAAATTAACTTGTGGTGAGAAGCATGAATTGCTTAACAAATTACACTGGCAACCTCAAAGAACATTTTACCAAATGCAATTGACTCTTGCTTTTGTTAATTAGTATAAGTTAAATGCATAGATAATGTATAGTTATAGTTAAAATAGAGTGAGAGGGAGGGGTTTGAGTTAAAATCCAATTGCAGAAAAGGCAATTGAAAGTCATCTTTTTTCTTTTTCTATTTTTTGTTGTAGTTTTTATTATATAGTTAATGTTGTTTAGATTTTTTTGTAAGTATGCGGTTCATTTTATATTTATTTTTGCTTATATTTTACATTTATTTGATAGTGAGCAATTTTTTGCTGTAGTTTGTTTTTGTTGTATGTTAATTTAATTTTTCCTTTATGTAGATTTGATTCAATAAACATGATTGATCAAAGAAGGCAGTTCTTTAATATCCTTGTGACCGTAGATCCCATATTCATCTTGGTTTATATAATTCTTCCCTTTTCTTCTCTTCCTCGCAATCATCCCTTCCTAATGCAGTTAGGTATGTTATGCCCAGAAGTTATAAATTGACAACTTCTTTTCATCAGTGTCAGGTATCACTAGAACGAAAACATATTTTTCCTTAGGGTGAAGCAAAATCCTCTGAAGCAAATTGATTCATGTTTTTGGAAGAAGCAAAATAAAAACACATTTCAGCTACTGATGTTTGGGTTCTTGTTTTCATTTTATACTTGAAATAGTTGCTGTAAAAGTACATTCAGTTAATTAGACTAGGGAAAACAAGATTAAAACTTGATTATATTCTATAGCAATTTCAATCATTCACAGTTTCATCAAGATGACTTGACATTTATTCTTAGAGATTTCATATGTCTAACGTTATGAGTTTCATAAGCTTTCTAATAATAAACGTTCCCCTTATGACTTCTTCATAATTATGCATCAAATAAGTTGAGGCTACATACCTGAATTGAGGAAAAGAAGCAATTCATCATAAAGTTATCTTTGAGTATATTGATGTTGCTTGAACTGTTCCAGCACTCGCTTGTGTCCCCAGATTGTTATCTTTGTTATTAAAGATCTGCATGGAATATTTTGGGAATGCGGTGATTTAATCTGCAATTATCTGTAACATACAGAATTCCACCCTGAACAAAGGAACATTGATCATACACAGGAAAACGATGACATGAAAAATCTTTTAGGAGCCTTCTTTTCCACGGGACTACTTATGTTCTTATTTAATTTGGTAGTTTACAAATATGAAAAGTCAAAACAACCAGTAAAATCTCAATTATTGTCAATATTAATGTTTCCAGATGTATAACAGAGAGTAAGAAGTTTATCATGGAGGTAAGGCACCTACTTGGAAACATGTTTGAATTATTCAGCTTGTCACCTTGCAGAAGTAGATAGATAGGTACTTGAACAATCATGTGCTAACACTAAATAAAAGGATGTTACAACTCCGCGGGGTAGCTGTTTTTTTGTGTGTGTGCATGAGAGTGCTATTGTAAGTTAATGATAATTGGTGGAACATGATCAAGAACTAAGCTATGCAGCTCACTTGCACTGAAAAATGGTTAACATCAAAATGTATATAAATCTGAAGAATGAGATATGGGTGAGTAAGAAATCAGGCTATGATCTTATATAATAGACTTTGTTTCAGAACTTTTTGAATCTGTAGTTACTTTGCAGAACTGCAAGAAAACCCTGTTAATGAATTGTGAAGAGGTTCATCCAGGCACTGGCTATAGTGCTGCAATAAATATTGGGTGTTCCTTTTATGTTGTAGTACTTGTAATGGTTCTTGTTGTTGGCACTTCCTAGCCAGTGTCTGGATGCACACATTATCTATCGGTGCCCATAGCATATCAGTCACTCTAACATGCAATGGATATGGCTGTCTGTAAATTGTAACGTCACAATAGCTCCTGGGTGAATATGAAAATTGCAAAAATCCTCAAACACGTTCATACCAGGAAGACCTTCATTAGTTTTATCCACAGCATTTTAAAACAAGTCCATGACAGTACTTTCCTATACCTTTCCTGCCTCCATAGTGCATTGTGAAATAAGCAAGCAGATATATAAAGTTCTTTGTAGCACCATCATAAACATCACTATATGTGGATTTGAGCAAGGATGCTATTCATGATGGATGATGATTCAGGTGACCCTTTTTCCATGCTACCAGCACAGTGGTCAGACAGCTATGACTGTGTTATGGAATGATTTCAAACTCTCTTTGTTTTACAAAAATGTTTTTGCACACATCATTTGAAGTCTCAGCCCTTTTCTCATCCTGGATTTCTGAGATAAACATGGAACATAGGAGAATCTGATAAAGGATTGCTTCTAGCTAATGCATGGAGTTTGCATTATGAATGTACTGCACAGGACACACAAAAAGATGGAGTGGGGGAAGAAGCATAATTTGCTGTCTATACTGGTGATCATATTAAATCAAGATCATCTCAAAACCTCTATTATTGATCTGTAGCTAATATATCAATGCCTATTTTTATGTGCTGCATTATTAACCCTTTGTTGGCCAGCTGCCACTGACAAAGGCTTGGAAAGCTATTGCAACACCAATGAGAAAAGAAAATGCATCCAAAAAGCCCTGTCAACTTTGCCCCATAAGAGGGTGTGATAGCAAAAGAAGAACAGTATCACAGTGTCTGTGATTTTTGGAGCATGTACAAGTTTGCTCAATTCCCATCCTTCCCTCTCTCTTGGAATTAATTAGAAGAATAATATACAAAGGGCTTTGTGTGCATATGAGATAGGAATGTGGATGATGAAGCGTGATCAGAGACCAGGAGTGCATATGTAATGTCCCAGAAGCAGAAATATGATGCCTTCGATTCCATTATTAAAATCTGCCACTGTCAGAAAAATTAAATGTAGTTGTAGTATATATATGGAATGGTAATACGTTCTCATTCCTTTGGGCTCCAAGGATAGATTCAGCAAGATTTTGCTTTTTTTCATTTGGTGCTCTTAATACATTTTCTCAAGTTTCTTGCTAACTCTGCATAATAAACAGGGCTCTTCTCAGATCTTCAGATATACATTTTCTTCTGGACTTCAGGGTGAGGAAACCAACTGGGATTGGTTTGGATCTAGTTCAGATTGCAGTTCATATCCTCCTAAGCCAAGGTCTCCTTCATAAACGTTTTCTTTGCCTCCAGGATGGGGAGAATCTGCTTTGCTTTGTGGAGGCATGGGTGAAAGATCAGAGGCTACATAACTCAGAGTCAGTTCATCATTATTGACAATGCAGTCAGTATCATCATCTTTCAGTTGCTCCTAGGTATTATTTTATAAAAGAAAAAAGAAAAAAAGAAAGAAAAAAAAGAGAGAAAGTTACTTATCAATGCCAAATAAATCACTCTGTAGTGTCATTGAAATCCAGTTGGACGATTTCATTTGGATTCTTTATTGAATTTCTTTATAACAACTCTTGTCAGTTCACATTACTTTAGAAGAAAAGCAGTCTTTATGTATGAAACTATGTATTCATGAGTAACATTTTAATATGGTTAAAACTGCAGTTATGGTTGAGCCATAAATAGCTCCAAACACAACTGCATTACCTTTAAGAGAAAAAAGATGTACCCAAATCCAGAAACTTCTTGGCCATGCAGAAGCGACTTTGCCAACCATTATTTGTTTATTTCCCATATGTATACCCCACCCTTCTCACTCCCGAGGGGGGACTCGGGGCGGCCTCACAAAAGCACCATGGCCTGAGAGATAGTCCTTTTAAATCACTTTTTCTATTTAGGGGAGCATATATTATTTATATTGGCACAATGGAACCCATGGCAGTTGGTGGCTTCCTTATAAGAGGGCTACTAGATCCACACACTTTAAAAGAACTGACTAAGATGCCATCTCCAAAACAGATTGAGCTTCTTGGAAAGGTTACTTCAAATTAATAATAACACATGGGGGAGATTCATTGTCTCACTGACATGGAAGCCACCAGATATGGAGTTATGGATCCAAGGCATAATAGCTGGGCAAATGTTTGCATCAGAAAACAGGTGTTAATAAAGTTGATTCACCAACTGAGTCAATTGACTTGTTTTACATGGGATTAACTAACAGGATTCTAGTTCAAGGCAAAAATTTGTGACATACATAAGTAGTATGCTTGTATTTGTATATATATTTTTTGTTATTCTGGAGGTTGGTAATGTTTTCCTCCCTCTGCAACATTCAAAGCTTCCTTAAGCTATTCCACTTAATAGCTCCCTACGTGTGACTACTTTACTCTGTTGTTGGTAGAAAGTAGAAGGGGCTGGAGATATGTTTGGCAAAAAACTGATGACATAATCTGGTGAGACCTCTGGAGGACCCCAAAGGCTCTCAGTAGACAATGCCTCCAGTTTTCTGTCTAGGGCCAGATTGCCTATTCATTCCCCCTATTCTCTTTTGGCAATTTTTATTTATCATGTCAGAAGCAAATGATAATACAGTTATAACATATATAAAACCCCACAAAGTTTAAAAACTTGACATTATACTAGATTTGCTTTGACCAGAAGCTGGCCACTTCGAGTGCCTTAGGTGTCGCTGTAAGAAGGTCCTCTATTGTGCATGTGGTAGAGCTCAGACTGCATTGTAGTAAGTGGTCGCATGTCGTGGACTCCACTTTATAGCCTCTTTCCCACTGGAGTGGTGTACTATTACAGTACAATTTAACTTACATTGCATTTGATCATATGTGTTAACTGCTAGGATGTTTGTGTTATGACCAACAACATTATTAATAACACTGTTAATTATACTATTGCACTTTTACATCCAGTTCACTCTGATACACCTCCATCTCCACTATGTACATTGTGAAATACCTAAACCTGTAAAATGAAGTATATTTGATAAAATAAGTTCTAATCAAGAAAAGCTCATCTGTATCTGTATCTGTATACCTTTATAAAGCGGAATGTTTGTATGTATGTATGTATGTATGTATGTGTGCGGAGAGCGGAAGGGCAAGAGGGCGGAAGGGCGGATATGTGGCAGCCACTTTCACAGGCCGCCACTTTCACAGGCCACAGCGACCAGCGCGGGTGATGGACCTGCACCAAACTTGGTACACAAAACCCCCCTAACGCCCTTTACGTCCTGGTGCGGTTCGGGGGACATGACCCACGGATTATGGGATTTGTAGTACTTTCAAACACTTTGGTTCCCACAGACCACTGAGGCCACCAAAAAGGACCAATACAGACCACACTTAGCAAACACAGCCCCCATGACCCACTCTACGTCCTGGTGCAGTTTGGAGGAGGGCGGACCATGGATGATGGGACTTGAAGTACCTCTACTCACTTCCCAAGTCCGCTGCAACCCTCATCCAATCACTGATCGAGACCAAACTTGGCATACATAACCCCTATGACTGCCTTCATGTCCTGGTGAGGTTTGGGGGAGGACTGACAATGGATGATGGGATTTGTAGTACTTTCACACCCCTCTGTTCCCACAGACCACTGTGGCCCCCAACAAACACTGATAAAGACCACACTTGGCACACAGAGCCCCAGTGACCCACTCTACATACTACTGAAGTTTGGAGGGGGCCAGAACATGGATGATGGGACTTGCAGTACCTTCCCTCACTTTCCAAGACTGCTACAAACCTAATCCTATGACTGATCAACACAAAACCTGCCACACAGAGCCCTTATGACTCACTCTACATCCTGGTGCAGATCGGAGGAGGGTGGACCATGGATGATGGGACTTGAAGTACCTCTACTCACTTCCCAAGTCCGCTGCGACCCTCATCCAATTACTGATCGAGACCACACTTGGCACACATAACCCCCATGACTGCCTTCACGTCCTGGTGAGGTTCAGGGGAGGACTGACAAGGAATGATGGGATTTGTAGTACTTTCACACCCCTCTGTTCCCACAGACAACAGCGCCCCCCTACAAACACCGAGAAAGACCACACTTGGCACACAGAGCCCCAGTGACCCACTCTACATCCTGGTGCTGTTTTGTGTGAGACGGACCATGGATGATGGGACTTGAAGTACCTTCACTCACTTCCTAAAAACAATGCAACCCTCATCCATTCACCAATACAGACCAAACTTGGCACACAGAGCCCCCATGACCCAATCTACATCCTACTACACTTTGGGGGAGGGTGGACCAGAGATGATGGGACTTGCACTACCTTCAGTAATTTCATGATACCACTGCAACTCCCAATAATGATGGATCAAGACCAAACTTGGCACACAGAGCCCCCACGACCCACTCTACATCCTGCTGCACTTCTCAAATGACCCGGGCACCGCCGGGTCCCCAAGCTAGTGTTAGAATAAATATGTTAGTCTCAAAACAAACATTAACTTTTTGTTCCCTTGCTAAAGCACAGATTAACAGTGGAGACCCTGGGGCGGGAAGAGGAGGAGAATAAGCATCTTAGGAGCCCAACTAGTGGTTAAATATATAGAGTCTTATGGTTTGGGACCTATTCCCAGTCTTAGAAATTTGTGTACTTACCCCATATGCTCTAGGACTAGTTAGTAATCTGGCCACAGGATTACACCAGCTTGGTAAGGTTGCAGTAAGTGGCGGACCAGTATGGGTGAGAATGGGCTTCAAATATCTGTAAAATCTGTTAAGAACTATAAGGCACATCAATTACAGTGTCTACTGTTGAAAGAAATTGGCACTTAAGATCAACAACATTAAAACAAGGACAATAGTGTATTAGTCCATCTTCATGAATAACAATAGGAACATATTTTCCACCTTATTGCAAAAGATATGTATTGCCTGTAATTATGATTACTTAATACTGTTAAAGAAATTGCTTTAAAAACATCCACTGCTAATCTTTATCTGTGTGGTTTTCATAATTTGGACAACAGAAGATTCTTCAAAGATGTTATCTCTGTTTGTTACTCATCACTATTAAAGCAAAATGTAGTATGAAAATCTAATGGGGGTCTAAGTTCATTCTACAGTAATTGTGTGACTATATACAAGTTTCATTTCATAGTACTGGAAAAGTACAAATATATCTAGATATGCAATAAATACTAGGACATTGTGATCATAGGCAATAAATAAAAATACAAGCAATTTAATTATTCCAAATGTAAAAGGCTCTGGTGGAAAAAGCTACTGCAGTTCCAATGCACATATTTTTCATTTCACATACCACTTGACTAAAATGTATTTGTACGTGTTTTAGAAATTTGCACTTGCTTTTGTCCATTTAAAACTTTGCTTCTCCACCTCCCAAAAGCCTAGTTGCCTTGGCTAGGAATTCTTGGAACTGAAGTCGCAAATAATCACAGAAAAGAAGTTTGGGAGTCATTGATTTAAAATATATGCCCATGATCTCAAATGTATTTGTTACGTTTTATTTTAGGCACGGCAAAGCCAGAAATAGATATCTAAACACAAAGTGTCTTTTAATCTGTATTTGTTTCCAGCAAAGACAGATCCTGTAGACGTGATAAAAAAATATTTGGCAAAATCTGGTCCCATAGATATACTTAAAGATGGCTATCTGGAGGCACAGCAAGGAGCAGTCACCATTTATTCCCTCTGTGCTTGGGTCTTCTCTCCAGCAGCCCTTGCAGTTTTCACAGTCATGTGTGGGTGTTTGTATAAGAAAGCTTCCCTGTATTTGATGTTGCAATTGCAGTTTCTTTCCAGTCCTTCCAGGAAAATACTTCTCTGGAGCTCACATGGTCCATGTGATTGTCATAACTTTGGGAAATGTGGCAGGACCAAGATCCAGTTTTTGTAGAAAGAAGGGTCTGTCAGATCTTCATTTTGGAGGAAAGGGTCCCAGTAACAGATTCACAGATGCAGTGAAGCAGGATCCAGGTCCATCTCAGGTGCCCGAGGACTCTATTACTCTCTTCAGTGACAGGGAACTAAATAGTGGCTATGTGCCCACATGGATTCCACTCTATCACTTTTCAGTTGTTTCCTGAGTGAGGCCAGTGGCCAGCATATTCCCATTTCCTGGACCTTCTTGCCAAACCTACACTGTAACAGCTGCAAGCAATAAGGTTGTGCTATCTTTTTCTTCAAACCAGAATGTATTTCTGTGTGCTTCCTTCTGACCACAGGAAGCGTGGATTTGTCACATATCGTTAATGGATATACATCTATCACAACCTGAATACTCCATAGTTGTGACAAGTTCATGTATGGTTGAATGGGAAATTACTATTAAATTGCTTTGTGTGTGAAGATGTGAGGAGCTGTGTATAGCTTATTTACACATGGAATGGCAGTGCTGAATGGAAAATGCTTTCCTGTGTTTACGGGTTAATTTGTAGGCAGCAAAAGTGGGACAGTAGTTCAGCAAGTTCTTGGCAGCTGGGGAATGGGACAAATTCTACAAAGCTGAGCAGTGCTGGCAGCAGCCTCTGGTTGTTGTTATTTTCCTCTTTGAAACAATTTAATTGCTTTCTTGCTGCAAGTGGTGACAGAGATGTATTCCATGGCCCAGTGGGCCACCTTGCCATATTCTCCCACAATGCTTCAGTGAGAATGAAGATATGTCATCTCACAGCTTCAATCCAGAGGCATTGTTAGAAAAAAAAGAGATGAGCTTCCAATTATGGAGGGAATAAGGCAACCAGCTGGAGCACCAATTCCTGCCCATCATCAGATACAGTAGTGGAGCAATTACGGTTACTACTTATCACTGCCACCTCTGCTTCAAATGAAAGAAATACTTCCTACCACTGAGAATGTATTATTTTTCTCCCCACTGCATTCTAGCCTTCTCCTTTTTGAAAATAAAGCACTATTGCCAAAAGTTTACATTCAGCTTTGTGTACAAGTCACTGTAAGAGATGGTAAAGCCATCAAATAATAATACCAAATCTATGTGAATCAATCCTTGATTACACTATCTAACAAGATTTTTGTTCTTGGGTTATAAATGTAAATTTTTAATTGATTCTATCATAAGAACACGGAAAAGGTTATTTAAATTGCAAAACTTTGTTTCTGTGGGACATTTTACAGCACATTTTGCTATAGTTTTTCAATAAAATCTGTAACCACTTCATCACATGGGGCTTTTTTAGTGTCCTAGGACACTTCCCACCAGTCCAGCATGCTGCCTTCACAAGATGTTGCTGGACTTCTGGAGGAGGAACCACCCACAACTGGAGTATAAGTATCTAAGGAAGCTTCCCTCCAAACATGAAAGCCTGCTTGTGTTGTGCTGGCTCCATGATCCATGCCGCCTCGGCGATGCTTCCCCCCATGATGGGAGAAGTGTTGTCATAACAAAGCAGCACCCCACATCCCTGCCATTTTGCTACAGAAGCTGGTGAAATCGAATGGTGTCCATTAAGTATCAACCAATTCAACATAGTTTGTGGCAGCCACAGAAATGAAGTTTCTGGACTACAACTGTTAGGAAAATCTCCAAAATAGCACAGTATTAAAAATATAGGATACTTAACTGAGCAGTGAGCTCACAGCAAGAAGGTGTAATCTTGTGGCTGTAAAATAATTCCTAAGCTAAGAAGGCAAAGTTGCAGAGTTCAATCCTTAAAGGTTTCAAAAGACACACACACACACACACAACATTTATTGATTGAAAAGATTGAGTCCAAGCTCTTCTCTAACTCCATTACTTCTAAGTTCGAACAAAAGGAAAAAAACTGGGTTGCTGTGAGTTTTCCAGGCTGTATGGCCATGTCACTGAAGCATCCTGTACTGACATTTCATCTACATCTGTGGAAGGTCTGTTGGAAACTAGGCAAGTGAGGTTTATATAAATCTCATTTGCCTAGATTCCAGCAGATGTCACAACCTCTGAGGATGCCTTCCATAGATGTGGGCGAAACATTGGGAGAGAATTCATCTGGGACATCATCTGAAAACTCACAGTAACCCAGTGATTCCAGCAATGAAAGCCTTCGACAACACAAAAGGAAAAAAAATCTCTCTAAATATTACATTTTCTCAATCATACAGAGCAGAGGGAGGTCTGAATGAAAAGGTGGAAAAGAAGAAGTGTGGCCATGAGGCCTTAAAATGAAAGTACATGCATCCTAAATAATGCATTCAATGTCATCAATAAGTATGGGAGGAGAAAGAGAAAACAGATACATCAACAGACATTCAGGAGCTGGGGTCAGGGGTGGGATGGATTTCCCAAGCCTAGCCTAATGCTATGTAGTTGCTTCTCATTGAGGACTGCAGATTTGAGCAGTGTGTGGTTGAATTCCAACAATAACAACTACTTTCAAAGTAAGTACCACACAATTAAAGGGGGAAAGAATACTTTCAGGCCAGGAAGAGAAAATTTTATTCACATAATGTTATTCATAGCTGAATAATATGTGCACTACTGAAAGAACTTAGAAACACCATCTTCTTGAGCTACACTTCATAGAATCTAACCAGGGATTCTTGAAGTTGTAATCAAAACTAACTTTTCTAAGCTCTTATTATTCCAAAAGAGATTGCATTTGGGATAATTTGAGTAATAGCAAAATCCTTCCTCTGGAGCTGATTTCTCTCTGCCATGGCTTGTCCCCACATTTCTTTCCATATATTTCTTCTGTTCCTACACTGAATCAAGCAGCAATCAGTATGAAAAAATGCTTCTACTGCTTGGTTGAAATCCGATTGCTTGTAATTTCCATCTAGTAGTTCTAGTCTTGTGTTCTGCGGCATCTGAGAATA
Source organism: Anolis apletophallus (assembly GCA_030556195.1). Lineage (NCBI taxonomy): Eukaryota > Metazoa > Chordata > Lepidosauria > Squamata > Anolidae > Anolis > Anolis apletophallus. Next base: position 44,045,808 of record JARBWK010000010.1, on the reverse strand, counting down.
TCTTCTTTATGACAGCTCTGTTGATACATGAAGACACCTATGATCTTCCCATAACCGTCTCTTTTCCAGGTTAAATATATCCAACTCCTTTTAACTGTTTTTGTAAGACTCACTTTCCAGACACCTCTGATCATCTTGGTTATTCTTTTTGTGGACATGCTCTGGTTTGTCCACACACTTTTTAAATTCAATGTGGATATATATTGAAAAATCTTAACATTCTAGTCTGTAATAAAGAGGCTGTGTGGAAAGGGAAGTCTTTGGGCATACTTTGAAAACCCAAGATGAGTTTCATAGGATGGTTGCTGTGGAGTTTTTGATTGCCTTTTACTGAGTCAGATGTGTGATGCAATCTGTTACTGTCTAACTCAGTCTAACTCAGTTATAGCACGAACCCAAGAAAAGATCCTGCTTCTGCAATACCTGAAAAACTAAGATATTTAACCAAAGCTACTGAATAAATGGAGCCCCCTGTTGCGCAGTGGGTCAAACCACTGAGCTTCTGAACTTGCTGACCGAAAGGTCAGTGGTTCAAATCTGGGAGCAGAGTGAGCTCCCGATGTTAGCCCCAGCTTCTGCCAACCTAGCAATTTGAAAACATGCTACCACTCTGGCAGGAAGGTAACAGTGTCCCATGCAGTCATGACCTTTGAGATGTATCCGGACAATGCTGGTTCTTTGGCTTAGAAATGGAGATGAGCACCAACCTCCAGAGTCGGACATGACTGGACTTAAAGTCAGGGGAAAACCTTAACCTTTACTACTGATGTTTAAGTGGAAACCTTCTACATATAAACTGTGGGTGCAACCACTACCCACAACTATGCTATGTCCGCCTACTGACTAACTGATGGCAATATGCAAAGTTTAAGCTGAACATAGAAAACTTATTTCCTGGGATGACAGTTCCCAGAATCCACTGACCAACATAGATACTGGGAATAGTAGGCAGTGATTTCTGGGAATTGTAGTCCAAAAAAAGTAACACATCCAAGTCATGGGCACAAAGTAGTCATTTTGTTGCTGCAGTTGCTGAGTGCTAATTATGTGCATGCTTGTGCTTTTGCCTATTTCTCTAAATCTATCATGCCATTATCAACATGGCTGGAACGCAGGGCAATGCAGGGAACATAACAAACTCACAATTCTGTACAGGAATGCTATAAGAAAACACGAAGGAATCTAGTCAGAAGATATGTACAATAAGCTATCTGGATGGATTGTTTTCATTGAACATCTGTGATGCCCTCAAAACGTGCCCTATATACAATTGTAAACTATTCAAGATGCAGCTGCATGCGCTGCTTTGCATAAAAGAAGCAAGTGGCTAGTAATTGTCACATATCCTCTGCATCCAAGTGCTTCAAATCAAACACCCCCTTTCATTGCAAATGTATTTCATGAAATGTTAAGTAGCTTTATAGCTGGGGAGTGAGTGTTAAGTTAGTCCCCATAAAGTGCTCTTTCTCAGAATTCAACACATTTGTTTTACACTTCACACTTCAGTGCTTTTTATACAGAATTATGTAAATACACTTACAAGTATGCTTTTGCTATTGTTTTGCACCCATCTTTCCAACCTTTCCATCCAAAATGATTTATTGGAATAAAAGAAAATGTGTGCATCTTGAGCATTTATATTATCCTCATCTCTGTCAAAAATTATTCTTGCCAAGATCACTTGTAAATGATATATCTTCTTTCACCACTTTCTCATGATACTATATCTCCTGTATCAAGGAAAGCAAGCGGTCAGCAATTTATTTGCTACATTAAAATCCTTTAAAAAAATCTTTGATCACATTCTTTAACAAGATAAAGAAAAGGATAATAAAAAAGCATTAAATCCACAAAATTGCCTGAGGTCTTAGAAATAATAACAACTGAACTCCCATGTCAATTACTGATGCAGAGAAATCTTTGACAGACCATCGTTGTGTTATGGTGAGATGAGGTTAGAATAATTATTAGTATTATTAACTTTATTTTCATCAAGCCTTCCTTCCCATAGGAATTTAAGATGTTGGAAAGCTCTCAGTTGTGTGTGGAAGTGTCTTAACATTGCAAATATATATTATATGGATCTTGTATACTATTTGGCATTAAGAGCACATTAAACAGTCTTTTCAATACTTGATTCATGTACTAAGTTCTGGCAAAATATATTTTGACTCATTCCACAATGCCAAAAACCTCTATCTACTATCTATCTATCTATCTATCTATCTATCTATCTATCTATCTATCTATCTATCATCTATCTATCTATCTATCTATCTATCTATCTATCCTACATTTCTCACACACAGGAATCAAAATAGTTTGCAATATAAGGCCAAACAAAACACAGTTAAATCAATGGATAATACTAAAATACTTTAACATGTAAACCTGTAGCAACTTTGCATGTACACTGAAATTAAGAGTGGGTTTAGATTCTTGGTAGAAAACAAACTAGAGACTTCATCCCACTGAACATGTCAAGTGTTTGGAAGAGTAGATTACCATACAGCTCAGGCACACTCCATTTTGAAATTAAATGGAATATTTTCCTACCTTCACACTCTATCAAAATTATTTATGAAGTAACGAAAATATAGATGGGGTCACCACAACATGAGGGACCTTATTTAGGGTTCACAGCATTAGAAAGGTTGAGAGCCACTGCATTAATACATATATCTTTCTATTTAATTGCTACTACATTTAAAAAAAAATAATTTCTAGGGAAGCTGTGAGTAAATTTTTTTCTGGAAAGGGGGCAATAGGCCAAAAAAGTTTGGGAACCACTGGTGTAGATGGATCCTAAGTCTCCATAGACAAGATGACGCAGGTTGATGAACCTTCCTTGAGACCGGAAGGTTTGTGTATGAGAGACATGAGTTGAAACGAGAGCTACCCCCACACTCTCCACATTTCTGTGATAACCAGTTATATTGTCCCTCTGAAAGAGTGACAATGACATTTATTTGCTGAACTTAGTCAATTTTAAATGCCTGGGAAACTCACTGAACCTATCAACATCATAGGTTTTGTATTTAAGAATATTTTTGAATCAATTTCATAAGGCTTGAAATGCCACATTTCTCCTTTGCTTTTGTGGCCAGTTGTCAAACATTATGCCTGGATGACTACACTTGCCTGTATGTCCTCTAAGTTGTTTTTCTTTGCTTGACTTAGTCCAGAAACACACACTGTACCAGAGACATAGAATCTTGTCTTATCTTGCTGCATGAATCTGCATTTTATTTTTGAGTTTGCTCTGTCATATTGTTAGGGGATATGGAGTCATGGAAACTCTAAAAGAAAAAAAAAGTTTGACTCTGGCTTTTTAATGTTTCTGTCATGGCTAGAGATAATACTTGACATTTTTGAAGCATTGAATGAAGGACACAGGAAGCTGTCATGTTGTTGGACAATCTACTCCATGCTGGTGCTCTTCAAATATGCAGAGCTACACCTTCCATCACCTCTAGCTAGCAAAATCATTGACCATTACTTTGGTAGAACATGAAAGGAATAGTAATCTGGCATATCTGGAGGTCACCATATTGAGAAAAGATGACCCAGGTGTGACATGTCAGAGAACAGGCAGTTGTCAAGTTACAAACATCTGACCAACAAATGACTCATAGTTAAGAACAGGGGTGAGTCAACAGCAAGTGAGAAAAAATACCCATAGGAAGGGAAATTCACTCTTGAAAGAGTTATCATGGGGAAAAGATAGCTCAACGCCATTCTTGTTTCCACAGCCAGCCATTTTTTTTAAAACCCCAATTGTCAAAGAACAGAAAGGGAAATGAAATCTTCTGAACAGGGACACCGACAGCAAAACAAACATCACACGGGTGTTAACTCTTCCCTATGCTATCCAAAGCTGACTACCTGACTACACAGACACACACATGGCTGGAGCTACACTTTAAAAAGTACCCGTTCCGACTTACAAACAAATTCAATTTAAGAATAAACCTACAGAACCTATCTTGTCTGTAACTTGAGGAATTCCTGTATTTGTGCTTTGATTATTGTTAGTTTTGATATAGAGGTCATTTTCTTGCAACTTGTTGAACTCTCTTACCTGAATCAATTTAAGAAGATCAAAGCACTAAATTTGGGATCCTCAAGACACAAAGACTGATTTCAATAATCCTTACTGTGCTGTAAATTAGGCTGGCATCATTACGTTTTTATGGGAACTTGAATTGTAAAAGTTCATGTAAGGCCACCTATTGAGTTTGCAACATTTGGACCCATAGCTTTTGGTTCATATTTGACTCAATTAATTTCTACACCACACTAGCTACCAGAAAATTCTAGTAAACATAACGGAACAAACTATCCAAGATGGTGGCCATTGTTTTGGCTGATGGTTTAAAATGCATAAAGTGCCTTATGCGCATACAGTAGGAAATACCAGGATATCATTGGTGTACCCAAGGCAAACTGACTCCCCTTCTATACTCATATACACAGAGTAAAGCTATAATACTAGCAGTATTGAAAACACAAAGTGGAAGCTAAAGAAAATATTGCTAATTCAATTTGGTGTGAAAATCTCTTTTTTATATATACAAAATTGGTCTATAAGTCATATTAAAGATATAGTGCAAGGTGCAATTAGATACATTTGAATATGTCATCAATATTCACAATAATCATTCAAATATACATGGCATGTATGTCATTTTCATTCATAGAATGCATATTATCACAATGAGTATTCACATCACAGTCGTATACATATAATAGAGCATGGGGCATGTGCTAGTACCTTGTGCTGGTACCTTGCTCTATTATATGTATACGACTGTGATGTGAATACTCATTGTGATAATATGCATTCTATGAATGAAAATGACATACATGCCATGTATATTTGAATGATTATTGTGAATATTGATGACATATTTAAATGTATCTAATTGCACCTTGCACTATATCTTTAATATGATTTATAGACCAATTTTGTATATATAAAAAGTGATTTTCACACCAAATTGAATTAGCAATATTTTCTTTAGCTTCCACTTTGTGTTTTCAATCCCCTTCTATACTGCCATATAAAATCCAGATTATCTGCTTTGAACTGGATTATATGACAGTGTAGACTAAGATAATCCAGTTCACAGCAGATAATGTGGATTATCTGCTTTGAACTGGATTATATGGCAGTGTAGAAGGGGCCTGATCTTAAGAACTGAGCTGGTTCTTAACTTCAAATCAGTCTGTTGAGATGATGGAAGGATGCTGTCCCAGCTGTAGGACCAGCAACACTGTGTAGAGAACTATGATATATGATGATATTAAACCACATTAAAATATTTCTTGGCATGAAGAAGTGTAACCTAATTGTATCTCTGTGACTAAATAAATCTTGAGATAACAAACTATGCAGCTCATTCTGATAAGATTATCATTTACATTTTTGTTTCTTATAAATGAGTGTGTGTGTGGCTGTTTGCATGTGGGCACAGCAAAAATTGAATTACTCCAGCAGTTATCCGTCAGAAGCAGTCACTCCGCTCTAGCTACTGAAAAGAAAATAGCAGGCAATGAGAAAATGATCATATTTCAATGTATAGTCTTTTAATTGATCTTTGGAACAGCCACAGATTACGATTGAGGATGGCGTGATTTTAATAGTGAATGCAATATTTTATGTTTTTAATGTGCATTTAATTTTAATTTCAATTTTAACTTAAGTGTATTCTGTTTGTTGTCCAAAGGCATTGAATAGTTGCCTTATGTATAGCTGCCTTGAGTCCCCTTTGGGGTAGGGAAAGGCGGGATGCAAACAGACCAAATAAATAAATGAATAATTGAAAACTGACATTTCTTAGGATTATAATTTTTTTCGTTTCAACTTTGGGCTTTATATGAGCTTTAAGGTGTTCACTTCTTAAAGGGGACACAACTATTACTTTGATCCCCAAATCTTTTTGTTCTTTCTTATGAAGTGCCCTGATGCTGGCAACATTTCTATGGTTATGCTTTACAATAATGGCAATGTCTTTGAATATGTCAGTCCCATACCTCATCTTAATTTCTTTTCCTTTCTGCTTCAGTGTGTAAGATTGCATGAACATTTACATATTGTTGTGTACATTTTCCTTATATGTAATTTTAAAATGCAAATTTGTCTAATATATAATTATATAAATGCGTTTCCTTAATATAATATAATATACACATTTTGTCTTTATTTTTTCCTAATTTTTATCTGCACTTACTCCTAACATCAACCTTTTGGATGCACGATTTTTGTTTGTTTGTTTGGAGGACTGCTGTGAAAAATTCTAACAAGAGCACTACTAGAAATAACTAGGTCAAGCTTCCATTGATTTGGAGACTACAAACTGGTCTGTAATGAAATGAGATTGAGACAAAACTATTCTGCATTCCTAAGAATCAGGCTCAGAAGCATTCCCTTCTTTTAAACCATTTTCCTTCAACTATCCCATAGTAACAGTTATCACCTCAACCTAAATGCAGTGCTTTTGCTTCCCCTGTCTTAGAAACATGTCAAGATAATCTCCTAAAATATTTATTCATTATTTTCTTTATTTTCCATCTCACTTTCCTCTTGATACAACTGTAGAAAGAGATTGGTTAGAAGACATGATCATGGACCTCCTGTGTCATGTCTCATTCAGACCACTTATTGTGCAACTTGATGACTCCAACATAGAATGCACAAAGAAGGTAAGAATTTGCTCCCGTAGAAATGTTTTCCAATTAGCTGATTCTTCAACCACTCTCTGTGATTGTGATGAGCTATTTTAGTACCATGTATCAGAAACCATGGGAGACAAGCCAGGGAATCCCAATTGCCTGGTAAGACTTTTAGACAATGTCAATCTAAAATATGGCAGGATACATGCCCCATGCAGGTCTGAATACCGATGATGGAAATCTCAACCGGAATATAGAGTAGAGAAACAAACAAATCCAACCTCTATTTTAGATCGCCTAGGCAATAGGGAAATATCCCTTTACAGGAGACGTCTTTTGCGCTTTTTGATGCTCAGAACTATTCTCTGTGTGGAGTCCACAATAAGTTTTTTTTGTCTTTAGGGTTCCCATATACTTACTCTTATTGAAATATTTTTAGACTGTAGAGTCTAGAAGACAAATTATTCTTTCAGTTCATGTTTGTAATACGTACAAGCCTGCTTGCTTGTTCTCTCATCCCTTTGCTACTGCAACATTATAGGTAATTTTATTCATACTGTCACTATAGTCTCTGGACAGAAGGGTTAAGAGTGTTAGGAAGAAATGATGTATGTGTTCCATAATCGGGTCACATCTCAATGAGAGATCCCCTGCTCTACATGTGTTTTTGTCTTTCTTTTTGGTGTTATGTTTTTAGTTGCTGTAGCAGTGTACAGAGCTCCAGAGAGCTCCTGGCCTTCGCTCAGCACCTTTCCTGATATAAGCAAAGACGCTCAAGTGAAGGAAAGGGGAAAGGAGGGATGACTCCACCTCCAAGTCACACCTTTCAAAGCACTGTCAGTCCTCCATATCCATTGATTCTGTATCCATGGATTCAGCTATCCACTGCTTGAAAATATGTTTTAAAATCCCAGAAACAAAATTTGATTTTGATATCTTATATAGACAATATTTTGCAATGGCACTAAATATAATGGGACTTTGGCATCCACAGATTTTGGCATCCATTGGGTGGTGGCGGTCCTGGAACTAAACCCTACAGATATCAAGGGGCCACTATACTGTTCATTTTGCCAGCACTGAAACATTTTTTCATGATTTTCTTTCAATACACAGTTTCATAATTGCTCTCTATATTCTTTCTATATATGTCAACATTTTTTTCTTCTCATGCATTCAGGCAAATATCTCTTCTCTTCTTCAATAGTTTTCTTCACTTGTAACCTCCAATGTTATGCATTAGATATAGTCCATTAATAACACTTCAAGGATGTAGAGCATGGTTTGCTCTAATAATTTTCTGCATTTTTTTCCGTCTAGAGCATTTAACTCTGATTGAGTTCAATCAAAAATTCCAGTACTGTATTGAATAAAGGGCATGGCCCTGGAGTTTATGGCCCAAATTACCTTTCTATTGCTAAGTTTTGATTTTAGGGTTTTACATACTCATACTTGCAGCTTCCATCATGGTTGGTGCTTTTAATGACATTTCTGTCAGAGAGCTTTATTCCTTCTAATTCAACAATTTTACTCCTATTTATTGATAGTGATGCACATTTATCAATATCAAATTCCACTACTTGTTTGTGATGGTGAGATTTCATATAGTATTCAATTATCCACATGGAATAAATTATTCATGTTTCAGCTGGGTTTAGTATTCCACATCTCTGATTTGCTTTCTTTCATAGTACTGTAGTAGTATCACTGGCTAACGAGGAGGAAGAGTAGTTGGTACCTCAAACAGACAAAAGTTATTTTCCCCACCCTGGACATTCCACAGATATATAAAGCCCATTTCCCTGGTTTTCAACAGACCTCACAACCTCTGAGGATGCAGGTGAAACATCAGGAGAGAATGCTTCTGGAATATGGCCATAGAGCCCGAAACCTCACAACACCCAGTAGTTGGTAATACTACCATTATACTTCTGATTAATAGCTATAATCTGTATCCGTGTCCAGTTCACCTCACCAGTTCAATAGATATCTTGAGCAATGATCAATCTTTTTTGCCCCAAAGTAAGTGGGAAATTGATGCTTCTGTTCAATGTTTGATGTTTTGCCTTATGTCTGATAAAACAAGCTGTGTTTTTATTTAATTTTAGATGTTAAATCATAATTTGTTTTGATATGTTGGGTTGCCAAATTCCGTTACTATGGATGTATTGTGTGGATGGATGTGTTTGAGCATTGAATGTTTGCCTTTTATATTTGGAATCTGCCCTGAGTCCCCATCATCATAAAAAAATAAGGTGTCTTCATCGCAGTGACAAATAGTAAGGTTGATACAAAATCACGCTCAGAAATTCCATGCTTAAAATTAGCTCTACCAAGATCTTCTCCATTTACTGTTAAAATGGTATTCCATTATTTCATTAGAGGACTTTTCTGATGGTTTTGCTAATTCATTACATTTCAAGACATTTTGATCCATGCATAGAGGAAAGACTTAAATGCTTAGTAGCCAATCTCTTCTCTGTGCAAACTTGCCTTTTATAATTTTTCAATTTCATCTTATCCATTAGTTGTGGATCTTTGGCTCTTTGGAAATGGATACAATCACATTTGTATTCCTTTGGCTAAAACCAATTTTGTGTTAGATAGGATTGGACTATTATTCCTGTTATTAACATATACATTATTAGTAAGCAAGTAACTAGGGAGTAAATTTGCTTGGGTAGCCATTTTCTCCCCCATCTTTCATATTTAATACTGTCCTTTTTCTCATCCATTCTTTAATAACACTTTTTTTCATTAAGGCATCAAAATGATGTGGTAACCTTGGGTGAAGGATAGTTAGATTTTTCAGCAAGAACACATGAACATCTCTTCTGGGACTTCCCAATCCTTGACTATCTTTGCACGCTCAGCAGTTTTTCTGTTGTAATTACAATATCTTCCATCTCTTTATATTTTCACTCTATTTCCATATTTTCAATCTAGGTTACATTCCAATACGTTTTTGGTATATTGCAATTTTTTCCAGTATGTAAGTGTATTATCTTATTTGGGATGGGATGCTGATGTTAATTTCTTCTAGAAAGGATGATTGTGATGAATGTTTTAAAAAATGTCACCTTTTCCCCAGGACTCAAGGCATTTATTTACAAATTGAAATAAAGAGAGGTAGCTACAAATGCATTATTATGTCTTGTTTCCCAACTCAACTCCCCATACCTACAATGACAGCTAGCAGTGGCATCTACAGTAGTGTAAGAGGTCTCTCCTCTTCAGGAAGGTGATGATTTAAACCCCCTCCTATCAGTGATCTTTGGTGTGGTGAGGAGTTGTGACAGAGATTCTGCTTCTGATTGACCACAAATTGCTGATGGGAGGAGATTGGCGCACAGCTATCCTGCTGTGCGCCAATCACCAACAGCTGCTGACTTTTAAGGTGGGAGGAAGCCATTTGAGATCCTGGCAATAAAAACACCCAAAGGACGGCTGAAAACAATGGAGTCACAGATTCATAACTCTAGGTTTTGGATCTATAATTTGAATATAAGATGCCAGTCACTATATGAAGGATTAGCACATAATTAAACTGTTCAGGGAATGTTTGGAAAATTCTTGTGAGTTTTTGTTAGGTTTACAAAAAGAAAACAAAATGGGTGTTCTGCAAAAGGAACTGCAATCTGTGCATCCTGTTGTGTTTCCTTTTATAAAACAATTACCATTTAGTGAAGGTTCTGATGTAATTACAACTGATATTTAAAAGACTATACAAATACAGAAATGAAAGGACTAGACTGCAGTGCCAAGAAACGATAATAACTTTTTTCAATCTCTCCCTATGTTGTTTTTTCATCTTATCCCATGCTACTATTTTGCCATGCAAGTTAGAAAGCAACAGACCTTCAAAATGAATGGTTTTTAGCTTCTGGTTACTAACATACTGATCCCACCCCCTACCTTCTCATTGCTTGAATGCTATCTGATGCTGGAAGCTGGCTGCAATTAATTTTAACATGTTAACTGTCAATCATTGTCGCTTATCTAACTTTTAGTTGAAGCTAAAATTGGAAATTCCTAAAAAATATGACACAGAAGCTTAGGTTATTCGCTCAGCATGATGATTCCTGGTCAGACTATCTGCTGTTCTAGGAATGTGAGTGACAGTTCGTTTTTGCACTCACTCCACTCATTCTAGCTAGGTCAATGTGTGCGCAAAAACACATTTTGTATAGAAGTACATTTAGTGTAGAACCAAATTCCTTATAGCAGAGAAAAAACTTGTGTAAGAATACATAAATACATAGTTCCTGCTACTTTAGCTTGCATACTTCCAACCAACATATCTCCTGCTAAGAATGTTGGGCTAACTGTGTACAGAACCAGTTCCAATATGAACTCAGCCAAGTGACTGAGTAGCCTTGGATGAGGTGCTGTCTCTCCTAATCTGCCTCACAGGGTTATTGTCAATATAAAGATGGAGAGAAAAGCACATGAATATGGAGAAATGGTAGGATATGATTTTTGTTATTGTGTGCCTTCAAGTCATTTCTGAATTATGGTGATCTTATCACCAATTGAGACACAAGGTGTGTGTGTGTGTGTGGGGGGGTGGGTGGGTTCCTATCCCCTATGCTTACAGTGGTGCAGTTAAGGTTGGGGTCCAGGGTCCTTCAGTCCTGAGGAACCACAAATGACTACACAGAAGATAGTAGGTGACAATCAGTGGCAAATATATCTGGCCTCATCATCTGAGCAGACATGGATTTGTGTAGGCTAGTGGATTCTCCGGGTATTTTGGACTTTAAGTTCCAGAAATCCCAGCTGGCTTACCAACTGTTAGGAATTGTGGGAGCTGGAAGACTACTGGTGTAGGCCCACCAAGAGTAGCATTGATCACCACAACATCCTTTCTTTTAACTTTATTTAAATGATAACATTCTATTTAGAGGTAGCTGGCTGGACATGTATGTAGTTATAAATGTGCATATTATGATTTTCAAAATATACTATCCCCTTTTATAATGAAACAGGAGTTAAAATTCCCAACTGAATGTGCTCAGGCATCAGAACAACAGAAGGGAACTCTATTTTATTGCCATAGTCCTTGTGGTGCTATGATTTAATTGACTTTTAAAATCTAAAACTACACATGCCCAATGTTTTTTTTTTATCAATGCTGGCAGAACATTCAGGGATTTTTGTATCAGGACAGTTGTAAAACATGGCATAGCTATGAATGTGTGGCAGGAAGAGAAGAAAAATGTTTGTTGCGGATGTTGCAAAGGAAATCAAGCAGCAGGACATTTAAATATGAACCTTTGAGACAAATAAGTTTGAAAAAAGCATTGTCAAAATGCCTACTTCTGATGGTTTTGGATTGCAGTTTTCATTCTCCTTAGTAAACATAGTGAAAGGTGAAGAGTTTTGGGAGCTCCTGCTCAGGGACATATTTGCTGATTCTGATTAAATTACCAGCTGTCACACTGCATGACTTACTACTAGTAATGTTGTAACAAAAAAAGTGCAACAGGCAATTAATGCTATATTTAGTTTAATCCTGAGAAATAAAAGGAAGCAAAAATAAAAGAAAGAAAACAAAACTAGAGGTAGTTACATGAAGAGGACAATAAGCACAGTCCTGCACTCATGAGGTTAATTTGCAAGCTGACTTGTGCTGTTTGATGACAGAGCAATGAAATGCATTATTGCATATTGCCAGTACTTCTCTGGATTACAATGTGTATTGAAGCAGAAAGGTGATCTGATGGGGAGTACAGGAAGTAGCTTACAGTAGACATGTTATATTATCTGAGCAAGAGCAAATATTTACACAGCAGGCAAGATGTGAAATCAACCATGTCAATAAATTTTCATTTTTGATATGCATGTCATGAGCAATAATTGTGAGGGAAAGGTTGAGAACAAGCAGTCTGTGGATCATGGTTGGTTTAGTGGACCTGGAAGGAAAAGCCTGCTTGAATCCATCATATAAGGGTTTTAGAAAGATCTTGAGTGTTAAGCAATAAAAGGAAAGACCCAGATTTGCAGAACAAGGGCAGCGTGACTAATGTGGAATAAGCAGTGTCTTTAGATGTCTCTAGTAGACACACTACTAAGCAGGAACAGTGTGATGATAATCAGGAAGGGGGACAGACAGGGAATACTGATAAATGGAGGGGTGTAAATAGGGGAAGAAAATGTAATAGCTTCACTCATTATAGGAACTTGTTGAATATTTTTATGTCAAGAGCTTTGAATACCACAGAATCACTATGGAGGACCTAGAAAATGCTTTGAGGAGAGTTTTCTCTAGATTTTCAACTTCCTCCAGAGATTAGGCTGGAAGTTGACCATAGATCCATGCTGGAAGCCTAGAAAGAATACTTCTCTAGACATTATCTCTAGGCACTTTCTAGATCAGGGGTGGGCAATTACTGGCCTTCCAGGCATTTTGGACTTCAACTCCCAGAAATCCTAGCCAGTTTACCAGCTGTTAGGATTTCTTGGAGTTGAAGTCCAAAACACCTGGAGGGCCGGTAATTGCCCACCCCTGTTCTAGATCATCCAGAGCAATTCTATGGTATGCTTTGACATTAATTTCTGGTAAGAAAAACAGGGTTTCAGCTGATGCAAAATGTCCTGGAATAGATTCCTTGTGTAATATGCAGACCTACTGTATTTCAAGATCAGTTATGTGTGTTGAGAAAGTAGTTGCCCTCCAACTCTAGTAGTCTTGAGTGGCACATACCTCCTTGACCCATTTCAAATTGGTTTCAAACCAAGATCCAGAGTTGAGACTGTCATTGTCATCCTAGTGCAGTAGTTGCCAACCTTTGGTCCTCCAGGTGTTTGGGACTTCAGTTACCTGAAGTCCCAAACATGACCAACTGTCAGGAATGCTGGGGGATTAAGTTCAACACCCCTAGAGGTCCAAAGGTTTGGAACTACTATCTTAGTGGATGATCTCCATCTTAACACTGACAAGGGGTGTGTGTGCATGTTGGTGCTTTTAGATATCTCAGTGGGTGGAGTGGGTGGGAATCGAGGCTCTGTGTTGCAGTGGTTCTGGTCATTCCAGATGGTGGTGCTTGGGGATAGCTGTCAAAAACCGAGCTATTATTTGGCATCCCATAAGGAATCAATCTATTTCCAATGCTTTTCAATATTTACATGAAACTGCCAGGAGATCATCAAGAGGCATGGGGCAGGGTATGCTGATGATATCCAGATAGATTTCTCCATGCTCTCAAAAACAGCCTCAGCTAAGGATAGAGAAGATAATGGACTGGATGAGGAAAAACAAATTGAAACTGAATCCAAATAAGACAGAGGTGCTTGTCATGAAGGGTCCTAACCTGAGGACGGAGGTGTGTCAGCCAGTTCTGGGTAGGGTTAGACTCCCTTGTGAAAGATTGTGTTCATATCTTGGGAGTGCTCCTGGATCTGTTCATCCAAATGCCAGGAGTGCTTACTATCTGTTTCTGTTGATACGCCAGCTGCCCTGCTTCCTAGAGTTGGAAGACCCAAAGATATGGTGCAAGTGCTGGTAATCTTGAGATTGGACTTCTGTATGTGCTTTACATTGGGCTACCTCTGTGGCAAGTTCAGAATCTCCAATTCATTCAAAACATCACAACCAAACATCTCAAGTGGCCATATTACACCCACACTAAAGTCACTCCACTGGTTGCCAGTTCATTTCCAGACAAAGTACAAAGTGTTGTACTTTAAAACCCTACATGGTTTGTGTCCAAGTTACCTACATGATTGCATTCTCCCTTACAATCCGCCCCTTAGGATATTTAGATCCTCTGGGGGACATCTACTCTAACTAGTCAGAACATGACTGGCAACTGTCATCTAAAGGCCTGTTTAATTTTAGTTTTAACAGAAGGTTAAGACTAAGGAACTAGGTTAACAACAACTGGTAATTTCAATGTCAGTGGGATACTAAATCCACTTAGAAGTATACTCTGAAACGTCTAAAGTGACAGACCCTATTCCTGAAGTTCTGATTGAATAAGCAACTGGGATTGAAGGAAAGGAGGGTTATTGAATGATGCTATGTCTGTCTTTTAGTTACATTGCACTTGAATCATGGTTAGGTTGTCTCTTTTCATTGACAGAAAAAAAACCCTTTAATGAATTCAGTATTATTGTTATTCTGCCTTCTATTGCAGTCCCAATATTGTAAAGCAGAGGAAGGTCTCAAGAGAATAGTGAAACTGACTATGCGGTTGCAGCAAAGTAAAAAAAAACAACAGGATGTGTGTGCTGGATAGGGTGAACAGAGGCAGGAACCAAGGAAGAGTGTTTGTCAGAATTTGCATCACCAAAGAATGTGAAAGTGATCATTCCAATAATGGTATGCTTTCATTTGTTTAAACAATGCAATTGCCATGATACCATAAGGTGGTGTGATAAGGTCTTAAATGTAATTAAAGAAATATTCAGTGGCTCTTTATTTTTTGAAGATAAACAATTTATCTATCAGTTGTATTGGTCTCCCTACATCACTCTCTAAAACCCCCATATTTATTATTTATTCATTTATTTAATTATTGAGGCTTCTATGCTGCCGACTCCCGGGGGCTGTGTAGACATATCCTACACTGTACACACCCAGTGTTTTAACATTTTAATCTATTACATCTGGCCTGCCATAGTGTCTTAAATCTCCTGTGTGTTATTGCTTATATGTTTAGTTATATTTTATATTGTTTTATTGCTTGTTTGCTTTGTTGATGTACTGATGTATGTATATTTGACGGGCTTGGCCTTATGTAAGCCGCCCGAGTCCCTTCGGGGAGATGGTGGTGGGGTATAAATAAATAATAATAGTTGTTGTTAGAAAAAAAACCCCAGGAAATGCCTTCAGAGAAGGAAGGGGGCTAATCTACATGTAAACAAAAATGAGTGAAGGCAAACTACAACAAGCTCTCTAGCTCTGTATCTCCATTTTTCATTATATGGGCTGGTGTCCTATTTCAACAGAGAGACACACACACAAAGGAAAATAACAGAAGACATGATGTGGGTGTATATTCAACAGAGGATATGAGTATGGGGCAGTTAGTTACAAAGCTCTAGTGTAGACAGGCAGACTTTGATGCCATCAGTATATAGTCAGCATCGACAGTCATAAAATTGCTGAAATAAAACAAGAGAGATAAGAACACTACTGCTGGGGATCTCAGTAGTGAGGGGAAAACCGAAAAAGATGAAAAAATATTGTTAAATATTTATTATACTGATAAAATATTGAAAGAACCATTAGATAGGAGAAAAACCAGCTGCAGACAATAGCATGGGTGCCTAAGAAATAAGGGGCATTGAGCAAGAGACTAGATCTCTCATGTTAAAGGCAGCAGAGGTCAAGGATGGTGAGTCAGAGTTCTTGGATTTGCCAGTGAGTAAGTCATTGGGGATTCCTATGAAGACTGTTTGAGTGGCGTAGACACGGTGAGGGACAGATTGCAGATCAACACAGGGAGAAACTGGAGGAAAGCATATTCCTGGGGTCAGGAAGCAATAGGTGTATTTTAACTCTAACCACAGAAATGTCTCAATGATTGAGCACAAGGAAGGGATTGTTTCAGTCTGCAGGATATCAAATTGTTAAATCTTTATTTTGTTACTTCTGTATTTTTACAGTCAGGTGGGAGAAGGAGAGGCCTATATGAGGGTTGGGGTTTTTTTTAGGGACAAAATAATTTGACTAATTTGAGTTCGTCTGACAACCATCTAGTCCTCTGCCTCAGTCAGCAATAGGTCTCGAGTCAGCCTTGTACAGTCATCACACTGTACAAATCAGTTCTGGCATCAGTATGCCAAGGCTCTTGGGACTATACTCAATACATTTTTAATGAGAAAAATCTGATTTTTCCCAATAGAGATATATTTAATGGAGACCAAAAGCTATTGTTTTAAGATCATAGTCTCCATGAGCCATTTCTTTTTCAAGAGGCCTTTTTTTTATATCAACAGGAGATGCAGTGGTAAAATGGTCCTTGGCCTGCAATGTTTTCAAACTCCCTGCCATGTTTCTGTCACATGGCAGCTTACCTTCTTTGAGCAAATATTGCCATAGGATTCAGAGGGCTCAGTTCTGTTTCAGCAAAACAAGGAAGAAAGGGCAATGTATCTGAAAATCCACAGGCTGGACCTTGTAGGCTCCCACATCTCAGCATGTGCATCCATTTTATAAAGCATTCTCTCTGTGAATTAAGGCAAACCCTTGCATTTTTCTCTGCTGTTTGTTCAATATTTCAGAACATACACTTACCTTTTGTTAGTAACCTTCACATTATTTGAGCAGGGGTGGTTAGGGAATATTTATATCAAGCAATTAAAAGAAAGAGAACTGTATACACTTATTACTATGTCCCAGACAAATAATACCCTTGTACTGATAGTCAGAGGCAAGAAACTTCTACACAAAGGTTCCTTTCATGGACTGAAAGGCAATGTGGGTTCAATTTATCATGGCAGGTGTTCCCAATTCACTGAGAAGAAGCTTCTCCTAGAGTTCTACAGATGTAGCGCTGATTGTCGTAGGAAGAAAACGCATTACAAAAGTAATACTGTTAAAGTTTTCAAAAACAGACCTGTGAAAACACCAACAGGGATCAGTAGGTAAATTGAAATCACAGTTATCAGCGCCTTTTGTTACAATGTGGGACAGGGATGAGGAAATATTGGCCATCTAGATATTTTGGACTAATAATCTCACAAACCCTTACCATTAGTCATGTTGGCTGCAGATGGAAGACATTGCGGGACAAAGCTTCTAAACAGCCCAAGGTCTCTAGCCCACAATATAATTGGCTACTATAGATGGCAAAACTATTCTACATTCAGTGTATTCATACGTGAATGTCTCTAAACTCAAATGACTTCTTAACATAGGGCATTTTTGTCCCATTTTGCCGCTTTTATATGAAGCAGGACATGGTCCGCTGTGCACCACCACTTGGTGCATGACAGGCCCCACCCACATTCCTCCCAAAGTGGAGGGGAAACGCTGAAAGGCACTTTCTCCTCCACTACAGGTAGGAAAGTTTAGTTTGGGTAGCTCCAAATGGAACTACCCGTACTTTCTCCCCCTTTTGCCGTGTGGTGGCAGAAAGGGTGGTGGGGCAATGCGCATTGCTGCCATTTCTGCTATCTGATGGGTGGAGGCAGAAAGGGCAGCAATGCACATTTGATGACGAGAGGAGGGAGGGCATGCGGGGCACCACGAGCTACCATATATACCTTCCCTTTTGCCTGTGATTGCCAGCTCATCAGCATTGCCGAAAAGGGCCTTGGGAAGAGGTTATAACTCTCTTCAAAAATATTTATGGTGCTGGAGGTGGTTTGCTTTTGACTGGAGCAACAGCTCTATGAGGAAAGAAAACATTGCATTTTCTCTTGTGTGATTTGCAAAACATGCACAGTGAGAGGAAATGGGAAACAGACATTTTGCCTGCTTCCCAGTAAATTCTGTCCTCTGACTGGAATAATTGCCATGTAAGCAGAAGGGGATTATTTGTCCTTTCAGGTTGGTGATAAGAGATACCTTCTTTTACTAGATTTTCCACAGTATTAGAGCTAGAGTTTATAGACTTAGTCTATAAATTAATTGCTTAAGACTGCTGAACATACTGGATGAGTTCAGCATAATGTCCTTGAATGGCATTATATAACAAAAGTGAGACAACAGTGATACATTTACTGGAACCTCAATGTAAATTTCGACTTAGCTCAACATTGCATTCCTTTCATAGAATGGTGCATTTGCAGTAATCAAAGTAATTACTCTTGCAAGGTATCTATGTAAATCAAGCAGTAAATACGTAATTGATGCTCTCAAATAACAGAGTAAAGAGACAATGGAAAAGACTTCCAAGTAAATCATGGGAATGATTAAAAAATGTGTAATACACAGAATCAAAAATTATTTACTCAAAGATCTGCAAATATGTGCATTCACCCTAACTCATACTGTTATGAATGTAATGTGTGTTGGCATTTGCAAGTTATGAAGTATTCATTAATAAATCTCATTGGCAATTGATGTTGAGAATTTGTTCCTCTCTTTGCAAATATTTGTGTTTTTATAGCCCTACTGTGATTTCTTTAAATCATGTCACTCAGTTGGGTTCTTGGAAGAACGTTTTGACCTTATGACATACTATATATCACTACCCGAACAGTAGGCAAGTGGAATCCTTTATGAAAGTGTTTTCCCCTAATTATAATGGCCTATATACTGAGTTAGACAATACTATTAAATCATTTAGTATTCTAATGGATACATTCTGAACACATTAAATATATCATGTATGCACTAAACACATTGTTTGTCAATGAAATGATAAAGCCTGCTATAGAGGTGTTTTGAACTTTTACCCAGGCATTCCCTGTTTACATTTGCCTCCCTCCTGTGTACAAGTGGGTACAAATCTATAATCTATAACTCATGGGAGACATCCATGCTAATGTAATGAGTTTACTGTAAATGTAATAATGATACATTGAAATATAATGATAAATGTACTGTGAATACATTTTTGAAAAGTTACAACAATACTCCTAACCTGCTGTATGGAAAATGGATGAACAGTGATAGCTATCATATGTAGAAAGCAGTTTTAAAAAAATGTTATCAGTCTAGTAATGGAGGCACTAGCTACAGTGACAATGATGATGATGACTACGACAATCATGCTATTGCTGATTGTCATCACCATCATTGCAAAGTCCTTCTCTATTTTATGTGTAGAAAAAAGCATAGAATCAAAGAACATGAAATTTGTGGCACTAAAAAACATCTGTGCCATTCTAGAAATGCTTGTTCAGAAGTGAAGCCTACATTATTACATGGGATGGATTAATTACTACATTTGATAAGGAGTGCAGTTGAAGTCACATTCAAGTTCCTCTGAAATTACATTGTAAGTGAGCCATCAAGCTGTGAGTGTCCAACTCTACCGTATTCTGCATTGTCTTCGGTGATGATATATGTAATATTCATGCAACCATTGAGACTTAGACAGATACTTTCCTCTACTGCTAGATTTCCTGCAATAGTCTATAATAGTGGTGGGCATTTGCGGATTTCCAGAAATTGTTGAATTGTAACTTCACTGAGGACCTCGTCACACAGCCGTCAGAATCACCATGCATTATGGCTAATATGGTGACCCTTGTCGGGGGGGGGGGGAGGGGAATGACGAACCCTTTGCCCCATGCCCTGCATCACCTGGCTCCTGAGGAAGCTGATGCCATGGAGGGAAGTGTCAACTGTGTGGCTTTCCCCCATTGCTTTCTAGCCAACATGGGAAGCCTCTCGTGTTGCTGCGGTGATGGCATGCAGTGGCTCCATCATAGATCATCCATGAAGTTCCATCATAAGTTTCTGCGCGTCATATGATGGGAGCCGGTGAGCTCTGTGGATGACCTAGGGCTTAACCAGTGTAGGCTGCCAGAAAAAGCCCTGTCTGATGAAGTATTGAGATTTAGTGAGTATAGCCAATTCGCAAGGGAGATTAATAATTTCAGTCACAATGTCTGGAGGGACATGAGTTGTTTGTCTGTGGGCTATAGCTAGCTTCAATGTAAGAAATGTTTTTCAGATCAATCTAGTGGACTAAGTTGAAAAAAGGCTGCATTAAGTTGGATGCTCTTAGTACTGTTATCATATTTTTAAAGGAAAGCCAAATTGGGAGTGGTTTCCTGGCTATGGAAACTCCTCAGGTGACCTTGGTAAAGTGACACCTTTTTAGCCTAAGAAATCTGGTCAAGATTAGAATACTTTTGTCATAAGTTGCTTCTGATGTGAATGTACATAACAACAGCAAATAAATTTGACATCACTGACTTGGATTCAGAGTTGACCATCCAGGAGTCCCTTCTGTTTGGTAAAGGGAGAGAGATCATTTGGAGTCTCTCACTGGAGAAGGGAGACAATTCTAAATGATTCCACCTTCTTCTGCAGGTAAGGTGACTACATGCCCACAATAGGGTTCCCATATGTCCCTTATTCTAAGGGACGTCCCTTATTTTGGCCCTAAAATTTGTGTCCCTTATTTTCAGGCCCTGTCCCTTATTTTTGACTAGCAGGACAGGACTGGGCGGGGTTGACCAGAGGAAGGTGCGCACTGCGGTTTCCACGGCAATGCCTGCCCGGGGATTCCAACTCGCAGGGCAGCCTGCGTCCCCGTTGGAAGGAAGAGGCAATACAGGACTTTTTCAAAGTACAGTAGACTAATTAACCATTACCCAAGGGGAATGTTGAATCATGTTGGATAACGATAGTTTCTGGTTGCTTGAGAGTTACTCTTAAAATAGGCTTAGCTGTGCATCCTAATACTATACAATGCTGTGTATCCCATACTATACTATACCATTAACTATTAACATAATAATCATGAAGTTGTACTGTCTTATAAAATTTATTTTATTTTAATGTTTAGACAGTGCACTTTTAAAGTCAGCAAAGTCAAGTACTAAATACAGATGGAGAAAATTAGGTACTTCTAATAATGTTTTTTCTGCATGACAAAGCATGCAGAAACATACCATGTACTGTTAAGTGTCAGGGCTAGAATCTCTATGCCTGGGGCCAGAGACAGATCCCAGCCTGCCATGAGCCTACTACTTTCACCTGAGTTGCTGAGTCAGAGAGAGATGACTCAACCATGAACTTTGCTCTATTTCTTTGCAGTTGAATATACTGGG
Organism: Anolis apletophallus; assembly: GCA_030556195.1. Taxonomy (NCBI): domain Eukaryota; kingdom Metazoa; phylum Chordata; class Lepidosauria; order Squamata; family Anolidae; genus Anolis; species Anolis apletophallus. The sequence goes on along the minus strand of JARBWK010000010.1, from coordinate 44,024,451 downwards.
ACTATGACCTTTGGTCTAGATAAGACTCTGGGGTATGATGTAATACCCAGGGAACTCGGGTAATCCAAAGACTCACTGGGATTGCTGAGTCAGGGTGCAACCCTCTCCGGGCATTGCATGGGGGAGGGATTAGTATATAAGGATTGTGGTGATGGGAAGCGGGTGCTTCAGCTTTATAGGTTTTGTGTCTTCAATAAACTACCACTGGAAGAAGCAGCAGTTCTGTAGCGTCTTTACTGGAAAGCATTGAAGTTCCTGACAGAAGCTGAAGCCCCTGAAACTTTCCCAGGAATGGAGAGGTTTATGCAAGAGGCGACTGGGAGTGAAACTACTGAGCCGAGTTCTCCCACGGAAGTGGAGGTGTTGGGATGCAAAGTTGCGGCTTTGGGAGAAGACATTGCAGCGAATGTCCCAGCAGATGTTTAAGAACCAAGATTCTATGTGGGGCCCGCCTGAGGGAGGCGATTTTACGCGTTATTCTTGGATGGACAGTGAGAGGGTTGAAACCCATCCTAGATCTCCTTCGGGAGTGTGGGGGTTGATGCCCAGTCAGGAGTTCCCGCGAGGAGCAGCATATGGTGGTGCCAGGCTGAGAGTGGTGAATGAAGGGTTTCAGTCCAGCCTAAAGCTGTAGGACTGGGAAGAGGTATTCAGGTGCCCAAGAGGGATGGATCTGGAGGATGGAGATCCCAGCCTGCTGCCCAGATGCCTAGAAGGGATGGATTAGGAGAGTGGAGACCCCAGCCTGGTGCCCAGATGCCCGGAAGAGATGGAGCAGGAGAATGGAGACCCCAATTGGGGGATGATGTTCGTCCAAGGCAGGAGCCGCGCCGTGTGGAGTTTGATGGTGAGGCATGTAAAGTGGCCAGTATTGTGGCGGCAGTTGGCGATCACATGCAAGATTATGGACACTTGTGCCCAAGTGAAGGCAGCAGAGTGCGTGCTGTGGGAGCTGTGCTTAAAGGAAGAGCTGCGGACTGGTACGTGCAGTGCCATGATCGACAGGATCCATGTTTGGGGACATTGAGAGGGTTCCTTCGGGCTGTTAAGAACAGATTTCGTGACCCACTGGAGAGAGTAAAGGCCAAAGAAGCTCTGGGGGGGGGGGTTAACGCAAGGCAATAAATCTGTAACGGAGTATGCGGAGGAGTTTATGAGCCTTGCGGGCAAGGTAGCGGAGTGGTCTCAAGCAACCCTCCTTGAACTATTTAAAGACGGATTACGACGAGAGTTGTTGGAGTGGTGCCTTCATCGTGGAGACCCTGGTGATGTCGATGGATGGATCCAATTGGCTGGTAACGTAGAAGGTATTCTGGCCCAAGTGCAACGGCGAAGTCGGCAGTAGGACCTACGAGGCGATTTCGGCCAGGGACAAGACGTGTAACCGAAGCGAGAGCCAGCGGAGTAGTGTTAGCGGAAAGCCAACTGTGGGGAAAGGCTTGTGTTACATTTGCTCTAAGCCGGGACATTATTCCTTCCAATGTCATCTACGAAAGTTACCGGATACCAAAAATGTGAAAGTTGACCGAGGTACCCTGGGTGAAAAGATGGAGAGTGCGGATGGGGTGAGAAAAGGGTCCCCAAGTATTGTTTGTAAAATCGAATTGGAAAAGAAAGGAAAAAATCAAACTCATAAAGCATTGGTGGATTGTGGGTGTTCTGAAAACATTATGTGTCCTGGATTAGTTAAGGATTTGAAATGTGAAATTCAGGAATTACCAGCCCCTGTACATTTTGCCCAGTTGGATGGAACTTTTGTGGGAGGAGGGCCCTTTCCATTGGGAACGAAAGGGTTAAAGGGAAAGGTTGATGCTTGGGAGGGGGAGCTGGATTGTGTAGTGGCTCCTGTTATGGAACATGAAATTATATTGGGATTGCCTTGGCTGAGACAGGCTGATCCAATCATAGATTGGAAAGCAGGTACGTTAGAGTGCCGGCCTGTGGCGAATGGTGGTGTGTATGTGAATGAAGAGAAGAAAGGAGGTGAGCCACAGATTCCTGAGGAATATATTGACTTAGCAGATGTGTTCAACCCTGTATTAGCCGACAATCTGCCCCCAGTCAGGAATGTACAGTGCAAGGTAGAACTGAAAGAAGGGGCAGTACTCCCTAAGCCAAAGATTTATCCTATGTCTGAGAAGGAGAAGGTTACGTTAAGGGAGCAGATAGATGATTATTTAAAGAAAGGGTACATCCAAAGATCGGAATCCCCTATTGCAGCCCCTGTTCTCTTTAGGGAAAAGAAAGATGGGAAATTAAGGTTGTGTATCGACTATAGGGTCTTAATGCGATAAGTACCATTAATTGTTATCCATTGCCTTTAATCAAGGATCTATTAGGGCAATTGGGGAAAGGCAGGTATTTCACAAAGCTGGATATTATAAATGCCTTTCATATGGTGCGGGTGCGAGAATCGGATAGGTGGAAGACTGCTTTTTCGTGTCCCTTGGGGCTGTACGAATGGGTCGTCATGCCTTTTGGTTTGGCCGGGCCCCCCGGTATATTTATGCAGTTGATTAATGAGGTGCTGCACCCCTTTTGTATAAGGGGGTGTATGTTTACTTAGACAACATTGTTGTGGTTTCACAAACCAAAGAGGCGCACGTGCAGTTAGTTCGGGAAGTATTGAGAGATTGAGACAGGCCAGATTGTTTGTTAAGTTAAGTAAATGTGAATTTAGCAAGAGCGAAATTGACTTCCTGGGATATAGAATTAGTAGAGAGGGTGTGTCCATGGATCCAGGTAAAGTGGCAGATGTGTTGGCTTGGGAAGCTCCTAAAACAAGGAGACAGTTACAGGCTTTTTTGGGGATGGCTAATTTTTATCGGTCTTTTATTTTCGGATTTGCTAATATTGTTTTGCCTCTTACAGAGTTGCTCAAGACAAAAGGTAAGGGTGAGGCTAGAAAGGTGAGGGCGCCTGGTGCCAGGTTGGGTTGGACTGTAGAGTGTCAAAGGCTTTTGATTCTTTAAAGGTAGCTTTCACTAAAGGTCCTTTGTTTGTGCATCCAGATCCAGCAAAACCCTTTGTGGTACAGAGTGATGCTTCCGCTTGGGCATATGGAGGAGCTTTGTTACAGAAGGACGAGGAAGGGGTGTTGAAACCCTGTGCTTATTTCTCTAAGAAATTTGGGGGGCAGCAAAGGAATTGGCCAGTGTGGGAAAAGGAGGCGTTTGCTATTCGTTATGCTCTGCAGACGTGGAGACACTTTTTGGATGGGGCAGTTCACCCATTTGAAGTGTTTTTTTTTAATAAATTTTTATTAGGTTTTTTAAAAGATACAGAATGAGAAAACAATGGGGTGAATGGGGACGGTTGGTTGGGTGCGGAAATAGGGTATGGGGTGGGGGAAAGGAAAGGTGGGGTGTGGGAAAGGTTAAAAACAACACGAACTAACAGCATGAAATAGGCATACATTGTGCACAAAAGAAAAGTTTTGGGATTTAAGAGACAAATCTGTTCTTTTTCCTATTCCAATAGCAGAAACTGTACTTATAAATTCAGAACAGCTATTTCTTCATATAAGTTGACTTCTCTTTAGGCATTTAGCTTGCATATTACTGTGTTAAAGAAAAGGAGAGAGAGAAATCAAAATATTATTTTCAACAGGACCTTCCTTCCCCTTTTTTTCTATATCATATTCAAGTCTAGCTTCCATGTCTTTTTGCAATACTCTTGAAGGGGGGGCCAGTCCCATTTAGGGGACGGTCCCTTCTTTGCTATCTTTTTCCCTTTAATCTTTCCGTTAGAAGTTCCATTTGGCAGGTATCAATTACTTTATTTACCCATTCCTCCTTAGAGGGTGAGTCCTTAGATTTCCAATATTTAGCAAAAGCTAATTTTGCCGTTGTCAAAAGTATAAAAAGCTTTCTTTCTTTTGGGGAGAGTTCCCTATCTACAATACCTAGAAGTATGCTTTCTGGTTTTAGTGTAATCTTTTTTTAAATAATTTTTTCTATTTCTTCTCTGATCATCGCCCAATAGGTCTTAGCCCTCGGACAAAGCCACCATATATGGAAAAAGATGCCATGTTTTCCGTTGCAGCTCCAGCAGTTCGGCTTTGTTTTTTTATATATTTTTGCCAATTTTACTGGTGTCAGGTACCACCGGTACAGCAATTTAAGCCAGTTTTCCCTATACTTATAGCAATATGACACGTTTATATTATATTTCCATATCTTTTTCCAAGTTTCTAATTTAATTTTGAAACCCACGTTTCTAGACCATTCCCTCATAAAGTATTTCTCTTGGTACTTTTCATTTTCCCAATTTAATAGGAGCTTATATATTTTACTTGTCAATTTTTCATTCCTTCCCATGAGGACTTGTTCTAATTCTCCCTGTTGTGGTTCAAACCCTATTTTCTCATCTATTTTAAATTTTTCTCTTATTTGAAAGTAAGTGAACCAGCTCAGTTCTCTACCCTCTTCTCTCAGCTGTTGTTTAGTTTTTAAAGCATATCCAGTATCTGTTTGAATTAGTAGATCTTTATAGGTATACCATTTATTTTCTCCTAGCTGTCGAATTTGGAAAGCCTCGTTTGGGGATATCCACAAGGGGGTCTTTCTTTGAAGTTTATTTCTATATTTGTTCCACACTTTCAGTAGTGGTTTCCTTATAAAATGATCGTTAAAATTTCTGTCCGTTTTTACTTTATCGTACCCGATGTATCCATGTAGGCCGAATTTTAAGTCGTGCCCCTCCACATTCAAAATTTGGCTGTTTTCCAATCTACTCCATTCTCTAAGCCATACAAAACAATTAGCCTCAAAATAAATTTTCAGGTTGGGGAGGCCTATACCCCTCTGTCTTTGGGTTCCTGGAGGGTTTTCATTTTCACCCTCGGTTTTTTTCCACTCCATATAAATTTGGAAATATCTCTATTCCAGATGTCGAATACAGAGGATTTGTATATTATCGGGAGTGTTGAGAATAAGAAATTAAACTTCGGTAAAATATTCATTTTTATTGTAGCTACCCTGCCAAGAAAAGATAAATTTAGTTTGGTCCATCTTTCTAGGTCTTTTTTTATTTCCCTCCATCTTTCTTGGTAGTTGTTTTTAAATAATTGCGAATTTCTAGTTGTAATGTTGACCCCCAGATACTTGACCTTATCGACTATCTTCATTCCCGACCTTTTTTGTAATTCCTGCTTATCTTTTTCAGTTATGTTTTTAGCCATCATTTGGGTTTTCTCTTTATTAATTTTAAAACCGGCCAGGTTTCCGAAATCTTCGATTTTTTCTATCCACTTACTTAGAGTGTCTTTTGGATTTTCCACAATTAAAGCTAGATCATCCGCATATGCTAATATTTTGATATCATCGTTTTTTATCTTTAACCCCTTTAAATTTCTATCTTGTCTGATATCCTCTAACAGTACCTCCAAAATGAAAATAAACAATAGAGGGGATAACGGACATCCTTGGCATACCCCTTTTTGGATTTTGATATTTTCTGTTTTCTTTTGATTTATTATCACTTTTGCCTGTTGTTTTTTGTATATGGCTCGGATGGCGTTGATTATTTGGTATCCAGCATCTACCTCCCTGAGTAAGGCATCCAAAAAGTCCCAATTGGTCTTGTCGAATGCCTTCTCGGCGTCTATAAAAACAAAGGCGATTTCTCTATCTATATTCTTATTATAAAACTCGATCGAATCTAGTATCAGTCTTATATTGGTTTTTAGGTATCTATTAGATAGAAAGCCGTTTTGGTCTTTTTTAATCCAGTCACCCAAAAATCTTTTAAACCTATCTGCTAAAATGCTTGTAAAGATTTTGTAATCGCTATTTAGCAAAGATATGGGCCTATAGCTTGATGGACTACCTGGATCTTTACCTGGCTTCCCTATCACTATTATGTTAGACTCTTGCCAGGAAGCTGGTATTATCCCCTTGGTCATTACGTTGTTATAGAGTTTTACCATTATGTCAGCCATTTGTTCCTGAAATTCCTTATAGTATTCCAACGGGTAGCCATCTGGGCCTGCCGCTTTCCCATGTTTTCCCTTCTTTATAGCGGTGATAATTTCTTCTTTTGAAATTTCCTCATTTAATATTTCCCTTTCCTTATCGCTTATCCTATTTAGTTTTCTGTCTCCTATAAATTTGTGGATATCAGGTATCTTTATATCGTCTTTTTTGTAAAGTTCCGAGTAATATTCCTCGAAAGCTTTCCTTATCTCGGCCTCTGAGGTGTATTCTTTTTGATTGATGACTAATTTAGGTATTATATTCCTCTTTCTCCTTTCCTTTAGCTGCCATGACAGGAGTTTCCCTGGTCTATTAGCTGCCTCAAAATATTTTTGATTTAGGTATTTCAAGTTTTTTTCTATTTTTTCTAAATCTAATAACTGTTTTTGCAGGGTATCCAGTTTATTTTTTATATTTTTGTTTTTTGGATCCTTCTTGAGATCCTTTTCCTGCTTTTCGATTTTCCTATATAGATCTTCGGTGGTCTTTTGATATTGTTTTTTCCACATTGATTGTAGTTTGAGAAAATGCCCTCTCATATATGCCTTTCCGGCGTCCCAAATTACGTCTATTTTGTCATTATCTTTACAATTAATCTGAAAAAAATTATTTTAGTACGGTTTTGCTTTTCTCTATTTGCTTTGGGTCTCTTAAAATCCTCATCGGGGATTTCCAATGAAATTCAGCTGTTGTTTTCTTGATTTGTATTATGATCGGGCAATGGTCAGAAATCATTCTCGGTAGTATTTTGTTTTCCTCTATCAAATGGGTCAAATTACTAGATATTAAAATATAGTCTATTCTTGACCAGGATCTATGCCTGTTTGAGAAGTAGGTATAGTCTTTCTCTCTCGGATGATTTTCTCTCCAGCTATCTCTCAAGTCAAACATGTCCCTCATTTCAAAAAAGGATTTAGGTAGTCTACCTTTCTGTTGGTTACCTTTCTTATCTAAAGAGGATCTATCCATTGCCGGGTTCATAACCCCATTTAAGTCGCCCAAAATTATAATATTATCAAAATCCTTTTGATGCTCCAAAAATTTTTTTCTAGCTCTTTAAAAAAGGTGGAGTTGGAATCGTTTGGGGCGTAAACATTGCAAATTAAAATTCTGTCCGTATCATTTATGACTGTAATCCCAATATATCTCCCTTCCTTATCTTTGAAGATCAGTTTGGGTTTCAGAAGGCTATCTGCATAAATTGCTACCCCTTTCTGCTTTTTCTCCGACAATGCAATAAATGCTTCGCCTAAATCGTCTCTTTTTAAGAGCCGTTCGTCGGATTGCTTTATATGCGTTTCCTGAATTGCTATAATATTTGCCTTTTTTCTTTTTAAATTATTAAATATTCTTTTTCTTTTATTCCCACTGTTAAGCCCGTTAACGTTCCAAGTAATGCACCTCCACATTCTTTAGTCTAGGTTTTGAGAGTCCTCATCGTCGTCTTTTTGGTCGTCCTCTTCTTCTTCAAGTTCCTCTTCATCCCCCTCTTTGTCACTCGGCTGATCTTCTGATTGCTCCTCTAAGGCTAGGTCTGGCGTGATGGGTGTTCGTATCTGTGGTGAGCGTTGTTTTGCCCATTTCTCCTTCTCTGGGTGGCCTTCCCTTCTTTCCTCTTTCTTTAAATCTTCTCCATATCTTTTTAAAAATTCCTTGGCCTTTTCTATATTTGTAAGCCAGTGTTGTCTCCCCTTAAATGTAGTCATAAGGCCTTGAGTCCTTTGCCACCTGAATCTGACGTCATATCTTTTTAAAATGTCTGTCAAAAAGAAATACTTTTTACGTTTTTCTAAAACTTCACTAGGAGTTTCCTTCAGTATCAATACCTTTTTACCTTTGTAGGTGCTTTGCCTGTTTGGTTGTTTTCCCAGAACCTCATCTCGGATGCACTTTTTGGTATATTGCACCACAATGTCCCTTGGGGCCTTGTTTCTTCTTGCAAATTCCGAGTTCACTCTATACGCCCTATCGATCTTGTCTAAGGTGTAGACTTCTGGTACATTAAGGATTTTAGAAGTGATGGCAGCTATTAATTCCTTCGGGTTCTGTTGGTCCTCTTCTTCAATCCCTCGGAATCGTAACCAATATTCTTTTTGATGATATTCCGTCTTTAACTGTTTATCTTCCAAGGTTTTATTTTGGTATTCCAGATCTTTTATCCTTTCCATGTTTTTTTTGTAAGTCCTTTAACTCACTGTTTTCCTTTCGAAGTTCCGTTAATTCCGCTCTCATGTCAGTCATATTTGTGTTTAGTCTTTGCATTTCTTTCTTCATATCCTTTGTGTCTCCTTTTAGATCTTTTATGTCCCCTTTCAGACTATCATTCATCTTTTTCCTCTCCTCATCCCCTGCTTTAATCATTTTCCTTATCTCTTGCATCTCCAGAAAGACATCTTTGAGGCTTATTTCTCCTGCCCCCGATCCTCTTCTAATCTGTTCTCCCTTCTTGTCCTTATCTGTCTTCCCTCTTGTCGTCATTGCAATCATCTGTTTCTATGCCAGTAAGTTTGGCTCCTCTATATGTTTGATCGTCTTTAAGAGGGATTCAATAGTTGTTCTCGCTGCTCTTGGGGCTCTTAAGGCTCCTTTCCCTTTCCTCCTGGGTTCAATCGCTTTTTCAGCGTTTTCTCCTTCACCTCCCTCTTTAAATCTTTTCCCTGTCCTTTCTCTTCTCTATATCCAAGGATATTTTATTGTCTCTTTCCAACCTCTTCCTGGTTCTATACTTTTGCTAGCTCTGCGGGCTCTATCCGGGCGCTATCCGGCCTCTTCCTGGTTCTATACTTTTGCTAGCTCTGCGGGCTCTATCCGGGCGCTATCCGGCCTCTTCCTGGTTCTATACTTTGCTAGCTCTACGGGCTCTGCGGGTTCTGCGGGCTCTTTCCGGCCTCTTCCTGATTCTATCCTTTCGAGCTCTTTTCTAGCTCTACGTGCTCTTTCAGGCTGAGGGATGGAGTGTGCGTCACTTCCGCCGCAATCTTTCAACCCTTCAGCCACGTCACTCCGTCTTCTTAAAGTACTCCCTTGATCTTTGTTACCAAGGCAACGGCAGTTTGTTTCTCTATCTCCTCTTCCGTGTTGCCGTGCCCGCGGCCGCCATTATCAACCTCCCCAACCTCCTCGGAGAGACCTTCCCGGCTTGTCTCCGCCTAGAACCTCAAGGTAGGCAAATGGAACTCTTATGACACTGTTTAGGTTGTTTTGGGGTTTTTGGGTTGTTTTCTTGCCTCCCTTTTTCCCGGGGGAGGGGGTAGGTTTGCTTGCTTCACTCGTTTCTCTCCCTCTTACTCACTGTTGTTCAATCTTGTCTCCTATCTCCCGGTGCGATAGAGTAAGTTCGTACCGGCGGAGGGTTGTGGCCGGAAAAAGCCGGCCTCGCTGTTGGGCTATCCTCCGGACCTCTCTTCTCGCCCCTTCGCTGTCGCCCGACTCCTTGAAGGTTCGGGTTCTAACGTCTGGGCTGTTTGTGTGTCCTTGGCCCGTTGTTCTCTTTCCTCTCAAGAACTTGGGGGGGTTCTTTCGACCCCAATAGCCCTCTTTGCGCTTCGTCTAGGAGAGCGTTCTCCTGACGCGTCCCCTCCGCTCAGCGTCCGAACCGCACCCATTTGAAGTGTTAACTGATCATAAGAATTTGCAATTTCTTAGGGAGCCCCAGAAGCTGTCTCCTAAATTGTTACGATGGGCCCAGTATCTGGCTAGGTTTAATTTTGTGTTGAAGCATATAAAGGGTAAGGATAATGTGGTTGCTGATGCATTGTCGCGTTATCCTGCAGTGGGGCCAGATCCTCTTCCAAGTGTGGGGAGAGTGTTCACAAAGGACCAGTGGGGTCTGAGGGTGCAGACACGAGCACAAGCGAAGTTGGAAATAAAGCAGGAGGATGAGGAGCTGGAAGAGTGGGTAAAAAAGAGTTTCAGAGGTGTTATGAGAAGGATGATTGGTTGAAGGCCCATGAGTTGGAATGTAAAAGGGTCAAGGGATTGTGGATAGTTCGGGAGAAATTGTATGTACCAGCGGAGTTAAGGAATAGGGTGTTGGAGTTGTTCCATGACCACAAGACAGCAGGGCATTGGGGATTTACTAAGACTTTCTTTGCAATCAAAGCCCGATATTGGTGGCCAGGAATGAGGACATCGGTAAAGAATTATGTGAGTAGTTGTGAGGCCTGTGCACGGGGGAAGGTACCTACTGCTAAGCCCCCAGGATTGATCCAGGTGGTGGCTACTCCGGTGCGGCCATGGACACATATTAGTACCGACTTTGGGGGAGTTGCCCCCTAGTAAAGGATATAGGTATATCTGGACTGTGCTGGACATGTTTTCAAAGCAAGCCCATTTTATACCGTTAACTGGCTTGCCTTCAGCAGAAAAATTGGCTAAGTTATATGTGCAGCATATATACCGGTTACATGGGTGTCCAGAGCAGGTGCTTAGCGATAGAGGTGTGCAATTCACGGCGAAATTCTGGGATAGGTTCTTGGAAACCTTAGGAGCAGACCGGAAGTTGACAACTGCTTATCATCCCTGTTGTAATGGGGAGTTGAGAGGACGCAGAAATCGTTGGGTAGTTATCTAAGAATTTTTGTAAATGCCCAGCAGAGTAATTGGGCAGACTTGTTGCCTTACGCTGAAGTGGCTTATAACGGATCTGTGCACTCATCTACAGGCAGGACTCCATTTTCAATTGTATTTGGCCAAGAGGTTGTTCCACTACCAGTTGGTATAGGAGTGCTGGAGGATGATAAGGAGAAATGGTACAATAGAGCTCGAGAAGAGTGGAAGGAGGTAACTGAGGCGTTGCATAAGGCACAGGGGTTGCACAAGCGATTTGGTGACAAAAACCGACAAGAAGGTGATGTGTATAAGGAAGGGGATTTGGTATGGCTATCCACTCAGAATTTAAAGTTGGGGTTACCTTCTCGAAAATTGGGCCCAAAGTATGTGGGACCATTCAGAGTGGCTGAGCGAGTGAATGAGGTGACGTACCGATTGATATTGCCAAGGGCCTTGAGGAAAATTTATTCTGTGTTTCATTGCAACTTGTTAAAACGATATGTTAACCCAATTATGCCAAAATTTTGAATGTTGTTTTGTCTTCCTCAGGGGAGGAGGGGAAGGTGGAGGAAGGCGTTATGCCAGGGCTAGAATCTCTATGCCTGGGGCCAGAGACAGATCCCAGCCTGCCATGAGCCTACTACTTTTACCTGAGTTGCTGAGTCAGAGAGATGTCTCAACCATGAACTTTGCTCTATTTCTTTGCAGTTGAATATACTGGGACTATGACCTTTGGTCTAGATAAGACTCTGGGGTATGATGTAATACCCAGGGAACTCTGGGTAATGCAAAGACTCACTGGGATTGCTGAGTCAGGGTGCAACCCTCTCCAGGCATTGCATGGGGAGGGATTAGTATATAAGGATTGTGGTGATGGGAAGCGGGTGCTTCAGCTTTATAGGTTTTGTGTCTTCAATAAACTACCACTGGAAGAAGCAGCAGTTCTGTAGCGTCTTTACTGGAAAGCATTGAAGTTCTTGACAGTTAAGAGGGTATAAGTCAGCTTATTTTGTGAGTTTCAGTCATTATCTTATTCTGTTAATAAAACTATTTCTACCTAATGTGTGAGTTTCAAGTTTTTAATGAAGTGTCCCTTATTTTTGTGAAAAATCCTGTAAATGTCCCTTATTTCTTATATCAAAAAATGGCAACCCTAGCCCACAATCTAACCAGATTGTCTTATCACTGGTCAGCAAGGGTGTGTTGCAGAAGGCACACAGGGGTGTAGGATTTAGGAGGAACCAGACAAAACCATGTCCTGAAATTCTGGATTGATCCATCTATATGGATCACTCTATAATTTCACTCTTCCACTTTCCTCCGACAAGAAATCATTACTGGTTTAAAGCTTGTAGACTTTTAAATCTCAAAGGTAAGTAGGAATGTCTCACAATTCACCAGTAGCAACAGCTGCCATTCCCTCCCTTCATCCCCATTTATGTCTAAACATTTTCAAATAGCATTTTAATAGCAATAATACCTGATCTTTATGTGGGTCCTGAGGCTGCAATCTAATTTTGAGATATTTGCTTTATTCTTTTCATTTTATGTTAGTTGAGCCCTGGGACTGAAATCTATAGCCTTGTATTTCTTTTTATATTTGCTTTGTGATAACTGAATGCACGTTGTTTTCATGAGTTAGGTAAAAACACACTCTAGCTTTCAGGAAATCCAAGATTGATAGCATCTTTTGATGTCAGGCAAGGAGCTGTTTCTCCTCTGAGATCTGTTGCTGTGCAGTGCTCAAATGACCTCAGCTACTTTAGCAGCCTTATAGTCCTACAGAGTCCTTTCATTATGTTAAATTGCTAAGCATGTTTTGATGCCAACTGATGTTCCCTGCAGTCTAGATAGATTGCATTTATTTCTCCAGTCCATCTCTTTTCTATATCTTGTTAGAACTATGTAACAGTACAATTTTTAAAATCATGTCAAAAGCGACTTGAGAAACTGCAATGAAACTCTAGAAGCTTTCAATGGGATATATATATATTTCTTATTAAGATATCTGCAAGAATAAATACATTGCATTGGTCAAGATTAAATTATTTTGCATGATTAATGTATCCTAGATGTGCTCCAGCAAAGGATCGCTGCCTTGTCATGGCACTGGAACTTGGGAACTTCAATGATGCCATGAGCGAAATCATAAAGGGACACCCAAGATGGGACGGTCGTGGCAGAGAGGTCAGACTAAGTGCAATCCCTGGAATAGGCAATGGCAAACCACCCTAGTATTCTTTCCAAGAAAACTAAATCGACCAGTACAACCAGAGATATGTCAGTATGTCATTGGAAGATTGGACTCCCAGGTCGGAATATAGTCAAAATGCTACTGGGGAGGAGCAGATGATAAGTTCAACTAGCCCCAGATGTGATGACGAAGCTAGCTCAAAACCGAAAGGAAGGCTAGCGGCCGATGGTGCTGGAGGTGAACAACAAATCCAATGCTCTAAAGATCAACACACCATAGGAACCTGGAATGTAAGATCTATGAGCCAGGGCAAACTGGATGTTGTTATTGGTGAGGTGGTAAGACTAAAAATAGACATTCTGGGGGGTGAGCAAACTGAAATGGACTGGAATGGGCCACTTCACATCAGATGACCACCAGATCTACTACTGCGGATAAGAGGTACACCGAAGAAATGGAGTAGCCTCCATAATTAATAAGAAAGTTGCTAAAGCAGTGTTTGGATACAATCCAAGACATGACAGAATAATCTCAAATTGAGTGCAAGGCAAGCCTTATAACATTACAGTGATCCAAATATACGCCCCAACCACAGCTGCCAAAGAAGCAGAAGCAGATCAGTTCGATGAGGATCTGCAGCACCTACTGGATAATACACCAAAAAGATACAATATTTTCATTACAGGAGACTGGAATGCTAAAGTGGAAGTCAAATGACAACTGGGATCACAGGAAAGCATGGTCTAGGACAACAAAATGAAGTGGGACATAGGCTGATATAACAAACACTCTCTTCCAACAATCTAAAAGATGACTCTATACATGGACTTCACCAGATGAGCAACACCGAAATCAGATTGACTACATCCTTTGCAGCCAAAGGACATCCATCTAGTCGGTGAAAACAAGGCCTGGGGCTGACTGTAGTTCAGATCACAAACTTCTTATTCCTCAATTTAGAATAAGACTAAAACGATCAGGGAAAACATACAGCCTATTTAGATATGATGTCACTAACATTCCTAGCGAATATGCAGTAGAGGTGAAGAACAGATTTAAAGGACTAGAGTTCCAGAAGAACTATGGACAGAAGTCCGTGACATTGTTCAGGAGGCGGCAACAAAGTATGTCCCAAAGAAAAAGAAAACCAAGATGGTTATCTGCTGAGACACTGGATGTAGCCCAAGAAAGGAGGAAAGCAAAAAGAAACTGATAAATGGAGATATGCCCAGTTAAATGCACAATTCCAAAGGTTAGCCAGAAGAGATAAGGAACTATTTTTAAACAAGCAATGCATGGAAGTGGAAGAAGACAACAGAATAGGAAGGACAAGAGACCTCTTCCAGAAAATTAGAAACATTGGAGGTAAATTTCAGGTGAAAATGGGCATGATAAAAACAAAGATGGCAGGGACCTAACAGAAGCTGAAGAGATCAAGAGAAGGTGGTGAGACTATACAGAAGATCTGTATAGGAAGGATAATAATATCGAGGATAGTTTTGATGGTGTGGTGAGTGAATTAGAACCAGACATCCTGAGGAGTGAGGTTGAATGGGCCTTAAGAAGCATTGCTAATAACAAGGCAGCAGGAGACAATGGGATCCCAGCTGAACTGTTCAAAATCTTGAAAGATGATGCATGCCATATACCAGCAAATATGGAAAACACAAGAATGGCCATCAGACTGGAAAAAACCAACTTTTATCCCCATACCAAAAGGAGGGAAGACTGAGGAGGGAAAGCGCCTTGGAGAGCAGTGGTGGCAAAACCCCACAAAACAGCAAAAATACCTTGATATATATTTTAAATTAATATTTTTTAAATCCGTGAAACAGCGAGTCTGCAATAAGCGAACCGTGAAGTAGCGAGGGAACACTGTACATTCTTTTGTGGTTTCACATGCAACTGCTAAGCAGATCTAACTCCATTTAGACTGGATGTGTTCAAGCTGCAAGGGTGGTGACTTTTTGCGCAACTCAGAATGCCTCTGTTATAAAAAGGCAATTGGGATTATAAGTCCCAGAACTACTGATGGGAAACAGATGCACCCGATTTCCATCAACAGAGACACTGTGTCATCAGAAATGGATACTGTTTTTTTTTTACTGGAGACACTAGGACTTCTGGACTCTATTTCTTTGAAGCTCTTTAAATAGAAGTTGAATGACGATCTTTCATGAGTGCTAGTTGTGCATTCCAGTATGGAAGAGGAATAGACAGGATGGCTTTTGTGGTTTCTTCCACATCTACAATTCTATGTTGAGACCAGTGGTGATGCTCCCATTGATGTTTGCTTGGAGCTCCAAAACTATTCCCCACACTTTTTCTATACCCTCTAAACTTTAGATGTGTCAAAGATTTCTCCCATTGGCAGTGGTGAAGTAAGAGTCAATCACTAGTCCAACTAGCTTCTGAATATGGAGTGAGGGAAGGCACTATCTTATATTTTGCCGCAGGCTGCAAAATGTCTTAACTATTGAGGCACTGAGCAGCATGCCAATTTGTTTCCCCTTTGCATATGCAAACTGACAATCAGATTATGGCCAGTATAGGTTCATAAAAACAAGAAGCTTCAAAATTGTGTCTGTATATGCAAGTATGTCAGTCTCACACTTCTTTCATTATGTGAATGTCAAGCACATATTTAAACTCAGTCATTGAAACCAATGGGACCTATGACTTAATCACGCTAAAGCAGTGGTTTTCAACCTGTGGGTCCCCAGATGTTTTGGCCTTCAACTCCCAGAAATCCTAATAGCTGGTAAACTGACTGGGATTGCTGGGAGTTGTAGGCTGAAACACCTGGGGACCCACAGGTTGAGAACTACTGCACTAGAGAATGAATCCACTTAAAATCCGGTTTCTGCCTCCTGTGGAATTCTGAGGTTTGTAGTTTAGTGAGGCAGTTAAAGGCTCCTCCCTAAACTACAAACCTCAGAATTCTTCAAGATTAAAAGTGGATTCATTCTGTAATGTGAGAAGATCCTTAGTGGTTTGTGTCTTTATTTAATTTATTTATATCTTTGAAGTATTCATCATTATAATGACCAGCAGAGAGATTGCCGACGGAATGGAGAGACTCATGTGTGGTCTGATGTCACAACTGTGTGACATTTACAACTGTTCAGAGATACCAACCACTTTCTGTGGTGTAGTATGTGAAATTGTTCTGGAAAAAAGCAACAAGTTGTGTGCCTTTGAAAACCAGTTCTAGAATGCTGGTTATGAATTTCTTGCTTTGTCTCTGGGTAGAATGCAGATATTGCAACTAGTTCCCAGTGTGGAATTTTGCAGTGCTATTCTACAATAAAAAGAAATGTGGTGAACTGTATAGTACCCACCATAGGAATTAATGAGGAACACAGGAAGATATATACTGACAGTGCCAGGACTTATTTTCTGTAAAATTGCCACTATAGAACCAAAATACTTAAATGTGGACAAGCTAGGACTCTTGTAAAAAGAAATGCCCACGGTTACAAGACAATTCATGCGGATGTAGAGTTTTATGCCTCATTTTGTTTACAGGCAAGCCAGTGTTAATGAAAGCTAAAGTATACTAATGCTACCTGGATATTGAAAACTTCTTTTAGCTATTAGCATAGAAAAGACTTTTCAAAATGTTCTACCAGTTAATGATTTCATTGTCCTGTGCTTTCAAATGTGTTGATTTCCCCCTATTTTCAAGTTCTATTTAGTATTATACCCAGAAGCACTTTCCATATCCTTTGGATAAATTACTATTATTAACATTCTGTATTACTGTGGAAAGAAGGACAGAGAGAGAGAGAGAGAGAGAGAGAGAGAGGAGAGGGAGGGAGGGAGAGGGAGAGGGAGAGGGAGAGGGAGAGAGAGAGGGTACACACATATACAGCAGCAGATAAATAGCAATTTAGGAGCCTGTTACATAAAAATGTGTGAATTGCAATCCCAAAGTTGAAGAGGCTAGAATTTTGAGTGAAAAAAGTCAGTAAAAGTCATGAAACAATACCCATTCCTATGAGAAAACAAAAAAGAGTCCTGTTGGAGCAGACCAGAAAATCCTTTCCTCCCATTAGTGGTAAAACAGATGTTCTCCAAAAGTCCACAAATAGGCCCTGAAGTCAATAGCTAGCTACATCCTGTTGATTCCTCTCTAGAATAACTGCAGCCTTCTGAGACCAATACTAAGTAATTATGTAATTAATTAAATAAGTCAGTTCATTATATGCCTTTGCATGCCACATAATGTGTGGTTTGCTTCTAAAATTATGAGCAGAACAAAATTGTTAAGAC
This sequence comes from Anolis apletophallus, assembly GCA_030556195.1. NCBI lineage: Eukaryota > Metazoa > Chordata > Lepidosauria > Squamata > Anolidae > Anolis > Anolis apletophallus. The sequence goes on along the minus strand of JARBWK010000010.1, from coordinate 44,007,456 downwards.
GAAAGAGCAGAAACCTTTGATAAGCAAATACATCTAATGAGAGAAACAGCAGAATGAATGTAGGACAATATCCAGGACAGAGGCACAACTAATTGACAACCTGACCTTTTTTCCAGATGGTGGGTGGGAGGGCTGCAGGTAGGCACTGGCTGCTTGGGTTGCCAAATAAGAGTTGACTGGCAGAGCAGGGCAATTTCTGGCTACTATCCAGGGGAGCCAGAAATAATAATAATAATCTTTATTTATAACCCGCCATCATCTCCCCAAAGGGGACTCGGGGCAGCTAACATGAGGCCAAGCCCAAAATATACAACATAGTTAGACACAAAATAGCAGGGAAATATATCATAACAAAATATATAATATAAATTTTTTAAAAAATAAAATGGCATAATAAAATCAAACACAAAAGGTGGGCCAGATGTATGAGATAAAATGTTAAAAGGTTAAAACCCTGGGTGAGATAGGAATAAAAAGTGCATTTATGAGCGAGAGGAACCCGAGAAGGAGGAGCAGTGGGTTTTGGCCTTTATAGGGGACAGAGGAAGGTGCTTTATCATGAGAACAACGGTAGGTTGTCGAATGGGTTGAGTGGTCACCCTCCGAAGGCACATCGGAACAGCCAAGTTTTTGGATCTTTTTTTAAGGCAGCTAGGGTAGGGCTTGCCTGATCTCCCCAGGTAGCGAGTTCCAGAAGCTGGGAGCCACAGTGGAGAAGGCCCTCTCGCTCATTCCCACAAGTTGAGCCTGTGACAGAGGAAGGAGCGAAAGAAGGGCTTCTCCAGAGGATCAAAGAGATCATGCAGGTTTGTGGTAGGAGATGCGGTCACAAAGGTAGGTGGATCCCAAACCATTCAGGGCCTTATAGGTGATGAAAAAACACTCAGGTAGTTCTTCCCTGCAGTATATATTGCACACGGTATAAATAACAGGGGAATACAAAACATATCTTATTTTCTCTAAATATATTTCTTACAAAATTACACTCATGTGTCACAAGGTAAATGGAAACACAGAGTAGAGCCAGCATCTATCACATAAAAGATCATAAATATAATCCACGTTAACATATATACATTACCCAACAGTCCATAATAAAGAGTGGTATAAGTACATACAGTCAAATAGCAATGGGTTCCTCCTGAAGTAGATGATCTAAAGAAGAATATATCCAAATAACTAATAGAATCATACTGCTCCCCAAACGCTGGCGCGGTATGGGAGGCAAACAGCTCATACACAGAGCAGGAGAAAGGTGTGCCGCTTTTGGACGTGAAACCAAAACAAACCTCGGAAGGAAAAGTAAGCTCACGCCGGAGTCTTGAGTGGTGACAAAATCAGAAATTGTATCCAAAATGATGGGTAGTTGAGGGTAATTTAAGAGGAGTTGCTTCGCAGAGAAAATTATTGGATCACCTTGTTATCTAGTGAGACACCACTTGGTCTTAATGATTCTTTTAAGTATCTCTAATATTTTAATTTAGATCCAGGCTAGTACACAGATTCCTTCAATCCTTAATTAACAATTAAGTCTAGAAGATAAATACTCCCTTAGTCTCTTAGTTTGCACCGTATGTTGGTCAGATTATACTTTGTGATATACTTGGATGAATTTACTTTGGTATGTATTGAATTACATAGCTATTTTCCTAGTCATTCCTCCCTCCCTTAACTGTGTGCCTGTTTGGGTGCTTTTTAATAATTACTATATGCTCATTTTATTGTAGAATAATGTCAAATTAAGATGTCAGACCTATAGAAGCCACAGATTATACTGTATGAACATCGCCCTGCGGAAGGACCTTTTGGGACCGAAACGGGCCAGGATCCACAAAGCATTCCAGTAGGCATGGGCTTTTCCTTGCGCTCCAAGGTTTGTTTTGGTTCCGTGCAGCGGAGCTACGGCTCTTCCTTTGCTCCACGGATCTGTTATTTTTCCTCCGCGTTGTGCCAGCATTTGGAGCATTTCCTGGAATACACCCGAGTGTTTTTTCAGTAGTATCAGGACACAGTTGCTTAGCATTCTTGTTGTGTATACTTTATAGGTGATGACCTACACCTTGAATTGGGACCGCAAGGTGAATTTCAGCCAGTGGAGCTCCTTAAACAGGGGGGTTGACCACTCCCTGTAATTCGCCCCAGTTAGAAGTCTGGCTGCTGAGCCTTGGACTAATTTAAGTTTCCGGGCTGTCTTCAAGGGAAGCCCCACATAGAGTGCATTGCAGGACCAATCTAGAGGTAACTAAGGCATGGACCACCGTGGTCAAGTCAGGCTTTGTGAGGTATGGTCATAGCTGGCACATGAGTTTTAATTGTGCAAAGGCCCTCCCGGCCACCGCCAACACCTGCGCATCAAGTGTCAGTGCTGAATCCAGGAGGACCCCCAAGCTGTGGACCTGCGCCTTCAGGGTGAGTGTGACCCCATGAAACACAGGTTGCCACCCAATACCCTGGTCGGATGTACGACTGACCTGGAGGACCTCTGTCTTGTTGGGATTGATCTTCAGCTTGTTCGCCCTCACCCAGATAGACACAGCAGTCAGGCACTGGTCCAGCATCCGAGAGCCTTCTTGGATTCCAGTGGAAAAGAGTAGTTGAGTTGGGTGTCATCTGCATAGAGATGGCACCCAACTCCAAATCTCCGGATGACCTCTCCCAGCGGTTTCATGTAGATGTTAAAAAGTATGGGAGACAGAATGGAACCTTGCGGGACCCAACAGGTCAATGGCCAGGGGTCTGAGCAGGTGTCACCCAGCTTTACCATCTGGAAACGACCCCCCAGAAAGGACTGAAGTCACAGTAAAACCGTGCCCCCAGGTCCCATCCCAGAGAGTCAACCCAGAAGGATACCATGGTTGATGGTATCGAAAGCCGCTGAGATATCCAAGAGAACCAGTAGGGTCACACTCCCCCTGTCCTGTTCCCTGCGGAGGTCATCCACCAAGGCGGCCAAAGCCGTCTCGGTACTGTGCCCAGGCCTGAAACCTGACTGCAATCAATTTTTAAAAATTGGTGTCATCTAGGGACCCCTGGAGCTGCAAGGCGACCACCTGCTCCAGCATCTTGCCCAGAAAAAGGAGGTTGGAGATTGGTCTGTAGTTAAGCACAGAAGGGTCAAGGGAGGTCTTTTTCAGGTTTTACCACTGCCTGCTTAAGGCAAGACGGGAATTTCCCTTGGCCCAACAATGCATTTATGATGGAGACAAACCATTCCAACAACCTATCTCTGGCCAGTTTAACTAGCCAGGAGGGGCAAGGGTCCAGAGCACAAGTGGTTGCACTCATAGCCCCAAGGATCCCATCCATGTCATCAGGTAGAACAGGATGAAAAGAATCCCACAAAATTGGACAGACAGGCCCCTCGGTTACCTCATTTGGCATTGCGCTTAAAAGGTTTGTGACTCAGTGATGTTGGTAACTCTGACATTAAAAAATTACACTGCCTAATAAGAATGATTGACTATTTTTAATAACTAGATAAATAAATGAAATAAATTATTCAGAGGGGAACTGACATATTAATTTTCAAAAGCAATTACCTATTAAAAACTGTCATCTTGAGCCTTACTTGCTCCTACTATCACAATAACATTGAGATTAATGTTTATAAAGTAGTTAGAAGGTGACAAAACATTATGCGATCCTCCAGATCAGAGTTTTTCAACCTTTTTTGAGCTGCGGCACACTTTTAACATTAAAAAAATCCTGGGGCACACCACCAACCAAAATGACACTCTCACACAGTAAAGAACGGCTGGGAGATGGTGACCTGCTGGGAGCGCCGAAGCCAGGGGAGGAGCCAGGCCATGCCATGCCCCGCCCCTCCCCCGGCTTCAGTTCTCCCACAGCCGCCAGCCTTGAGGGGCAGTGCCAAGCCAGCATTGCTGGCACTGCCTGGCTTGGCACTGCCCCCTCAAGGCTGGCGAAGCTGTGAGAGCACTGAAGCCGGGGGGAGGGGAAGCCATGCCCCAGCCTCTACCCCAGCTTCAGCTCTCCCACAGAGGAGGAGCATGAGCGGGGGATGGGCTTCAGTGGGCGGGGCTCATCCTCTGTGCGGCTTCAGAGAGCGAGGGGCGAGAGTCATGGTGGGAGTCATGGCGGATTGGAGGCTGGTGGGAGTCATGGCGGATTGGAGGCTGGCTGGGGAAACGGCCGAAGGAGGCGGTGCCCCGGCCCCTTCTTTTTCTTTGCCGCCGCCCGGCCCTTCCTCCTCCTCCCCCAAGCAGCAGGAGTTCAGCAGGAGGAGGGGGGAAGGAAGGGGCGCAGAGAGCTTTTCTCGCGGCACACCTGATGATTGCTCACGGCACACTAGTGTGCCACGGCACACTGGTTGAGAAAGACTGCTCCAGATTATACTGCTTGGTGAGTAAAGTTAGAAAGGAGAACCACCATAAATTGTATTCATTGCTCATCTTTGCATCCTATTCATCACTGGGAAAGTCTAACATTATTGTTAAAAGACAAGCCGGTCTTTGTGGGCCGTTGGAACTGCCAATCACGCTGAATAAAATATAGGCCATAATTTTATCAGTCGGAGAAAAGGCGATATTTGTATCACTATCAGGGACATTTTCTAAAACATCAACAGTAGCTTTTGTGTGCATTGCAAAGCTAGCACTCAGGAGTCTCGCAGGATTAACAATTTGTCATCTCCACTGACTGAAACACACAGCCTGACACCATAAGCGATAAACATCCATGCTGGTGGCAAACGCAAGTGAGGAATATGACTAGACCTGGGAGATGTGGCAGAGACAGATGGGATGGCATCTCATGGAGTTCAGTGAAATACAAATATGAAACGCGGCTAACTGATAGACCCCAAACACAAAAGCTATGTCTCAAAAAAAAAAAGGGGGGGGGGGAAGCATTGTCTTCTGTTGCAAGAAATTTCCTTGTCACCATGTTGAATGAAAGTAATCAGGATTCTAACAAACTAATAGCAGGAATGTGATCAATAGCATAGCAATACCTTCAATTTCAAATACAGGGATCTATTTATTTTGGAATACCACTGCCTCAAGAGTTAATGCATTTTCATACATTAAATTAGACACATTTCTGGAGATGACAGTAGAGACGAATTGCACAATTTGAATCCAGTTTTCTCCTTTACAAAGATATGAGTTTTCAAATTATTATTATTTTTCGAGAACAGTCATATAACTCACTTTCCATTTAGTTAAGTAAGTAGCCATCTCAAGAAAACACAGTATGCTTTGCTAGAGTAAAAGAAGAAGCAATAAAAAGTGGCAGCAGCCAGCAGATTTAATTTTGAGGCTTGTTTTTTGCATGAATATTATTGATAATCCTCTCCAGTGTTGTAAAAATTAAAGAAAGAAAACTTTACCACTTGCCGGTGTAGCACCCATGGGTTCGTTCGTGCCACTGGGAGGGGGTGAGGCGCCGGGGGTCCCGATGCCATTGGGACCCGCACAGGCTGAAGGGGACTCGGAGGACGAGTTGGAAGGCCCAGAGCAAGATTGGTCAGCAGTGCCTTTGCCCAGTTCACCTGTAGAGAGTTTAGCATGGGATCTCGAGTGGGAGCATTCTCCCGGGAAGGAGCGGACCAGGTGGAGATGGGAGGCAGCGAAGCAGATAGCGGAGATAGTTATGAATTCCCAAACGGCCGAGGTTCCCAGGACCTGGCCGAGCAGCAGATGGAGGCCAGCGGCTGGGAAAGTTCGGGAGGCTGCTTCTCAAGGAGATAGCGATACTGAACTGGAAGAGCGGGCCGTTCCCATAACAGACGCAGGGACATAGAGCAGGGCAGGAGGAGCTGGCATCTGTCCCTAGACCGTCGCCGTTCGGAAAGTAGAGACTGGAGACGCCGGGCCCTAGATCGTCGAGGGGCCCGGCCGAAGGATTAAGAACGGCCCCGTGGGAACTGATCCTCAGTTCTCCGGCCACGTCTGATCTGAAGGGCGTGAAAGCGGAGTGAACCACGGAGCCTAGTCTGGCTCGCCTTGGACCAAGACCTTGCCTTGTTATTGATTCGCATTGTTGCGGATACCCTGCTTTGTTCCGGAGGCAATCCGGGAACTTGCCAAGTTTATTGCCACGTTTGCTTTTGGAACTATCCTTTGGAACTTTGCTTTCTTAATTGGACTACAGCTTTGCTGTTTGCGTTATTCTTTGTTCTCTTCAAGAGAATTGCCTTTTGGACTTTTTATATTCAATAAAACTAGTTAGCCTTTACTACGTCTCCGTGTGTGTGTTAAAGGGGCAGTACTAAGTCGGTGATTGTGACAGCCGGGGATAACTCTGGGCTCAGGATTACATTTGAATAAATTGCAGATTCCGAGTAGAGGGGAAAAATTAAATGACTTAATTTAGAGCCTTATCTTACTGCATATAATTTAACAAGTCCATATGAAAAGAGACAAGGGAGGGGGAAACATTTTCATTCCAATATTATTACAAGAGATTTACAATGCCCTGTCTTATGAAACAGTGGCAAAATTGGTGTGTGTCTCTATAGTATATATTATTCGAATATCCTGATCCAATATATTAGTTTATGTTCCAGGAGTGCACTGGCTTGAGACCTTTATAAAGCCTGTGGTAGGTTATCCTATGGAAGACCAGACAGATAATTAGGGTAGCTAGTGATACATGACTAAAGAATGAGGAAACATATCATCAGAAAAGAGGGCACCGTTTTCTATTAAATTTTCAAATGGTAATATATATATAGAGAGAGATGTGAACTAAGAAGTACTTAGTATAATTTAACTAAGTAGTATAATCTCAAATAGGAGCCCCTAGTGGTGTAGCGGGTTAAACCACTGAGCTGCTGAACTTGCTAACCAAAAAGTTGGAGGTTCGAATCTGTGGAGCAGGGTGAGCTCCTGCTGTTAGCCCCAGCTTCTGACAAACTACCAGTTCGAAAACATGCAAATTTGAGTAGATCAATAGGTACCACTTTGGCGGGAAAGTAATGGAGCTCCATGCAGTCATGCTGGCCACATGACCTTGGAGGTGTCTATGGACAATGCCAGCTCTTCAGCTTAGAAATGGAGATGAGCATCACACCCGAGTCGGACATGACTGGACTTCATGTCAGGGAAAAATCTTTACCTTACCTGTCGGTCTTCAGTCCTACCAGCACAGGGAAATTTATTCATGTGTAGGCCTCTTACAGCCTTAATTTAGCTTTCACTTTACTCCTAACAATACATTGTGGAAAAGCAATTGTGAAGACTGCAGCTAAGCTCAGAAGTTTCAGGAAGAACTGTGGGTAGGGGCAGATGACCCGATGGTCCCTGTCAATCAAAATGGTCCAGAGCTCCGATTTTAGTCCACTGGGTCCATTTGATGGAATCATGGGCACTACTGCACATGTAGTGACCAGATCTTTTCCACACAAGCCCTGAGTAGGATATTGCTTTCTATTTAAACTGGAATTAAGATTGTGTACTCTCATTTTTGTTGTTATGCTAATGCCATCACTCCATTGTAATGAAATGACAGCCTGGATAACATGCTGAAGTATTTTGAGGTTCTTGATATACTGACTATGAGAGAGGTAGGCCAAATTGTAATAAGAAATTCAATGTGCAGATTTGATAAATATGAATTTAATATGATGTGTGGGAATGAATGGAAGAATGGAAGGATTTGTGGCTGGAGTTAATAATTTTGGAAGCACCAGTATAATATTAAGGCCTGCAATGACTAACTACCTGCTTGCTGGACTGTAATTAAAGTAAGCTGTGATAAGAACTGTGACAGTGATAACAGAAATGTTTACAATGTTAAGGAAGTCAACATAAGACTTGTGTTTGTCAACACCAATCAACAAAATCAACATCTGGCCAGGAAACTGAGAGGGAGCCAGGATGGAAGACATCTATCATTCATTTACAACTTTGGGATGACATCAATAGAATATTTTTATAAAAGACTCAGTCTAATAATGCTCAAAGACCAACCTGAGGAGTCTGGTTCACCCGCCTCTCTGGTCCATGGGAAGGACAGAGTTGGTGTATTCGGAGAGTGCCAGATATGCTATGGCAGGGCTGTCCAACTGGCGGCCCGGGGGCCGCATACGCCCCCCAGCCCCTTCCCTGCGGCCCCCTAAGCTTTTTAATAAAAATAAAAATAAAAAATAAATTAAATAATAATATTTTTTAAAATTACCCACTTCCGGGTTCCGGAGCAAGTATCGCGAGACTATGGAAGCCACACAGGATTTCGCTCTCAACGCGAGATCACGCCTGCGTTGAGAGCCAAATCCCGTGTGGCTTCTGTAGCCTCGCGATACTCCTGTTGCCGAAATCTCGGCTACTTAATCCCTGCGGCCCACGCAAAAGCGATTGGGACCTTCTCGGCTGCTGCCTCGGTCGGTCGTCGCCTCTGCTCGTGGTCCGCTACTCCTGGATCCCTGGCGTTTGGGAAGGTAGGCTAACCTTTATGTTATAATTAGGTAATTGTGTATGGATGCCCCTTATGTATCCCCTCCCTGCATTTCCCCTTAGTAAAAGATTATATTTGATTGTATGGATGCATCTTATGAATTGTAAGTAAATTGGAGCCGTGGGCGGAGGCGGGGGCGGGGGCAGACCCTTCGGCCCCCCAGGTCATCAGTGACCGGAATTCGGGCCCCTGGGCCAGTAGAAGTTGGACAGCCCTGTGCTATGGGATAGCATGATTCTGGTCACTTTTGGGCTTTTTTCTCAAGGGAAAAGGAAGAAGTGTGCCTTTGGAGTCAGATTTTGTGCAAGGAGTCAGGTTCTGCTGTATGGAAATCGGAGATCTGGTCCTTAGCATTGTTCTTAGGGAAGAAGTTTCGGCATTTTGGCGTTTTGAAGTTATGGCATTATGGAAGTTATGGAACTATACGTTGGCAGGCTGCAGGAAAGCAAGGTCTGGCCTAACAGGTGCTTCTCCAAGGAGGGAGAAAAGGATATGGTAATATTTGGATGCATGTGGATGAATGCGTGTAGTGAGTGAATGTTGAGTGAAAATGTAATTCCCCTTTGTTTGTTTGTTAACTAATGTAATTGTAAATCCAATGTAGTTGAACAGAATCTGTATGTCTGTATGTCTAATGTCATATTTTGTCTAAATGTTTTCTGTATTCCGATCTATTCTTTTACACTGGAAATTGCAATAAAAAGAACATATGCTTCAAAGTTATTGAAAAGTCATTCATGACAAAACAACAGGTAAGAAAGTAAAAATGACTAAAAAAGAATACTCCACAGAAATAGTAATTGTTATTCTCTGGCCAGTTTAGATGATCCATGACAAAAGTTCTCCTTTGGCCATTCATTTTACCAAGCATCAGGCATTGTCCAGAAACAACAATATTATAGCCTAACAGAAGACCATACTTGTGTTGTCTTTCTTATGTGCTGTGCCAGGATTTAGTATTTTTATAAGAATACTCTCTCAAAAACAAAATCCCCACAATAGCCCACCCCACAAATCAACCCCACTAGCACAAGACTTTTTAAGGAGGAAAAATGTGTCATGCTGGACTTATAGATAGATGAAGATGATTGGTTTGCTTCCAGGTGGAGCTTTCATTGTGAAATTGCTTTGGTAACCAAATTTTAAAGGGGCTGCAAATGTTATCTCATGCTTGCAATTCTCCAGTGTTCTTCCCACTGCACCTTGATTTCTCCTGTCATTTTTCTGGTCAATCCTTAAATCTGCTTGATAGAAAACAATGGTATAACAATGCAATATCTTCTGTATTAGAAAGAATGGTAGCATTTGGAAGCAACCAGAAGATTGAAAAAACTGAGCCAAAATATCCAACTTGTAACAAACTAAGTTGTATATACTGATAAATATATACGTATATACTGATAAATAGGAATATAGTGTGTGGAACCAGGAAAGTCATGCTGCCCCACTTTTCTGCCTTGGTCAGACCTCACCTGGAATACTCTGTCCAATTTGGGGCACCGCAATTGAAGGGAAATTTTGACAGGCTGGAATGTGTCCAGAGAAGGGCAACTAAAATGATCAAGGGTCTGGAGAACAAGCCCTATGAGGAGCTGCTTGTTTAGCCTTCAGAAGAGAAGGCTGTGTCTGGATACATGATGGCCATGTATAAATATGTGATGGGAAGTCATAGAGAGGAGGCAGCAGGCTTGTTTTCTGCTGCCCTGGAGACTAGGATGCAGAACAATGCCTTCAAACTACAGGAAAGGAGATTCCACCTGGACATTAGGAAGAACTTCCTCACAGCAAGAGCTGTTCAGCAATGGAATTCTCTGCACCGGAGTGTGGTGGAGGCGAATTCTTTGGAGGCTTTTATGCAGTGGCTGGATGGCCATCTGTTGGGGGTGCTTTGAATGCAATTTTCCTGTTCCTTGGCAGGGGCTTGGACTGGATGGCCCATGAGGTCTCTTCCAACTCTATGATTCTATTATTTTATAATGGTGATAACAAGCAATAACAACACCTAGATTCATTCACTGTGTGTTCAAGACACAAATGGTCAATTGAAATATTATGATTTACCTCCAGTGATGATAAGCTTAATGTTAATGGTAAGATGGAAGGAAATGGGCCTGAATTATGAAAGGCTCAGGAAATAAGAGATTTTTTTTTAAAGAAGAGGTTTACAGTGTTCCCTCACTTATTGCTGGGGTTATATTCTAGGACCTCCTGCAATAAGTGAAAAACTGCGATGTAGGGACGCTCTATTTATTTTAATATTTATACACTATTTTAGTAGTTATATGCTATTTTAAGTCTTTATAAACTTAAAATAAAGTGAAAGAAAGGAAAGAAGGGCTCTTCAAGGCTGGAGGGAGGGCGGGCTGAGGAGGGAAACCCCACAAAACAGCAAAAATACCATGATATATATTTTAAATTAATTGTTTTTGAAATCCGCAAAATAGTGAGTTCGCAATAAGCGAACCGCGAAGTAGCGAGGGAACACTGTACTGAGACACATTTGAGAGCTGTTGATACATTTTCAAAAGCCCATGTACAGAACGTTTAAAAAATAAGTTATGTTTAGTTAGCACCCCTGTAAATATTAAGAGTATCCTGTGGAGAAATTAAATCTGCCACTTCCTTTATCTGCATGTTCATGTGTCATTAAATATGTAGTATTCCCTGAGAAATGCTTTTTTTTGTAAAAAAAATTAAAAAATAAAATTCTAGAATAAGAGGTTGCCTGCCCTACAGACCATTTGCATCTTTATTCATTCCTCTAGTCCACTGATCTCAGAAAGTCAAATATCATATCAATAACAAATTAATTGCCTCCTAAATATTCCAAATCTGGCTTTTAATTAAATGCACCCAACATACAGTCATTTGTGCAGCAAATGTAATAATATTTTATGCATTTAAAGCTTTTGGATGCCTGCAGTACATGAAAAGTACTTTATGAGCCCTTGCGTTATTGCATATTTCATTATAATGTAATTCTATATTAGGTATTCCATTTATGCACAGACCAAAAATAGTTCATACTCTCTAGCAAATGCAAATTTCAATGAGGAAGCCACAAGGAATGTTTAAAGATTAACTGTTTGTGACACAGATGCACGATTCAGCTCTACTGATGAAGAAACTGCTGTTATAAAACCCCAGCGTGCTTCAGAAATGGATAACAGAGGAACAAACCAACCAATGGAATGTCAAAATGTGATAGAACAACCCTTTAATTATTGCATTGGAAGAATATCTTGATCAGTGCTCCCATTTCCAAAAAAGAATGGCTTCCTACTAAGATAGGGGTAGAAATCATATAGCTCTCCAATTATTGTTGAACCTCAACTTGCAACAGGTCTACCCTTCAAGTTGTCTGAATATAGCAGGCATTGTCCTGTGAAACTATGGGCTTGCCAGTATAATAATAACAATAATAATAATAATTTTATTTTTGTACTCTGCCTCCATCTCCTTGCAGGGACTTGGGGCAGCATACATGGGGACAAGCCGATCAACATATTTAAAATACAACACATTAAAACACGTAAGCAACAGCATAAAACAGAATAAAACAACAACATTATAGCAAACTATAAAATCAACCATCGAACCAACAACCAAAGGACCTGAAATAATAATCAGTTTCTGGGCATGGGTGGGCAGACTGGTGCAAATCAATTGTGAGGATAGGGATGAAGGATAAAGTGTGTAAGTCAAATAGCAGAATTAGGAATAGAGGGCAATGTAAAAAAGAACATTCTATCCTTGGGTAGAGAATAGTAATAAAGTGCAAGGATGAAATTTTGGGTCATAGCTGGACCAAAACTGTCTGGGGAATTGTCTAGTCAAAAGCACAGCGACACATCCACGTTTTTAGATCTTTACAGAAGATGGACAGGGTGGGTGCAAGCCTAATCTCCCTGGGGAAGAAGTTCCAGAGCCGGGGGGGCCACCACTGAGAAGGCCCTCTCTCTCATCCCCACCAACTGTGACGAGGTGGGAGCAAGAGGAGAGCCTCCCCAGAAGATCTTAGAGATCTCATAGGTTCGTAAGATGCGGTCGTGAAGATAGGCAGGTATACTACTGTTCTCCATATCAACCTATGAAAAAATGGAGAGGTAGCAACCAATTGAAAACTGGGCAGCTATAAAAAGAGAAGTCAGAACAAAGTAGCAGAAGGGAGGAACAATTCAAAGTATTTCTTCCAGCCAGTGTGTCTTAAGAAAATGGGAAATGCATGTGTGTTTATTTATCAGAATATGAGAGCTGGGTGGAGAATGTGTATCTGTGTGTGGAAAAATGAAGGGGAATGTGTTTGCATATCTTAGTTGAAGGGATGAGCATATATTTTCTCCCTCTCTAAACAAGGGTGTGTATGTATGTCCATCTGTGTTTGTCTTTTGTGAAACTGGTGGAATGCAAGTTTTTGTATCTAGTTGACTAGGCACTTGTGTTTACCAAGTAATTAAACTTTGGGGCCACCTTGTGAGTCATCCAACATGACGACTCCTCAAGGAAACCACAGTCCCTATGATTCACCCATCTGCTATAAGGCAGCATCTAAGAGACCTGATATATGCCAGGGCTGTCTTGTCTTGTAAATCTCAAAGAAAGGATTGCCCACCCTCTCCTTTGTATGCCAAGAGTAGAATTGTACTGCACTTCCAGCTATTTATCTTCAAACATTTGCTCATTTCTTAATCTAAATTTGCTTTCTTAAATATTATGCTTATTCCCTACTTAGATGGAACAACATTTTACTGCTATACTATAGTAATACCTGTTAAATAGTTATTTATTTATATTATTTATAACCCGCCCTTTATAATTATTTATAAACCAATTACAAATACACATACTGTAGTTAAAATACACAAATCCACAAAGTCCGAGTTCCGTAGTCTCAAATCTGTCCAAAGCCAGTCACAGTCCGTTTTCAACACTGTCATTGTTTTATTGTCCATCTGCTCCCAATATCTAACAAAACGCCTGGCCCCATAGCCACATCTTCCACTTTTTCCTAAAGGAAAGGAGGGAAGAGGTTGACCTAATTTCGCTGGGGAGCGAGTTCCACAGGCGAGGGGCCACCACCGAGAAGGCCCTGTCCCTCGTCCCCACCAAATGTGTTTGCGACAAAGGTGGGACTGAGAGCAGGGCCTCCCTGGAGGATTGTAAATTTCAAGGTGGGACATAAGGGGAGATACGGTCAGACAAGTAAACTGGCCCAGAACCGTTTAGGGCTTTAAAGGTAAAGAAATCCCAGTCTCTCTTTCTTTTATTTCCTCTCTTAAGCACAAGGTCATATAGTTTATTATTCACCATGTTTTTGATTCACAAATAGAGTGATCCCTTAATACATTGCTAAAATGGCACTGGAATTTTGGGAGGGGTGCATAATTTCTTTAATAATAACTATTGGTAAGGGTAATTGAAGATACTATTGGCAGACTACTTTCTATAATTCAGTTAAGTTTAATCAGAGATGGCAAAATGAATCCATAATTATTTCCCATCTCTCACGAAGAACAATTAAAATAGAGATGGAATAACTGACACTGTGGTAGCTTTTGTATCCAGTAAAATAAATAATGTGTGTTCATATGTAAAGGCTGGCATGATATTGGGGAAGTCTTTTTTCTGTCTATGAATTTACTTTCATCATACTTATATATTTAAATTTGTTGTTATCTGCCTTAAAGTTGTTTCTAATTTGTGGTGATCCTAAAAGAAACCTATCACAGAATTTCTTGGATAGGCTTGTTTAGAGAGGTTTTGTTTTCCACTGAGGCTGAGAAAGTGTGACTTTTCCTAGGTCAAGGAGTCGAAAGAGACGGGTGTGAAGGGTATATTTCAATGGTTTTAATCTTCATATAATCTTGATATAATAAAGTAAATATTCATCCAAAAGTTAACTGAGAAGTGGAATGCAGGTAGTTGTAGGTCACTATCAGTGCATTCTCTGGCCATACAAAGTCCCAAAAATCATGAGTCAATATCACATCAATTATACTTTCTTCATGGGACGGTCAGAGAGAGAAATGGGTCAACGGTCTGAGAAAGGCCCCGCCGTTTCGCCTGTATTTAGGCTTCTTCAGAACCCAAGAATGAGTAAACAAATAAAGTGACCATTCCACTGATCCGGGTATCCTAGGATATACAATAATACATATTTTAAGTAACTAGTACATTTCTAGGTAAATAACACAGAACAAAAGTAAAAGAACCCGCCAAGTACATGCCCAACAGTACATTAAATGAACATCAAATACATACCAATATTACAAATGCATATATATAGTCACCATCCTGGAATAGGTGGACGCAGCCACCGGTGCAACCAGATGCCCGGACAAAGGGCTGAGGAGGAGGGCCGGTTTAAATACAGAGTAAAGGATAATAATGTGGTGTTGGCTAGGCAAAGAGTTACATCAGAACCTCATTAAGGCTTAATTGGTCATTAAGACCTAAAGGCAACTCAGAACAAAGGGAATTTATCCAGGCACATTCTCGTCTGCGTAGTAGAAGTTCAACATCTTGGTGTGGTAAAGGGATAATGCGCTCTAAAACCACCACCTTAAAATCATCAAAGTGGTGTGAGTTTTTGAAGTGGCTGTATAGGGCTGAGGATTCATCCCGTGTCCTAAATCTCGAACGGTGTTCTTGGACCCTCACTGCTCCATATGCAAGCACATATCGAATCAAACCACGATTACTGACTTGCGCAACAAACATACTTTCACTCTCCGCTCAGGGTCCTCCTGTCATTCAAAAAATGTCGTGTATTGTCTTATTTGTGCGTGCTCTAGGTACTATATAGGTGAATCTGGACGTGAATTAAGAGTGAGGGTCCAAGAACACCGTTCGAGATTTAGGACGCGGAATGAATCCTCAGCCCTATACAGCCACTTCAAAAACTCACACCACTTTGAGGATTTTAAGGTGGCGGTTTTAGAGTGCATTATCCCTTTACCACACCAAGATGTTAAACTTCTACTACGCAGACGAGAATGTGCCTGGATAAATTCCCTTTGTTCTGAGTTGCCTTTAGGTCTTAACGACCAATTAAGCCTTAATGAGGTTCTGATGTAACTCTTTGCCTAGCCAACACCACATTATTATCCTTTACTCTGTATTTAAACCAGCCCTCCTCCTCAGCCCTTTGTCCGGGCATCTGGTTGCACCGGTGGCTGCGTCCACCTATTCCAGGATGATGACTATATATATGCATTTGTAATATTGGTATGTATTTGATGTTCATTTAATGTACTGTTGGGCATGTACTTGGCGGGTTCTTTTACTTTTGTTCTGTGTTATTTACCTAGAAATGTACTAGTTACTTAAAATATGTATTATTGTATATCCTAGGATACCCGGATCAGTGGAATGGTCACTTTATTTGTTTACTCATTCTTGGGTTCTGAAGAAGCCTAAATACAGGCGAAACGGCGGGGCCTTTCTCAGACCGTTGACCCATTTCTCTCTCTGACCGTCCCATGAAGAAAGTATAATTGATGTGATATTGACTCATGATTTTTTGGGACTTTGTATGGCCAGAGAATGCACTGATAGTGACCTACAACTACCTGCATTCCACTTCTCAGTTAACTTTTGGATGAATATTTACTTTATTATATCAAGATTATATGAAGATTAAAACCATTGAAATATACCCTTCACACCCGTCTCTTTCGACTCCTTGACGTCTCCCAAGTACACCCAGTCTCTTTTGCTTACTTTTCCTAGGTCACCCAGGAGGTTTCCATAGCTGAGCCTAGATTGAACCTTGATCTCCAAGAGTCTAATGCTGAAATCACTGTACCATACTGGTTCTCTTTATTTATCTCCCATCTTTGTATTAAAAATACTAAAGTAGCTAAGAAAATACAAAATAAATAAAAACATTATTAGAATATGAAAACTCATCAAATAAAAACATATATAAGAAAAATATACCACTGAGAATAAATAATAACACCCTCAAGATTAAAATCTACCTCAGTAGAATATAAACTTGGTAAACAAAAATTTGGTCTGAAAAAAAATACCCATGCTTGCTGGTATAAGGATGACAGAAACAGAAATTGCCAGGAAATTTCAGAGCCCAAGAGCTCCAGCCAGACAGAGGGTCCTTTCTTGTGTCCCTATTGTTATGCTTCACGTCTTTTATTCTGTCCTATTCATACTTCACAGAACTTACATTACATCTGCACATAATATTTATGAAATGCAGCAAGGAGGATTAGTTCAACTTGTATGAACTAGTGCACATATTACAGATTTTGAAAGCTTTACAAACCATTGGTGGAGTTGCCCATCTGGAAAATGGTTGCCACAGTAGGCATAGCCAGTCTAAAATCTCTTTTCCAGAAGGCTGCCACAGTAGGTATAGCTTGTTTAAAACCTATATCCCAGAAGGTTAGAAGGAAACAATCTTACCCAAGAGTATAAATACAAACTAAGGTGTGTAGGTCTGAGTTTCAGAAACCCCAAGACCCTTTTGAAATCACAGCTTTCCAGTTCAAGACAATTTTCGCAGAAAGCAAACTACAGAGGTTCTGAGTCTTGAATAAACACTGGATAACAAGGTAGAAGCATATGATATACATTCACCAAATAACATTATGCTCCAGGACAGAAGGGGGAGATCTAATATGCCATTAATGTAGGCCAATGGTAGACCAAGCGGGTCACATACCTAAGATATGTTCTGGTCCAAAATAAGATCATGGTTGAACTTCCAACAACCTCCAATTACAGTTGCCCGAACCTGCAGGTCACTCAACCCTAGTGGATTTGTTCTTTTACCAATGTATAGCTGTTCTCATCCCCCCCACACTTCCACACTGATATGTTGGTTCAAAACTGTCACAAAACTAGAAGTTTCATGCCAATGACCAAAGCATTGAGGAATAATTGTTACTGTCCCTGACAAATTGGGAGCGTTGGAGCATATGATCTCAATCCCAGGAGAAATGTGGGATATAAACAAGTTAAACCTAATATTAAATAAAAAATAAACACATATCTGCACTTGCAATGAGAATTTTGTCTAGACCTTTTGTTCAAAGTGTTAAAACATGCATTTATACAGAAACAAATAAAATCCAACATTTCTCCCAATTACCATTCTTTACTCTCTGTAGCATATTTGTATTTCAAAATTAGATTTTCCTTTTCCATCTGTATAGGTTAAAATAATTAAATCTTAAAAGCATACTTTTGAGTTAATACTCCAAAAAGTGTATTTTTAAAAATAATAAAATCACTTTGGACCTGGCCAGTAGTTTCAATATAAATTGCAAGAGAAGTTTTGTTATTCTCAGCACATACCCGCTTTACCTATTTGCATGAAAGACCAAAAGGGCTCTGGTGGATCTGTCTGTTCTGCTGCATAAATAATACATACTTTAAACTCATTTGTACAGATTAGTTTTCTCTTTCAATCAGGTACAACATTAAGTGCTGCCCACACGCTCTATAGGCCAGAGTGGCTCCTCTGATCTTTTCTTTAATTAAATGCAGCCATGGAAATTGAGGAATGGGGATACCAGTTAAATGACAGAAGCATCACAATATGGAGAAATGACATCCACAACATTATCATAAATTCAGTCAATTCACAATGCAACACTGCTTGACAGGCATCGATGCAATGACTATATCTGTGGGTTGCCATGACCCTTATGACAATTATGAGCAAACTCACAAAGAGAATCGAGAGCTGTGTTGTTTGTGGCTATGCTCATTCATTTGTTTGTCTGTGTATCACTACTTTGTGAGAGGTTAGTTGGTATGTGTCCTGGATCCAGGATATGTATCAAAATGATTTTCAGGCATTAGTATGTATGGAAGTTGCCTTAAAGGACTTGGGAGTGTGAAACAGTATTGGTTTTTTACTCTCTTGGGGTCGGACGCTTTCCTGAGTTCTACAGTGACTTGGGGGACTAAAATGTGCCAACTGCCCAAGGTGGATTCTTTCCTGTCATCCTAAAAGTTCTGGCATTGGGTTGGAGAGATGGGCTCCTAGATTGACAGGTCGACTGGTCAATGCCTGCATCTGGATGTGCCAACCCTATCTACAATTGTAACCAATAAAAGTTACAGCCTGCTACTTCCACTTACAGATTTGTGTATTGTTTCATGTGAAGTAGAACTTGCCCTTGGATATGAAACTGATTTTTCTAGGAATTGATGCAGCTCTTGATCACCACTGGAACCCAGGCACCAAGATGCAGAGTTGGGTACAAGAGTACACCAAGATTGCAGGATAAGTGTAATCTGATCCACCACAAGCTGAAGATCTGCGTTTTGAATTACCAGGAGCACCCCTACTGTCAAGGGTGCTCCTGGTCAAGCTTCAGTTTGGTCACCCCCATAATGCCTTCCATTGCCGATGATATATGTTCTGTAGGCAATGGGTTGGATCTAGACACAGCTAAGCTTAAGAGAGACTCACTGGGCTCTGTGATCCAATTAAAGCAAGACTAACTTATATCCTATTGATTTCATTGGATGTAATAATAATTGATAAGGGATTCCTAATTCAAAGAAATGCTAGCTGTGGACATTTTAAGATACAAGTGTGTTTTCTTTGTGAGTACATACCCTCTTCTGTTGACTGAAATGCCCTTGTGTCAGCAGAACCCTCTTTGGCTGCCAAATTTCAGAGATCTGCTGACAGAGTTGTTGCACAGCAAGCAGATTCTAGCCAACAACCCATACAAAAGACACACAGGCAAGAGGAAAAATGAACAGGAAAAATCTTTACTCTTAACAGCAGAGGTGAAACATAAACTTGCAGTGTTGCATACAAAAAACACACAGTGCAACAAATTTACATAGTCCTTGTGCGAAACATATAAGACATCTTCATCTTCAATCACACGAGAGAGCAAAACATAAACCTTGAGTAAATAGGCATTTTACCATAGCCTCCTTTAGAGTAACTTCTCCAAACTGCTCCCAAAGCAAAATCTTTGAGCATAGAGCTCCTCAGAGCAAAAGCTGAACTATATTCTAAAGCTCATACAGTTATACCCCACCGGGTGTGGCCCAAACATGCTGGCTGACCTACATTACCAGCTGCACATGATAATTAACACCATAAGGTTTTTCTTCAACACGCACACTCACGGTCCTGCTACGACTTACTGTAACAAAAGTGATATACCATCTGAACTGCACTGCTCATAGAGGTCTGCCGACAGAAAGGCCAGAAAATGAGCCGAGAAGGGACAGAGTGAGTCAAGTTATGTGTGATTCAAACATCCACAACAATGCTGGTGGCAGACACTTAGACTGGGAAAAGGTAGTGCTATATAATTTACAAACACACTTAGGTCGGACTGAGTTTGCATTCAGCACAACTTCAATTAGCAAAGTCTGCTCAAGGCAACTTGTGCCCGTTTTGCTCAGGAAGAATTGTAATCTTCAGTCTATATCCAAACTGATATTATCAATAGCATCCATTTCTAAAGGAAAGTGCTGCTGTTGTCTACCTTCCCTTTTAAAAATCTGTATGGATACTCTTCAGCCCATTAAGGAAGAAGAATGGAGTAGTGAATGACAAAAGTAATTGAATAATAATTAAAAATTGATATGCGGTCTATGGGTGATTTGTGGATTATCTGAACATCAAGTGAGTAACAAAGAAGCCTCTGCGACATAAATATCTATGCAGGTAGGAAGTAGGAACTCAGCCAAGATGAACAAGATACCTAAAGAAGTGCCTTTATGGAATGAGCAAACATGAATGCAAATGATGCTTGTCAAGTTGTATGTGTCATAGGTCTGTGTTTATTTAGCTTACAAGAAGTTTTTTTTAAAAAAAACAATGCATATGTATAGTGTTGTTAATATAAGTGATGTGGATGCAGGGTTTCAGCTTTCTTCCTGCTCCTTCTTGACAAGACTGTTTTGTATTTTCCTCACATGCAGAAATCCAAACCTGTCTACAATCCTACCTTATGCCTCATATAAATAGTTCATTAAAGCTCATGGTATACTGCAGGTATTATTTTTAAGACACCAAAGGACTGTATATATTAGTATGACAAACCGTCTGGAATTATTGCAATAGAGGACATTTCTTCCATTATTGCACTCCATAACGGGAAAGGTCCCACTCTTAATTTCTTTCATTTGTACAGTTGACATAGGAGTCCAGTTAGAAAAATATAATAAAGATGTGGGTGCTCTGGTTTTAGATATATAATTGTCAGCTTGACATAATCATTGCGTCTCTGATTCCAAAATTATGCCAGTTTTCTATGAATTATCTCTATCAGTTGTCAGGCTGAGAAGACAAATAATTAAATTGTCTTTCCACATTTTGGGTAATAACCTTAATCAGTCCAGATTCCTTTTATTCACATGATTTCTAGAGGAATTCAGCTGCAATTTATACTAATAATGAGATTCTTATTTGGATGTGTTAGCAATTTCCTGCCTAGGTAGGATTTTAATTAGCGGTATGGCATGGCAATTGTTCTTCTACCAAACAGGAGTGGCACTAGAAAAGCAAAATGTGCTGAGTATGAGGAGAAGCCTGTTTAAAGCAACTTCAAAAGAAAAGCAGAAGAGATAGACAGGAAAAGGAAGAAGCTATGGAAAGTACTTTAAACACAACAAAAGGCATGGTTTTGCAAATCCAGTGTTGTTAGTGAAATAATAAGAGCCTGAAAAGAAAATTCTGATGCATGGTTGATTAACCCAGTGTTCAGAGCTTTCGATACTGTTATATTGTATTTAAATCTTCTGGGCACTGTTAAGTAATATCAAACAACGAACCATAATTTCATGCCTGAGTGGCCTAATACAAGTCTATGTATGTGACTTGCTTCTATGTAAGTACAATATTATATTACCACAGTTAGTGGAGTAAAGAAAATAAAGAAAGTAAGTAGTGGATACAGATTTCTTCCTCTTCTAGAAAGAAATGGTTAATATACATCTCTGAAGTTTGCTGCTAAAATTGAGCTGAAAAAGTGATGCCTTGATTGGACCAACAGAACCACAACTGACTGCAATTGAATTGTTAGACATTTCCTGATATGTTAAGCTTGATTGTTTTCATTTGTACTTAGGGCTCTTTCTTACAAAGTGCATACGAATTATCTGAGTAGGCAAATTCCATTTAAAGGATTAGTTTACTATGGTTTTCAAGCCAATTATCTTTGGAACTGCAGTTGCAGTTGGAGGTGTAGGTCGTCTGCTATAACTTGCTTGTCTCTGGCCCTGAAATCCAAAGTATACAACTCAAAGCTATATAGCAGTGATTCTCAACCTTCCTAATGCTGTGACCCCTTAATACAGTACCTCATTTTGGGGTGATCCCCAAACATAAAATTATTTTTGTTGCTACTTCATAACTCTAATTTTGCTACTGTTAAGAATAGTAATGTAAATATCTGATATGCAGGGTGCATTTTCATTCACTGGACCAAATTTGGAACAATATCCAATACAGCCAAATTTGAATACTGGTAGGGTTGGGGGCGGATGGATTGATTTTATCATTTGGGAGTTGTAGATGCTAAGATTTATAGTTCACCAACAATCAAAGAGCATTCTGAACTCCACCAATGATGGAATTGAACCAATCTTGACACGCAGAACTCTCATGACCAACAGAACATAAGAACATAAGAACATAAGAAGAGCCATGCTGAATCAGGCCTCAGCCCATCTAGTCCAGCATTCTGTGTCACACAGTGGCCCACTAGTTGTACACGGGGATCTCTAGCAGAAAGGAGGGCAAAACCTCACCTGCTCCCGACCCCCACAACTAGTACCCGGGAAAATCCTGCCTGCCTCCATCAACACAGAGGTGGCACTTGGATGTCCGTTTCAGTAGCTACTGATTCCCTTGGTATCCATGAATCTGTCTAATCCTGCCTTGAAGCTGTCCAGGCTGACAGCTGTCACAACCTCCTCTGGAAGTGAGTTCCATAACCCAATGACCCTCTGGGTGAAGAAATATTTCCCTTTATTAGTCCTAACTTTCCTACCTTGGAGCTTCAGGGGTGCCCCCTAGTCCTAGTGTTGTGTGACAGAGAAAATGTTTTTTCTTTATTCACCTTTTCTATCCCATGCATGATTTTATACACTTCGATCAAGTCACCTCTTAAACGCCGTCTTTCAAGGCTGAAAAGACCAAGGCGTTGCAACCTGATTTCGTAAGGGAGCTGCTCCATCCCTTGGATCATTCTTGTTGCCCTTTTCTGTACCTTTTCCAGTTCCGTTATATCCTTCTTGGGGTGCGGTGACCAGAATTGTACACAGTACTCCAAATGTGGCCTCACCATAGATTTGTAGAGAGGCAATACAACATTTGCCGACCTATTTTCGATTCCCTTCCTGATCATGCCAAGCATAGAATTTGCTTTATTCACTGCTGCAGCGCACTGGGTTGACATCTTCATTGAGCTGTCCACCAAAACCCCAAGATCCCTTTCCTGGTTTGTCTCGGAAAGCTTTGACCCCATCAATTGGTAGGTGTAGTTGGGGTTCTTTGCCCCAATGTGCA
The DNA here is from genome assembly GCA_030556195.1 of Anolis apletophallus. Taxonomy (NCBI): domain Eukaryota; kingdom Metazoa; phylum Chordata; class Lepidosauria; order Squamata; family Anolidae; genus Anolis; species Anolis apletophallus. Next base: position 43,984,523 of record JARBWK010000010.1, on the reverse strand, counting down.
TGACTTTACACTTGTTTAGGTTAAAATGCATTTGCCACTTTGTTGCCCATTCACTCAATTTCGAGAGATCTTTCTGGAGCTCTTTACAATCAGTTTCATTTTTAACTACCCTGAACAATTTAGTGTCGTCTGCAAACTTTGCTACCTCAGAATTTACTCCTACATCCAGGTCATTAATGAATAAATTAAAAAGTAACGGACCCAAAACTGAACCTTGGGGTACGCCACTTCTCACCTCTTTCCATCCAGAGAAATGTCCGTTTATTACCACCCTTTGTTTCCTACAGTTTAGCCAGGTTCCAATCCAGGACAAGACCTGTCCTCTGATTCCATGGCTGAAGAGCTTATTTAGGAGCCTTTGGTGAGGGACTTTGTCAAAAGCCTTTTGAAAGTCAAGGTAAACTATATCGACTGGGTCCCCTTTATCTATGTGTTTATTTACACCCTCAAAGAATTCTAACAAGTTAGTAAGACATGATTTGCCTTTGCAGAAACCATGTTGATTTTCCTTCAGCAATGCCTGTTCTTCTATGTGCTTAGTAATTTTTCTTTAATAATGGTTTCCATCACTTTGCCTGGAAATAAGGTTAGACTAACTGGCCTATAATTTCCTGGATCACCCCTGGATCCTTTCTTGAAGATTGGAGTTACATTTGCCTCCCTCCAGTCCTCGGGTACAGTGCCTGATCTTAGAGAAAGGTTATATATTTTGGCTAGAATTTCAGCAATTTCACACTTGAGTTCCTTAAGAACTCTGGGGTGGATGCCATCTGGCCCTGGTGATTTGTTGACATTTAGTTTAGTAAGGCATGTGAGAACATCTTCCTTGTTTATCTCTATCTGGTTTAATTCATTTAATTCCCTCCCTGAAAAAACTGACTCAGCTGCAGGCATATGTTGTCTGTCCTCCTGTGTGAAAACGGAGGCAAAGAAGTCGTTTAGCCGCTCAGCAATCTCCTTGTCTTCACTTATTGTCCCTTTCTTACCATTTTCGTCGAGTGGCCCAACTGCTTTTCTAGTTGGGTTCCTGCTTCTAATGTACTTAAAGAAGTTTTTGTTGTTTTTTTAAATATTCTTTGCTATGTGTGCCTCAAAATCTCTCTTGGCTTTCCTGACGGTTGCTTTGCATTTAGTTTGCCAGAGCTTGTGTTCCTTTCTGTTCTCCTCAGTAGGAAGAGCCTTCCATTTTTTAAATGAGTTTTTCTTCTTTCCAATCACATCTTTTACTTCATTTGTAAGCCATGCCGGTGTCCTCTTGGACTTTCCCGGCCTCTTTTTTATTTTAGGAATGCATTTTAGTTCGGCTTGTTTTAAAGTATTTTTAAACAGTTGCCAAGCATTTTGGAGGGATTTGATTTTTTTACTGTTCCTTTTAGTTTGTTCTTTACTATTTTTCTCATTTTGGTGAAATTCCCTTTTTGAAAATACTGGAAGAGTTTGGTGGGTATTGTCCTTGAGTTTTGGAGTTGTAGTTCACCTACATCCAGAGAGTACTGTGGACTCAAATAATGATAGATCTGGACCAAACTTGGTATGAATGCCCAATATGCTCAAATGTGAACACTGGTGGAGTTTGGGGGAAATAGATGTTGACATTTGGGAGTTGTAGTTGCTGGGATTTATAGTTCACCGACAATCAATGAGCATTCTGAACCCCACCAACATTAGAATTGGGCCAAACTTCCCACACAGAACCCCCATGACTAACAGAAAATACTGTGTTTTCTGATGGTCTTTAGCAACCTTTCTAACACCCCCTTGTGATCCCCCCAGGCAGGGCCGTAGCCAGGATTTTGGTTCGGGGTGAGTTTGGTCTGGGCGGCTGAGACTGGGTGGAAGAGGGTTTACCCTAGCAAACCTTTTGTATTGTTATCCCAATAACCCCATGAAGGTGGGATATAATGAGCATGGTGATCAGATCATGATATGAATAAACATAACAGTTTAAATAATGTACCAGTAAGGCCTTCTCGCGGACCATCCTGAGAATTTCGGGGGGGGGGGCTGAAGCCCCCTTAGCCCCCCCTGGCTACATGCCTGTCCCCAGGGGTCTGACCCCCCAGGCTGAGAAACACTGGCATATACTGTAGGCTTTTGTATATTAGTCTCTAGGGAAGAGGAATAGAACAAGGAGGATAGAGATGCATTCATATCCTGCCAGGGGACTTCCCATATCCAAACTGGCTGGCCACTGTGTGAACATAATATTGGACTGTTCTGACCATCATCTGATCCACCAATTGCTTCTTATGTTCTTATTTGGAGTTGCAGTTCTAATTTCATAAGTGTCTACTGCAGGTTTCTCTAAAGAAGACTGCAACTTTGGCACATGGGAAAAGGATTTAACTCTTTGATGTATCCTGTGGTTCCCACAAAATCCACCCTTTCTATATATCTGCTTTTCCAAATGCAGTTTCCTTGGGTAAAGATCTTTGAGAAAATCAGCTTCCGGTGGGAAATGGCGACGGGGAAGCCACGCTAAGGGAAAGCTCCCGAGGCGAGGACTCACGTAGAGCGGTTTGGTTGAGCTGAATGCTCCCAACTCCCTCCTGATCGAGTGAGGGGGTGTCGCGAACCCATTGGTGAGCCTGTGGATCCCAAAGAACCCTTTCCCCTCAAGGGAGGGGGGTCTAGAGGGTCCGGGCAAAAATCCAGGGAAGGCGAGCCGTTCCGTGAGGAGCAGACTGCGAACGCAAGACTGCAAACCGACGCTACTCCCATTTTTCCAGATACCGAAGAAAAAGGAAGGAACGAACCCTCTGGGAGGAGGAGGAGGAACGTAAGTTCCCAAATAATTAATTCCAAGCTTGCTAAGAAGCTGAAGTTAAAAAAAAAAAGGAGAGAAGTTAAGATCAAATAGAAAAGGAGAATAAATTATGAAAGATTAAGAATTGGCAACGGGGGAAGCTCGTGGATACCAACTTAAAAGCTTCCAAGTAAGAAGTAAGCAAGATAATACGGGGAAGGAAAGAAGAACTTGTATCATTGTAAAAGGAGAGGCGGAAAGAAAAAGGGGGCCTATCAGTCCTGAGTTCTCCCATTCACCCCCTCCCTTCCCCGATTGCCCTAAGAGGAAGAAAGCCCAGGAACCCCAAATAGCCAGGCAGGGAAAGAATGGAAGATTTGACCTTGGCGCCATGATGTTATGACTGGCGAGCCCCGTCTTCATAAACAAGCAAGGAGGAAAGCGGAAACTGTAAGGGGAGACGGAAGAAGGACGTGAAGAGGCTTTTGGGTGTGAGAAGGGCGGAAGCAGGAAGAGTGCAACTGGGATAGGCATCAGAGGCATCAGAGGAAGGGCGGAAGTGACGTTGACATCGGAGGGGAGGAAGGAAGAGCGAGAGGAGAGAAAGAGAGGCCTGTAAATCATAGAGGCACCACAGAGATACGACAGAGAAAGATTGGGATAGAGCGCCACCAACAAGAAAGGAGGTCTGACACCGCCAGGAGGAAGGAGGCCTTTTTGGGATTACGGAGAAGGTGCATGAGGAAGGATCGTGTGTGACAGAGGGAGGGGTGGGAAACCCACGGAGAAGACAACAGAGGGAACAACCAGAGGGGGAGTAGTGAAGACAGAACAACGAACAGAAGAAAATAAGCCCTGCCCACAGAAAAGAAAAGGAAGACTCAGTAACTCAATCAATTAAACGAACAATCAAATCAAAAATATTAATTGAATAAACGAATTTAAACTGATAGACAAGTTAGTTAAACTACATTTTATTAGAAAAGTGATTATTGAAAATTGATTATTGTTTGATTGCCCTGTACAAGAATTAAATTGGATATCTGATTAATTGGGACTAGTGCAATTTCAAAGTATGGACAAACATAGAGAATTAAAAGCTCCCCCAAGGAGAGGCTCCATTGGGGGAATGGATAATTCTATAAATCTGGCAGACATTATGAAGGAGATACAAAAACTAAGTGAAAAGAATGATAAAGTACAGAAAGAAGTACATGAGATGATACAGAAACAAGACCAATATCATAAAGTGACACAAGACGAACTTACAACTATGAAGAAGGAAATAAAAGAGGATGTGGGCCATATCAAAAAGGACATAACTCACCTATACGGAGACGTTAAAGGACTACAAGAAAGTAAAGAAAAAACAGAGGCAATACAAACCAACCTAATCAAGAAAATTAAGAATCTGGAAACCCAAAATGAAAAATTGGAACGGAACCAAGAGAGACTTCAGCAGAGAGAGATGGACTACCAGATTCGTCTGAGAAATATTCAAGAAGAGACAAGAGAGGATATAACAAAAACTGTGGTAGGATTACTTTCGAAGTCGTTAGAAATGGAGGAACAGGATGTTGAAGAAGAGGTGGACCAAGTCTTCAGAATCTCCTCTGCATACGCAAGACAACATAAAACGCCAAGAGACACCATTGTCCAATTTTCAAAAAGGAGAATAAGAGATGAAGTGATTAAAAAAACCAATCAAACCCCTATGGTGCACAAGGGTATGAAGATAGTGGTGCTCAAAGAATTCCCACAATCGGTCTTGAATAAACGAAGGAAGTATTTCTTCTTGACGGAAGAATTAAAGAAACGTCAAATAAGATACAGGTGGGAAAGAAGAGAAGGGCTGATGGTTACCTATCAAGAAGAGAGATTTTGGCTGACCACAGAGGAAAAGGCCAAAGACTTTTACAAGAAACTAACACGAGAACCGAAGGAAGAAAGTAAGAAGGACAATACTCCTATGAAAGGAAACATAAAGAAAAAACCAAGATTTGACTCCCCAGAAGACTACGACGGCTATGACAGTGAACAGGGAAAATTGGCAATGGCAGCGGCAATCCCCCAAGTGGAAATGGAAGAACCCGGATCGAGTGAGGAAAAAAATGACTGAGATGGCTGAAACACAAATAAAATGCTTTGTAAACAATATTAACGGTCTGAACTCTCCTCAGAAACGAAAAAAGGTATTTAATAAATTAAAACGTCTCAATTATGATATACTGGCATTACAGGAAACACATATTTCAGATAAATACGTCTCCCATTTAAGAAATAAAAAATTGGGCAATGAATATCACTCATCATTTGAGAAAAAGAAAAGAGGAGTAGTCATATATGCCAAAGAAAATTTAAAAACTGAGTTGGCGTTTAAAGATCAAGAAGGTAGAATGGTGGCCATCATACTGCATACTGGGGAATCCAAAACCCTGATATGTAATATCTATGCACCAAATGGTACTAAAACCAAGTTCGTTCAGACCCTAAGAGAGAAATTGAGGGAGGTGGAATTTGATGAACTTCTCCTTATAGGAGACTTCAATGGGGTTCTGAGCAGTGACCTGGACAAGAGTATAAAACGAAAGAAAGGAGCAACCCAAAGTAGTAGCCAACTGCCACAAAAATTTTTAGATTTGAAAGAGGAATTGGAATTGGAGGATATTTGGAGAATTAAAAACGAAAACACGAGAGACTACACCTTTTTCTCAAATCGCCATCAAACATGGTCAAGGATAGATATGGCATGGGCTACAAAAAATTTAGTTATAAAAATAAACGAAGTAAAAATCTTGCCAAGAGATCTATCAGACCACTCACCCCTAGAAGTTGTCATTAATCAAAGGAAAGGGACTCGAAAATGGAGATTAAATGAAAACCTTTTGAAGAAAGAAGAAGATTCAGACAGATATAAAAGCATAATTCGGGATTATATTAAATTAAATGATATAAAAGAAACTACATCCCAAATCGTATGGGATGCATTGAAAGCCGTCCTGAGAGGTCACCTGATCCAACATAATGCCAGAAAAAATAAGGAAAGAAATAAAGAATTGAAGGAAATAGAAGCAAAAATAATATTAAAGGAGAAGGAGGCTAAACTCAAACCCAAAAATAAAACCCTAGTTCGAGAAATACAAGTCTTAAACCAAGAAAAACACCACTTGGAATTATTAGGCCAATTTAAATTAGAAAAAATCAAGGATGTCACCAGAGAAAGTTTAAATAAGGAAATAACAACGGAGGAAATAGAAAAAGCAATAAGCAGTCTAAATCCGGACAAGGCCCCTGGCCCAGACGGATTTACGGCAGGTTTTTACAAGTCAATGAAACAGGAAATAATCCCATTATTGAAAAGAATTTTCAATGAAGCAATGTCTCTACAGATAATACCGAATTCTTGGAAGCATGCGGAAATAGTAATGATTCCTAAGGAGGATACTGATGGAACTGATATTAAGAACTACAGACCAATCTCGTTATTAAATACGGACTATAAGATATTTGCGAATATCTTATCCACGAGATTAAAGGAATTCTTGAGGGAATGGATAGGGGAGGAACAAACAGGGTTCCTCCCAAATAGAAATATGAAAGATAATATACGGACGGTAACTAATTTGATTGAATATTATGAACAAAATCCCCAGAAAGAATGGGCAATCCTGTCGGTAGATGCTGAAAAAGCTTTTGACAATTTAAATTGGGACTTTTTCAAAATGGTACTACAAGAATTAGACATGGGATTCAAATTTAATAATGCCATAAATGCGATATATGAAATTCAAAAAGCGAAAATTATAATAAACGGACAAGCATCCGAAGAGTTTGAAATATCAAAGGGTACAAGGCAGGGTTGTCCTTTGTCCCCATTAATTTTTATAATGGCATTAGAAATTTTAATGAAAGCCGTGAGAGAAGATGAAAATATCATTGGCTCAAAAATAGGGAAATACCATTATAAAATACGTGCTTTCGCAGATGATGTGGTCGGACTGATTGAAGACCCATGTAAAAACTTAAACAATTGGCTACAAAAAATAGAAGAATTCGGCAAGCTGGCAGGATTTAAGATGAACAAAAAAAAGACAATGATTCTAACGAAGAATTTGGATAGGGAAAAACAAGGTAAATTGAAAGAACAAACGGGATTGCAAATGATGACCAAAATAAGATACCTGGGTATATGGATAACAGCTAAGAATTCCCAACTTTTGAAAAATAATTACGAGGTAGTCTGGAAAAAGATTCAGAAAGACTTGATTAGATGGAAGAATTTAAATTTGTCACTTCTGGGACGTATCTCATTAGTGAAAATGAATATACTTCCGAAGTTACTATTCCTTTTTCAAAATCTACCAATAATCCGCAACCAAGGAAAGTTCAAAGAATGGAATAGAGACCTGTCAAAATTTGTGTGGAATGGGAAAAAGCCAAGAATCAAACATATAACATTAATAGATAGAAAAACAAAAGGGGGCTTTGGCCTGCCGGATCTAAGGCTGTACCATGATGCTTGTGCATTAATGTGGTCAAAAGACTGGATGACCTTACAAAGAGAAAAAATAATAAATTTGGAAGGATTTAACCTGCGGGTGGGCTGGCATGCCTATGTCTGGTATGACAGAGAGAAAAAGGAAAAAAATTTCGGCAACCATTTTGTGAGATCCGCTTTGTTGAGAATATGGCAGAAGTACAAAAAGTATTTTTACATGAAAACACCACTGTGGGTCTCACCGATGGAAGCCCATCAAAGAAGACTGCTAGGGTGGACATGCTGGCCCACATACAAGGACATATTAGTTAAAAATACAGACAAATTAAAATCACATGAGGAATTGAAAGAAAAGTTTACTAATTTGACATGGCTAAATTACTTGCAAATCAAGGATCTCTACAACCAAGATAAGAAAGTGGGATTTAACTTAACAGAAAATAGTTGGGACATGATTCTAACATCAGACAGAAAGATAATAACAAAAATCTATAAAATACTTTTAGAAAGGGCCACGGAAACGGAAGAAATAAAAGATTGCATGATCAAATGGGCTGAAAATTTCAGAAGACCTGTATATTTAAAGGAGTGGGAACAGTTGTGGAATAAAAAACTAAAATATACGTATGCCTCGGACTTAAGGGAGAATTGGTTGAAAATGTTTCACAGGTGGTATATGACCCCAGTGAAACTGGCAAAAATGAACAAAGAGTTATCAAGTAAGTGTTGGAAGTGCAAAGATCAGGAGGGAAGCTTCTTCCACATGTGGTGGCATTGTAAAGCGGCCATGAAGTATTGGACAGAAATACATAAAGAAATTCAGAAAATTTTAGAAATAAAATTTAAGAAAAAGCCGGAGTACTATCTGTTGGGAATTACAGATTCAGAGCTACTATTAGATGAGAATACAGATAAATTGTTTATCTACATGACAACAGCAGCTAGAATGGTCTTCGCCAGAAGATGGAAATTGGAGGATACGCCGGAAATAGAAGATTGGAAAGTCAAAATTAGGGAAATTAAAGACATGGACAAATTAACTTTTTTTTTGAGGAGGTACACGGGCAACCCAATTAAAGAAACACATTGGGATCTTTTCCAAAAGTATGAAGAACAAAATAGAAGATAAATAAAACAATTAAGAGACAGTAATTTTTTATTTGTTAAGAAGTCAAGATCAAAGTGAGCTTGGAATGGAAGTCACACATTTTATTTTATTTTTTTATTTTTATTTTTTATTTTTTCTACTTTTTTCTCTCTTATTTTTCCATCTTTTTTGCCCTCTTTTCCCCCCCCCTTTTTTTTCTCTCCAAAAAGACAACACTCTTTGTTGTTTTTTCCTACTTTTCTATCTTCTTGATTGTTCCCCCTCTTTCCTTGTATTACTAAACGTACAAACAATAAAAAATTTACTCGAAAAAAAAAAAGATCTTTGAGAAAATCCATTTTATTATATGTATAGTAATTAAGACTCTTGTATTGATAGTTATAGTGCACCATGAAGCCATTGCCTTTCTTCATACTCTGCTAATGATTGGAATTTGTGAACATGATTCAATCCAGCCGTTTCCTTTTTCTAGCCTTCCTTTGCAATTTCCTTTTAAGGACAATGACCTGTAAATCTCTTACTGTATGCCCAGGAAGTAGCAGTCCAAATATGTGTAGTACTTGGACTGCTGGATTATGATTCTGGAGACCAGTTTTTGAATCTCTACTAGATCGTGGAATTCCACTGTGTGACCTTGGACAAGCCACACTCTTTCAACTTCAGAGGAAGGCAAAGGCAAACCCCTTTTGTAAATTTTTTTTGTCAATAACCTCCGCCCCCCCAATAGGTTCACTATAAAGTTACCACAAGTAAAAAAAAAACAACTTGAAGGCACACAACAGCAATGTCCAAGAAGGCTGAAATGTTATGCAATTGCTTTTGAGTACTGCCATTTCTAATATCGGATTTATCTCCATTAATCCTCCTGTTTAGAGACTATTCTGTTTGTTGAATGGAGAGTGTAGAGGGGCATTGCTGGCATATATCACCTTGGAGGAAGAGCAAGTAGATACATCTCTGATGTTGTGATATAAGGGCCCTGGTAATATGTTGTGTTAATGGCCCTAGTAATATTACTCTTAGAGTCAATGTGGGAAAAACCTTGGCATCTGAGTTTGTGGTAGGGTTTAAGTGGTTATCTGAAGTCTATTATGAAGATGTACAGTGATGTCAAGAAAGAGAAATTATTCTGTGGATTGTTCCAGGTTCAAGTTGATGGTAGTCTGGAAATTATTGAAATCCTTGTGGAACGTCTCCAGTGATCTCTTTCCATGTAGCCAAATTACAAAGATGACATAAAGAAATTGTACATAGAGATTTTGGAATACATGTGCCAAGGAAGCATTTTTCCAGGTCAGCCATCAATATGTTTGCCTGCTTATATCACAACATCAGAGATGTATCTACTTGCCCATGGCAGTGCCACTGAGTTGCAGGTAAATATTATTACCAAAAAGTGACGCTGTTATGAGAATGTAAAAATGGCTGGGCTTGATTGCTGGGTATGTTGTAGGATGGTATTTTTATGCCCTTCCAAAAGCTGCAATCAATAAGAGAGGAGAAACTCTCATTGGTACAATATGGCAAGGGAGTTCACATAGATGCTTTTCATATCATGGATTGCGCTATAAAAAAAAAAGACTTGGAAGTGAGTGCAAGAAAAACCAATGCTTCTGCTTGATTCTTCTAGATAGGTGTAATTATCTTTTGAACAAATAGAGGGGTTAAATGAGGACATAGCTGGTCACGAACACATTAATAAAGGCACTGTATAATATTAGTCTTAACAGAGGCTGTAATCCTATGAACTATTTTAAATAAATATGTATAGTTTAGGTTGTACGAGATCTCAGGAGAACATTAACTGCGTTAGGACAATTTTACTCTATACTATACTATAAATAATTGTATTTTTGATACTATAATATAGTCTTATTCAACCCCCAAGCCAATTCTCTGTGATAAAATAAAATCTTTGTTAATGTCCATGTAACTTTTCTGAGGGAAAGGGGAGAAGTAATGTAATTTCCCCTAGTTTGTTAGAGAAAGTATATTCATTTCAAACAGTCCCTCCTGTGAGGAGGTAATAATGAAGACTCAATTGTCCTTTCTCCCCTGTGCTGTGCTTTCCATACCTATTCTTTACTTTGAGTGTTGATTTCCTTAACAACCTATAACATTTTCTCCACATGAATTTTTATTTATTACTTTAAAAGTCAAGGCACCACATATTACTATGAAGTCTTTAAAGCAGAAAGATCATGAAACTCCACCACAGTGTCAAGTGTGACTAGGAAGAGGTTTCCATTAGAGAACAGCTACTTCAGGAACAGCTTAATTTTGGTGCTGTAAAAAAAATAGACTCTTTAAAGGACAGATATTACAGAAAGAGTTCTATTAGATTAGCTTCAACTTGATCAAAGTAATTTCCTACTGTTTAAAATGTAGTTTTAAGTGTACAAAAGCTCTAGAATACCTATATTTCCCCTGAGAGATTATATCACTGCTTGTTCCAATACTTTTCTTGAAAGCTTCTCTGTTTTTTGACTTTCAAAATTAGACTTCATTTTTCTTAGGTGTCCCATAGTGCAACATACTGGTGATTTTATCCTTCCTATATATTCTATCTTCCTGTACAATAATAATAAAACTTTATTTATAGACCACCTTATCGCCCTGAAGGGAGTCAGAGTGGTTTCCAACAAGTATGGCAAACATTCAATGCCAAAAGAAAAGCCATGCAAACAGTTTACATCAGGACAAGGCACATTAGACAATATAGACAATATTCATAACATTTCCATAGGCCTTGCTGTTTTATGCATTCAAGGTATTTCTGACCTTGAATAGCAACCTTAAGACTGAGTTTACTTGGCAATATTTGTTCATACAGCTTTGCCATGGCCTTCTTCTGAGGCTATGACTTATTCATGGCTGAGCAGAGATTTGAACCTTGGTTTCCCATAGTCCCATTCCATACTCAAACTACTTTGGCATTTCATCCATAAACCTTTATACCTATTATTTCTGCACTTCATAACGAATAAAGCTTAGAAGGCACTTTGGCTTTCTGCTAACTTACTATAAATGATCAATTCATGTCCCAGGACCACTGTTAATATTAGGTGAAGTCAATAAGTTGTCTTGAAGAACATGTGCTGGGAGGTGAAAGCAAGGTCCTAGGTTTCTTCAACTGTCCTGCTCCCTTTTGATATGACGGAGGACATTGTCTCTTTGCCATGGTAGAAGAAAGATTTAATTACCACTCAGCTGACTTTTGTACATGGAATAAGACTGGTAAGTATCCATTCCTTTTGGGCTACCAACAATTTGCTGTGAGGATTTTAACATGGGACAGGAAGGTTTATTATTTAAGATAGGGCTGAACAATTCAAAGGAGATGGGGTCACTTTTCACTACCATGCCCCTGGTGAGGCTATAGATGTGAAGCAAAGCTCCCACACCTCTTTGCCACCCCAGGTGACTTTTTTAAGCTACTTCAAAACAAAGTAGTTTGCTCTTCTTCATTCTTCTAATCAAGGTGAAAGAAGAAAGTGCAAAAGCTGGGTTGCAGCTAAACATACCCCCCCCCCCCAAGATTATTGCAACAAGAATTATTGATAACTGGGAAATAGAAGGAAAAAATGTGGAGGCCGTGACAAACTTCGTATTTCTAGGTGCAAAGATTACTGCAGACTGCAGCCAGAAAATCAGAAGACACTTCTTCTGGCAACAAAGATCCGCATAGTAAAAGCAATGGTATTCCCCGTAGTCACCTATGGCTGTGAGAGCTGAGCAAAGGAAGATAGATGCTTTTCAATTGTGGTGTTGGAGGAAAGTTCTGAGAATGCCTTTGACTGCAAGAAAATCCAACCAGTCCATACTTCAGGAAATAAAGCCTGACTGCTCACTAGAGGGAAGGATAGTAGAGGCAAAGATGAAGTACTTTGGACACATCATGAGAAGACAGGAAAGCTTAGAGAAGACAATTATGCTGGGGAAAATGGAAAGATAAAGGAAGAGGGGCCGACCAAGGGCAAGATGGATGGACGGCATCCTTGAAGTGACTGGCTTGACCTTGAAGGAGCTGGGGGTGGAGACAGCCGACAGGGAACTCTGGTGTGGGCTGGTTCATGAGGTCATAAAGAGATGGAAGCGACTGAACGAATGAACAACAATAACTTCTTCATTCCAAACCCACCACATACTTTGAAAATCTCCCCAAAGCCCCCCAAATGAGCTTAAAATTGGCAAAAATAGAAACATGAAGGGAGCAACCTTTAAAATTTAAATAAACACAAACATAATATCCGTACTTATTCCCACTGTCAAAGAATGCACTCCTCGGGTAAAATATACATGAGTAAATGGATATCATCATGTCAGATTTGCTCACAAGTGTGAATAGTGTATAACTATTTTAAAGAAGTCAAAGTAAATAGGTGAAGTGTCATGACTTATTCATGAATTTGCGGATCAATTCTGATAAAATAAGGATCAGCCCAGCTTTTCACACTCCATATTATTTAAATGGTTTCCTAAAATCATTTGAGATACAGGAAAAAAACATACCAAACTCTGAATTTTGTACATACACACAAAATAAGCCGAAGGAAAAGTCAGTCCTTACAGAGTTTTCATGGGGAAATGTGTCTTCATTGAAGCTTTATGAACAATCCTTGTTTCTACAACAAGCCATTATTTTTTTAAAAAAAATCCAGTGATCACAGGGGCAGACAACAAAACAAACACTATAGGGATGCTAACCCTTTCCTATGCTATCCAAAGATATCTATCCATCTATCATATCTATCTGGAGTTAAACTGAAAAAATGTACCTGTTCTGTCTTACATACAAATGCAACTTAAGAACAAACCTACATAAACTACTTTGTTTGTAACTTTGGGGCTGTCTGTATATGAACAATAACGGAAAAAGCTACTGAAACCACTTAAGCAAGACTAACAGGCAAAAGAATGGGGAACATGCAAGGTCCCGTTGCACGTCACAACAACAAATCTAAATGCTTACATATTTAGATTTTGTTGTTGTGATGTGCAATGGGATCTTGCATGTTCTCCATTCTTTTGCCTGTTAATCTTGTATATGAACAATACCAAAACAATTTCTGAAACTGCTAAACTGGAAAAATTACAGAGCAACCCTAAATGAGTATATCTGTGTATATATACATGGTTGGGTGTGATTAATGATAGAAAATCTACCAAGCCCAGTGGTTTTCTCTGGCCAGAATAAGATTGAGAAAAGGTGCCGGGAAGTGTAAGCAAAGTCCCTTTTTCCAGAACGACACTTTTGTCATTTTTATCCCCAGTGAAACCCTAGACCAGGGGTGTCAAACTCATTTTCATCCAGGGCTATATGATATCGATCAAATGGCCATTTGTAATTGTAAAACTGTATAAATTTTGCCCTGGTACTGAAAGCTTTGTGGGCCACTTGAAATGACATGGCATGTTGGATTCATCCTGAGGACCTTGTATTTGACATGTGTGCCCTAGATTAACTTCAGATTGGTGCAGATTAGGGGCCAATACCTTGGGGAATAAATATATGAAGTCCAGATTGGTGCAGATTCAGAGTCACACATGCAGAAAAAAGGGGCTTTGTGACCAATGAAATGATGACTTGTTTCAATTCAGCATAACATGTTTTGGGTTCTATAACTAATGGGAGCCCTACTAGCATTGTATCTAATCCTAAACCTCTTTTTATGGATACAAATCTCTAGGATGTCCAGTTTATTTCATCTGTAGACTTCCATTTCCATTACTCCCTCCAGCATTCTCTGCAAGCTCCTTGACCACATAGAAGAGCTCTTCAAATACAGAAAATGAAAGCACCATTTGCCTTTTGGTTTCAGTTCCTGGCATACCTGGGAAACCATGGGAAAGACCTTGAAAAGCCTCTGCAAAACAATATACTGTAGATGGTAATAAGCTAGGGTATCTTAGTCATCTAAGGCCCCTTCCAGACAGTTGTATAAACCCCACATTGAATTGGATTATATAGCAGTATGAACTCAGATAATCCAGTCCAAAGCGGCTATTCTGGATTATCTGCCTTGATATTCTTGGTTATATGGCTGTGTGGAAGGGCCCCAATACTTGCTTACTATGTAATGATTGCTGCATGCAAGAAAATATATAGTTAAAATACCTCCCATTATAAAATATAGAAAAATGGATATGACACTATCCAGCAAAAGTCAACTAGTTTTAAATGCCATTCATTATCTGGAAGAGTTAAGCATGTCATAGTGACATATCATGGGTAACAATCGGCTGCTTCTAATAGACGTGTGGAATTAAGATCTTCCACGGAAATAGACAGGACATAATTGTGCTGCTTACCTTTCTAGCTTTGACATTTAGCCAGAAGTTGAAAGTGGAAGAAAAAGGAAAAGAAGAGGAGAAAAAGCAGGAAATAATTGAAGTCAAGAACTGAAAGGAAAAAGAAAATGAGTGCCTCAGTAGAGAAACAGAAGAAAGCCATTCATATCAGGCGTTTTTGTCCCTTTCTTTCTGTTTTGCTAACAATGCATCACCCATGTGCACCTCTGACCAAGAAAGAAAACTGTACTGTGGCTTCAAACACTTGGAGTAGGTGGCAGAGGAGAAAGGGGAGAACAGAAGTGGGAAAGTTAACAATAAGCTATAAAAACCCACAATGCAGCAATCCTGTATTCATTTATTCCTAAAGTGAGAAAATGCTGAGGTAGCTCAGTTTTTCCTTATGTTAAATGCTAAGCTCTGATGTCATTCACAGTTTGAGAAGCTTTGAGTGGAGAAGGCCAGGAGAAGCTACATTGGCAGACGCAGCAATATTTCTTTTCTCTTTTCAAGGAGATATTATTTGTCCTGACATTGTTCCTCTCACCTTAAGGCAATGTTTCCCAACCTTTTTTGAGCTGCGGCACGTTTTTTACATTTACAAAATCCTGGGGCACACCACCAACCAAAATGACACAAAATGACACTCTAACACAGTAATACATATAGTTAATATGCAAGGAATAAAAACTATCATCAGACACATTATTATATACCCTCATGTATAAGTCCAGAGACATTTGAGTCAATTCAAATATCTGGGTGGATTTCTCCAGGGGTCAATGTGAGCATCGCACCTTGCCTCTTACATAATATAATGCAGTTTGGCAGCACTTTAACAGCCATGGCTCAAGGCTATGAAACCCTGGGAGTTGTAGTTTGGTGAGACACCAGCACTCTTTGGCAAAGGCGGCCAAAGACCTTGCGAAAATGAAAGCTTCAAGGATTTTATTGCACCTTCCAATGGTCTCCAATAGCATTCACTCAATCAGCTTGGTCTTCTAGGTTTTTGAGACTTCAACTCCCAGAAGCCCTAGTCAGTTTGGCGAGCCACCGGGGATTCTGGGAGATGGAGTCAACCTTCCTAGCATTGGGCTCTATGGGGGCACCCGCCGCACATGCGCAGTCACTCTGGCCTCACCTGCGCTCCAAGTGAAGAGCAGAACGGGGCGAGGAAGAGCCGCGGGGACGCCATGGACCTCTCAACCCAGCCAAGGCTTCCAAGAGCCAGGGATGCTCCTCTGAGGGCTGACGCATGCCTGGGAGGGAGGAGCCGCCTTGTGTGAGCTCACACTGGGCCGGAGCAAGCCCGGAGGGAAAGAAGGAAGCAGACAGAAGGGCCTGCTGTAGGCAAGGTCAGCTCTTGGGGGAGCTTTGGACTTCAGCTCCCAGGAGCCCTTTTCATTGGCCGAGGCAGCGGAGGCTTTGAGAAATGAAGTCCAGGGCGAGAGGTAGGCAATCACTGCTTACAGCAGGTATGGGCAAACTTCAGCCTCCCTCCAAAGTGTTTTGGACTCTAATTCCCACCATTCCTTCCCCGCTGGGAGTTGCAGGCCAAAACATCATGGAGGAGGGGAAAGGGCAGGGACTGTTTTGAGCACCGTCGGCCCCACCCTTTCCCCTCCTCCATGATGTTTTGGCCTACAACTCCCAGTGGGGTAGAGAGAGAGAGAGAGCATGCCTGCGAGCGAGGGGAAGGTGCGGCTGCGCAGAGGAGCCGCCCCCTCACCTCACACTTGAGTGAACACGAGGGAAAGAGCGGGCCGGGGCGAGGAGGAAGTAGCCTCCGCCACTGCTGCTTTTTCTTTGGAAGAAGGATGGTGCGGACGGCTCGGACAAAGATGGGAGGAGGCACGGGAACAACAGCAGGGAAAGAGACAACAATAACAACAGCAGCAGCCATAGCAGCAGCCTCCTTCTCCCAAGGCACACCTGATGATTGGCTGCGGCACACTAGTGTGCCGCGGCACAGCGATTGGGAAACACTGCCTTAAGGCTTGTACGAGTAGGGCCACAGGGTCTGGAGATTTGGGAACTCTAATCTTTGCTAATCTAACAGCCTGTTGTGAAGGAACAGTGGAAGATGTGAAAATCCTAGCATTGCTGCAGGGAACAAGAACTCTATTTTGCTTCTTTGCTGGAGTACCACCAAATGCAACACGTGATGATACATGACTTGAAACTAGTTCTATTCTCAGCCCAAATGTGGTCTGGAAGAGTCTGATGAGACCACAAAGTATTGGGATTCAACAATGCTCTATATAAGAAAATAACCATCAAGCTGGGAAATGGATAGATTAGCAGATAGGGTTTTTTAAAGTTTGGTAGGGAAGCCTCCTGTCCCCACCTTTGATGTTCAGACTGATATTTATTTATTTGCTTCATGTATACCCCGCCTTTCTCACCCCCATCATTGGACTCAAAGTGACTTTCAACTCTGGCAAGATTCAATGCTACTTAAAACATAATCATAAAAATATCTTAGGGCTATTCACCTTATTCAAGTTTTCAGCCCCCTTCCTGGAATTTTCCATTTCTTTTGTTCTACCCAGAATGAGTTTAGCTAGAGCTGGCATGGGCAAATCCAGGTCCATGGGCCAGACATGGCCCCTTGGTCTCTTTCCTCCAGTCCTCACCTGCCTTGGCCTTTCTCTCAGCATGTGGATGTAGTGTCCTGTTGCATTAGAAGGCTGAGAGGAAGGTTGAGGTGGAGGCAAGAGGCTGCTGAGAGCTATCCGGAGAGCCCTCAGCAGCCACATTTCTCCTTCTCCTCTCAGCCTGGGGATGTAGCGGATGGCCTGACAGATGTCCATCCAGCCTCTGCTGGAGGGAAGGAGACTCCACCATGCTCTGTCATGCTTATGATTAGGCAGCTTCCACTAGAGAACTATTCCGATCCTTTTTAAAGTCTTGCGCTTTATTGTGGCCCTCCTATCGGTTTACTGTGACACTTTCTCTAAGGATATCCCTAGCTCTTGGTTATTTGAATCTTGCACTTTCCATTGGCCCCATTCAGGAAGCTTTGTACTAACTTGAATCTGAACCCATTATTGACTTTATCCCAGCCATGATTGTTTTATGATGATGTTCTAACTGTTTTATGTTTTTAATTTATTGATTTATTATGTTTTGTTTTTAGTCTGCATTTTGCGCTTTCCCTTGTAAGCCACCCCGAGTCCCCTTGGGAAGATGGCGGTGGGCTATAAAAAAAGGTTATTGTTGTTGTTGCTGCTATTATTATTATTTCAAATATTTAAACATGGCCATCATGTCCCTTTTCAGTCTTTCTTTCTCCAAGTAAAACATATTCATATCTGTCAGCATTGTAAGGTCTGGTGTCCAAACCTTTGATCATTTTGGTTGCCCTTATCTGGACATATTCTAGCTTGTCAATACCTTTCTTGAATTGCAGAACTGAGCACAATACTCCAGATACAACAATAGGAGTTGAAGTCAGGCCATTTTAGAGGTTCTCATTCATTTCCTTGTTCTCTATCACATCAATCTGCTATTCTGCCACAGTCATGTTAGGATAGATAATGGATACAAACTGGGTTGAATACCATTGGCACTGCCCCTTTGATTCACATACATCACAACCTTGCCTTGTGCACTATTGTAGTCCTTTTATTTTTAATTTTAGTGCAATTGTATAATTTCAGCATTAAAAACAAAAAGAGGCAAAAGTATATGCATGTGATAAAGCCCCTTGTCAGTGTGCCCTACTACAAAGCTTGTAACTAGGCTGAAAACTAATTGTTCACTAAAACAACAATGTGCATACATTTTATTGCTTTTACACAAATATGTGTGCATTTCCCCTTGAATTGCAATGTCTGCAAAGTGGTTTAAGTTTCAAAGAGTCTTACTTCTATAGAGCTGCAACATAAATTAGAGCAGTCATGAGTTTTCACTCCTGAATTGTTGATAAAGCAACTTCGGTTTCCTTCTAAGCTTTTGTCCATGACAGTGACAGCTCATGATAAAGGGCAGATTCAGCTAAAGATCATAGGAAGAAATTCTCTTTGATTGTCAGCTATTCAGCTGCTAGAATACAAGTTCTTTCTGCGAACAAGGTAGAATCTTCCTCTGCTTCCCTCATGCGACAGTGCTGAACATATTTTAAGCAGTCACATTCTATGTTTTGTCGAGACTTAAAGCCCAAGAAGGTTTCAGACACTTTTGGTAAATGAAATAGGATAACCTTTACAAACGTTTGAGACTAATTAAATGGGAGGACTCAGCTGTTTGTGTGTGTGTGTGTGTGTGTGTGTGATTGCATGCCAAGGCATTTTCTAGAAACTGGAAGTGAAAAGAAAGCACTGGTAATTTCCATTTTTTTAAAAAAAGAGCATTGTTTAGACTTAGAGCCACTGTAAGCATGTGTTAGGTGGCAAATCATGTTCCCCTGAAGGCCTCAAAGTACAAGATACTTCATTTTTGGCTGATTTTTAAAAAAATGGCAGGCTTCATGAATTGGATGCACAATTCCCACACTTGTCCTAAACTTTATATTTAAAGGTTTGCAAATCTTCATTCTGATGATACATCCTATGTCAGCTCATGCTATTTTCTTTCTTTCAGTTTTATCTTTCAGGTTTTCCTATGCTTTGTGACTGCATTGCATAAAAGAAGTCAAAGAGTGAGAAACCCAAGCAGATATATCACCCTTTCTCTTTAATGCCAGCAATGAACATGGTAACAACTCTTTGGAGAGTTTTAAAAAATTTAAAAATAGTAATTTCATGGCAGCTAACTGAAGATCCTAAAGATCAATGGCCAAGATCAAGGAGTTGGGTTATAATAATATTTCGATACAGTTTTGTGTCCATCATCTATGAATGTCTTTTCTTGTGCGGGGCACAAGGGGCTATCTTCTAGCTTTTTATACGTTCTTCAGAAACCTCCTCTGGGACATAGTTCTCAACCTGTTATTTCAAAAAGGCTCAGAAATGTAATTATTTACTGCATTTCTATCTTGTCTTTCCTCCAAGGATGGCTAGATGGCTTACAAGCACCACTTCACCTGTTGTATCCTACAGCAACGCAGTGAAGTAGATTAGATAGAAGAAAGTGATCAACAGCCAGAAAAACAAAACAAGAAAACTGATTTCCTCTATCCCTAAAACCCGACAGGTTCTTTGTCCTGAATTCTCTTTTCTTGCCTAGAAACAATTGCTATGTTCAGCATCTGATTTGTGTGTGTGTGTGCGCGCGCGCATGTGTGCAGTATAATCAGTTTTGTCTAAATTTATGCTGAACAGAAGAACACAGAAGCCTACAAATAAAACCTACAGTATATGCACACAAACTGAAATGGGAATTTTTATTACTTTGCTTGGTAGTGACAGCATACTTAAATTATTAATCAAACTTCTATGAGGATAGTTTGCGTTTTCTCCTAGGCCTCGCTGCTATACTCTATAAGGACAGTGACATACCACAGGCTGTAAAAACAAGGCTGCAGCAACCGAATCAATGACATTTTGCCCATTAAAATTCAAAATGTTATATTACATACTCTGCCCTCTTTACAATGTTAGATATATCTTTCTATTCTATCAATTTTTATTTAAAAATCACCTAATACTAGACATTACAAATGATTTTGAAGTACTGAATTAAGGCCAATTTACATTTTAAGAGTTGCTCAAAGCTTTATGTAATTTAGCAACAACACACAGGCTATTTGAGTGTAGCTCACATCACATCAGGCTTATTCGGCCCGATTTTCTTCAAACCACTTTCCAAGCAGTTTAGTGTTTTCTAGATGTGTTCTTATCCTGGGTGCATTTAAAGTGGATAAGACCATAGCAGAAAATTTACAATTAGCCTGTATGAAAATCTTGTTTAGTCCATTTTTAATTTTTAAAAACTTACCAAAATTTGCATTTTCCGCACTAAATTTGGATGGAAATATTTTTTTAAAATAATGAACATTGTCTTCTCATTCTCATGGGAGTTATGAATTGAACTTAATACTTGAGTAAATATGTCTCTATGAGAAATAGCTATCTTACAATGAAGTATCTAAATGCCAAGTCATGAAAACACCACAATAATGTATGTATGTATGTATGTATGTATGTATGTATGTATGGCAGAGTAAACTATTATTTGACAGTTTTTTAAAAGCTGTTGTTCAGTTTATACTTTGCTTAGCAACATTTCATAATCCGGAATTTTCATAAGATCTTTTAAAATCCAGCTGCATTGAAAAAGATGATGAGTGATGGAATCTGTAGTCTAACATCACCTGAGAATATAAGTCTAGGAGAGACTGGTGAAACTTCCAGACATAATACATTTGGAGGTTATTGGAAAGGTTAAAACTATATATGGGCAGCACCACTTCAAGTTTCAAGTGGGATGTCACAGGACTGAATAGTTATCTAGATGCCAAGGAGAATGATTGCAGTCTGGCCATGTTATTTTCCTGCATGGGATGATTTTTTTTTATAAAGGAGTATTTGAAAGTGACACTTGTCACCTGTAGTCTGGAGTAATGAAAAACCAAGGGTGGGTAAAAGGAAGCTTGAAATCTGCATGCCTTTCCTTATGTTTCTTATGCTCCCTGAAATCATTGGCCTAAAATTGGATGTGGTTGTTCATTTGGGGGAAATTATCCAGTCTCTCCAGCTTTTTAAAGGCCTAAAACTGGAAGTCAGTCTTCTAGGTCTGCACAGTCCAGAATAGTGTATAACATAAGCAAAGTGTCTGTTAGAAAATAGTGTTCAAAGGACATGATGAAAAAGAAGCAAACTCTATCCTCAATCTCCATCCCAAAATCCTTCTTGTTCCCAAATGTGGCATCCAAAAATACTCAAAGATGAACAAACCAAATGACCACAACATCTGGAAAATGAGCAGATAACCCAATATGCTAACAAATCAATGTATCACCAATATATTACTTGATGCTCTCAGATTCTACAGCAGAACTTCATACCATTTCTAAAGGTAGGACAAATGGATGGTAGAAACATTTCATCTGGATAATTGCTATTGCTCTAAGGAATTGGAACTTCTTCCAGAAAGAACAATTTATCATATGAAAATGCTTAGATCTGTCAGTGCTAGTAATAGAAGCTTGAACTGTTCATTTCTGTGGGAATTTCAGCATAAGGTTGTCGGTTGAAATAAGATGTAAAAATTGCTCCTTTAAAAATGAAAATACATTTGAACAATAATAGCAGGACAGCAGTTGCGGTAAATGAGAATATGAGAGAAAGATGCCTGCTTATGACAGGAAATAGCTTCTTAGAATGCAAATAAGCAAAGTGTCTGTTAGAAAATAGTGTTCAAAGGACATGATGAAAAAGAAGCAAACTCTATCCTCAATCTCCATCCCAAAACTTCAAGAGTGGCTTCCAACTTATTCTTAAACATGGGAACTTTTGTTTGAAATAGAGAACTTCACAAATCAACTGATTAAGAAAAAGGATTACCACAAATTCTTAACCATGTATTCCTCAGTTTTGCAGCTTAATCTGGGCACATGGTTTCTCTCTGCTTACTGCAAGCACAGTTAGGAAAAATACCCAAACAAACAAAAACACTTTGTGCCAGCGATTCGGGTAACAATCATAACTCAAGGACAGGGCCGTAGCCAGGATTTTGATTCGGGGCTGAGTTTGGTTCAGGGGGCTGAGACTGGGGGTGGAAGAGGGTCTACCCTAGCAAACCTTTTGTATTGTTATCCCAATAACCCCATTAATGTGGGATATAATGAGCATGGTGATCAGATCATGATATGAATAAACATAACAGTTTAAATAATGTACCAGTAAGGCCTTTTCGCTGACCACCCTGAGAATTTCGGGGGGGGGGGGTGAAGCCCCCTTAGCCATGCCTGCTCAAGGATAAGCTAGTTGTAGACACAAGGCTATTCTGTTAGCAGAAATCACCTCCAGTCATCAGAAATGCTCTTCTGCTAATATAATCCAATAATAATAATGATAATATATTTATATTCCTTTCTCTCTCCCCAAGGGGACCCAGGGCGGATTAAAACAAAAGATGGCACACATTCAATGCCAGATCCAATACATAAATAAGAAACAAAGCAGTCCCTCAATTTACATCTAACATCTTCTGCCAGTTGATCTCTGTTTAGCTAAGATCTCCTTGTAGAAGAGCCAAAAGTATAGAGTAGAGACAGGGCAAGGAGAAACCGGGTCATGCCAGATCTAAACCTCCTATAGCTCAGGGACACATCCGCAAGGCCAACACAAAGTTTGTGGCTCTGAGGAATTTCTAACTTTTTGAGGCTGTGTAAATGGGAAGTTGGTTTCAGCATAGAGTCACTGGTATACACAGATGGAACCAGTTAGGGTTGCATTCTAACTCTTCAGATTTTACTCATTCCTTGCCAAATATTGACTTTTTCTCTCTTTGCCTTTTGGTACCTGAATATGAGCTTTATTCCTTTTTTAAATAATCATTTTTATTAAGGTTTTTTACAGTAATAAAATAAAGTTCATAGGGGGTAAAGGGGGTGTCAGGAGGGATAGAGGGTGGAAGGGAAAAGAGGGAGAAAGTGTAGGGTAAGATGGGTTGAAGGGAAGAGGAATTAATAGGGATAGATGTTACAGTCTTCCAGTTTGGTCTGCAGAGTAGATTTCTTCAGCTTGATTTGCCTTTTCATGGAGCTTGATTCCTGACTTAACTTTCCTAACAACTTTCTGGTCATTGTTACTTAGTGTGCATCTACATTGTAGAATTAATATTGTTTGACATCACTTTAACTGTCATGGCTTAATGCTATGGAATTATGGAAATTTCCAAAGTCTTTTGCTTTCTCTGGTGCCTTATTAGACTAAGGACGTCATCACATGCAAGTCCTTAAGCCATGGGACAGCGGGGCAAATCCATCGGGCAGTGGGGGGAAACGGCTTTGAGTGCTCTGCTTCACCTTCATCATACCCTTCTCCATCAAACGGGGGAAACCATTGTTGCCCAGCTTATTTAATGATAACACAGGTAGTCACCTGTGTTCTCAGAGATTCATCCTATGACACTTCCAGGATGGAGCCCTGCCAGAAGTAGCCCTGCATTATGTAATAGGCTCTGGAAAGCTCCATCTTGGCTCCATCCTGGAAGTGTCATAGGATGAATATCTGAGAACACAGATGACTACCTGTGTTATAATTAAATAAGCTGGGTAACAATTTGATGAGCTCCTAAAACTACCATAACTCCATAGCATTAAGCTATGGTAATTAATGTGGCATCTCTCTGGCATTATTTCACGAACGAAGATACTTAGGAAGGATTCATCCCATGCTTTCTACAAGCGCATTGATTCTTTTTCAGAGGTGGGATGTGTCCTTCGAGCCTGTGAAATGGATTTTTCTGGTAGAGCGCAGTGTGCACAGAAGTGGCCTCACCCTTTAAACCAGTGGTTCTCAACCTGGGGTCCCCAGATGTTTTTGGCCTTCAATTCCCAGAAATCCCAGCCAGTTTACCAACTGTTAGGATTTCTGGGAGTTGAAGGCCAAAAACATCTGGGGACCCCAGGTTGAGAACCACTGCTTTAAACCAAAGGTTCATCTGCCGAGGCCTAGCAAGCTTGGACAGTGGCAGCGAGGTCCTCAGGTCGTAGGTTTGATTAGAGTTGCCTTTTCTAGATGGTTTATTTATTTATTTATTGTTTCGATTTATTAGTTGCCCCTTCCGGGGGGCTCGGGGCGACGTACATACATACATAACCTTACAGTGTTAGATGAGCACCATCTGCCCGGGTTTGAAATTAGAGTTTTCCTTCTCTTAGGATGGTTGCCAAAAGGCTAGAGAGCTCACCCTGCCCATTGACGCTCTTTCTCAGACTCTTCGGTTGTGACCTGTCTGGCATGGGAGGCCCTACCGGTGGCTTTTTTTTGCCACTGCCAGCATAGCTCACAACTTTATTAGGGTACGCAAGCCTCTCCCCCACGACAAGGGGTCGCCAATGGAGAGGTAATGTGGCATAAACTACATTAATTCTACAGTGTAGATGCACCCAGTCACTTATAGGACTTTCCTCATCTTCTGTCATGAAACTGAGTTATACTGACTTTGACAATACATTGAGTTACACTGACTTATTTTCCATTCACATTGTCTCCCTTTTCTTCTGACCTTTTAAAAGGAAAAATCTTATGGACTATATGTCAATACAAGGAACACAAGACATTCTTAATCAAGCAAAGTCAATCCAGTCCAATGGCCAGTCCAATACCCTTGTGACCTCACTTGCAATATGCTGGATCAATAGTGTGCTCTTACTTATGTTCCTTAGCAACCGCTATTGGGAGGCCTGGAGCCTGACACAAGAAGTAATCTGCATCCCTTGAGATTAGTAGCCACTGACAGAAAAATTGCAGGAAGAGAAAAGTTCTGTACCTCTTTCCCCTTCATTTCACAGCTCAAAATATTTCTTCTTAAATTGTGGTGTTTCAACCTGGTGTTCATGTGCATGCTGGGGATGATGGGATTGCCATTGAGAATGCTGATGTGCAAAGTGAAGCACCAGATGTGGCCCCTGCTCCTAGGAACAGTTTGATTCCCAAGGTTCTGTTAGATGAAAATTCCTTCATTAAGGAAACAGAAGGGCTTGATGGAGATAGTAGTGCAGCTGAAAATGTTAATGACCAAAGGGAGGCAAGGGAGGTAGAAATGTCTTTTGATGGCAAGGCAAATATCCTTGAGAGACGGCAAGTTTCCCAGGGTGTCCAGCGTAGCTGTAGATTTCAGCCAAAAGATACAAAGTGAAACTAATTTCTCCTTACTTAAGATTGTAAAGAGGGCCCATGTCTCAGTTTCCAGGCTTCGTTTAGAAAAGACATCACATTCAAGCATCCCTCGTCTCTTGTCTATGGATCATGTTTTGCTTAGGCCTTGTTTTCATGAAATGATTCTATAGTTTCATTGGACTGTCTTAGAATGTAGTATCAAGCTTTTGGACTTTACCTTTTGGATTTTGGGTTTTCGAACTGTGTGCTTACCTTGGATATATCTATTGTTTTAACCTTTTACCTTTGGTTGGAAACTATATTTTGCTTCAATAAAAGACTATTTTTCAAAGACTGTCTGATGTGTGTGTGTGAACTAGAGGGATACTTTCTGTCTGAAGTGCAACAGAAATTGCCTTTCAATGTTTAGGGAGAAATATAGGATTGCAAGTATCTAACTTTCCACAGTATATGAAAAGACACAGCATACCTGTATCTTTCCCTCTAAAGGAAAAAAATGAAGCTTAGGGAAAGTAATTTTTGAGCAGAAAATAAGCTCAAAGCCTTGAACAATGTCTCTAGCTCCCTTTTCTCTCTCTTCACTTGCAGTTCATCCCAGTTGATATTTCTTTTCTTTTCATTTTGTGGATGGAAAGACAGAACCATTCAATCTGTGAGTCTTACTTTCTATCTGCATCCCCGCCATGCCTCCCCCGGTTGTATTGATATATACTGTTTTTGCCCTTTCAAACATCCACAGTCACAGACTTTTATATCAGAAGAAGAAATGGAATCAGTGTGTGTCTAAAGCGTGCTCTGATGCCACTTGGCATTAATTTTTAAAACCTTCTTTCCTTTTGTACTGCATTGCAAATTGAATTTTACCTGCACCTGGAAAAAATAGAACTACATTTGATATCTTATTTACTCACAGTTTATATGGGAATCTTTCCAAGGAAGACTTTAATAACTGATTTTAAAAACAAACAAACAAGAAGTTTCAGTAAATATATTGCCTTCCTATTGTGGAGAAATAGAGAAAGCTTCCATGGCCTGGCACCTCCAGATGTTTTCGATTTCAACCCTCATCTCTGTTGGATTTCAGCTTCTGATTGGAGATGATGAGAGAAGTGGTCCAACATATCTGGAGGCTGCCAGGTTGGGAAAGGCTGAACCTATCAATTAAGACCATCTATAAAATGACAAGCAGCTTGAGCTGTAAGCAGCTTTACTTATCTTGACCATGCTGCCTGGGGAATCCTGGGAATGGTAGTTAAAGAATGCAACATTTGCAAACTCTGGTCTACACTGACTAGTGGCATCTCCCTAAATTCTCTAGTGATTGTTTTTCCCATCATGTGCTTATGATCCTTTCAAGTGAGATCCAAGAGCCTAAGCTTGTGACCATCTACATGCTTCAACACGGATCTATGTTCCTGTTTTTCTCAAACCACTGTGTCACTATATGTACCTGATTCCGAAATGGGTTATGCTAGAAGGGCCCTCCTTTGTGTTTCATCGTTATGGGTATTACAGTCCAAATGGTGCCAATGTTGGTTTTGTTCCAGCACGAAAGCCTTCAGGACAAATTTATTTCAAAGCAAAATGTACATCGTTTTAAACTATTGTGGTTTTAAAAATGGTTTTAACTGTGGTTAGATCTAATATGATCTTAACAAGTTCTAATTATTTAAACTGGAAGCATGTTAAATTGTTTATTTTACCTTGCCCCGAGATCCTATGAAAAGGATGGCTGGAATCATGTTAGGAAGTTATGGATAACCTAGAGCAGGCATGGGCAAATTTCAGTCCTCCAGGTGTTTTGGACTTCAATGCCCACAAATCATATCAGCCGGTAGGCTGTTAGGGAGTTGAAGTCCAAAACACCTGTAGGACCGAAGTTTAACCATGCCTGACTTAGAGTCACTTATTTGTAACTGCTTGGTATTCACAATATTATTATTATTATTTTGAACATTTATATCCCACCCTTCTCATATCCCACCCTTCTCACCCCCAAAGGGGGACTCAGAGCGGCTTACAACTGGCAATCATTAGATGCCACACAAACAATAGCAATAAAATCACAATTAATACCCATGTATCCCTTAGTTTGGGGCACATGTCAGGGCCACAAAAGTCTCCCAGTTTTCACTGACTGGGAAGCAGCCATTGCAATCAACGGGGCTTCATTCTGCTCTCCGGAAGTAGACTGATGCTCCTACTTTTACTTGTGTGACTAATTCCCAATTCAAGGGGAATTATTATTATTATTATTAAACTTTATTTATACCCTGCCACCATCTTCCAGAAGGGACTCAGGTCGGCTTACATGAAGCCAAGCCCAATAACACAGCAATAAAATCAACACATCAGCAAATAAAAACAATACAGTCAATAAAACACATAAACAGTAAGTACACAAAGTTTAAAACCGTAGTGGCCAGGCCAAATGTCATATATCAAAATTTTAAAAATAAATAAACACTGGACGTGGACGGCGAATAAGATATATATAGCAGAAGGGATTTTGTGTAATGTGGAGAGATCAACCCAACAGGTAGTTAAAGTGCATCTGAGGACATTTGCAGGGGATTGGTCAAAGCAGGACATTGTTCCCTTTATTCAAGGAAGGCCCATTGGAATAGCCACGTTTTCAGGCTCCTCCTAAAAATTGCCAAAGAGGGGGCTTGTCTAATCTCCCTAGGGAGCGGGTTCCAGAGTCAGGGGGCCACCACAGAGAAGGCCCATCATTCCATTAGGGACCATGCTTTTGCCTGTTGCAACAGGTATGCTCATCGGAGGAGGTAAAAATATGACTTAGGCATTATTCAAGTGATGGAAACTTCCTAGTAAGTGGGTACTGGGATGAATTAGTCCAAGATTTACTGTATAACTTGATAACTATGATGGTTATACATTCACAATTCCCTAAAACGTTTAAATAAATAGGTTTTAATAGATAGGTATATAGATAAACTAAAAAATTTGGAGCCAAGAAAATGTTTGAGTTAGAATATAATATATTGCTTCTTATTGCTATGTTCATCCAATTTTTTAAAGAACAGAAATGATCCTATAGAAGTGTCCTACTTTCCTAGGACGGGGATTTATCCACTGCATTCATGACCCTCAGAACTCACAACAACTAGGTCAGGAAGTGTATAAGAATGAGAATTGCCTACATTGTAGCACAGCAGTTCTCGTTTGTGCCTGGGGACCAGGGAACAGCACCGGGGGTTCCATTAGCATTAGGGCCTGCACCAGCAGAGATAGATTCTGAAGAGGATTTGGAAGGGTTACCTGAAGGAGCGTTTCCCATCACTGGGCCTCTCTCCCCCACTGAGAGTTTGGCTTGGGATGAAAGTTGGCTTGACCCCTATGCAGACATAGATGATAACCAGGTGCAAATGGAAAGCAGCGATAGTGAAAGTTATGAATATCCGGGTGGGAGAGGGTCACAGGAGCTTCTGAGTGAAAACATGGAAGATAGCGGCTGGGAAGATTCTAGGGAGGAGAGCTCTCACTGAGATAGGGATCCAGCTGCTGGGAGACAAGGCCGAACCTTTGATAGGAGGAGTAGCATTGAGTCCAGGAGAAGGGGATGACACCGCAGCCTAGACAGGCCGAGGTCCGTCAGCAGAGATTGGAGACGACAAGGCCTAGAGCGTCGGGGACCTCAGCCGAAAGATTAAGTACAGGATCCGGGGGAGCGAATCCTCAGTGCTTCGGCCACGTCTCTTCTGAGCAGACGTGTAGCGAAGTGGGTCCACGGAGCTAAGTTGGCTAGTGGCCACCAAGTCTTGCCTTGCATTTACCTTGCCTTGTTCCTGAATCCGCATTGTTGCGCGGAGCCCTGCTTACGCCTTTGGATTACTTTGCCAAGCTGTTTTGGACATTGATTGCTTCAAGCCTTTTGGATTACTTTGCTATTCTTATGGACAATATACCTTTTGAACTGTTTTATACTCAATAAAGTAGTTAGCCTTCAGTCCGTCTCTGTGTGTGTGATTAAGGGGCCGATCAAGTCCGTGCATCGTGACATACATTAGCTTCAGGCTTGTACAGTTATGTGGCCATGTTGGAGGAATGTCAGCTGAACAAGGCAACTGGATTCTGTTGATCTTTGGCCTAAATGAAGTATTCATGGAGTACATCATTAAACAAACAAATAAACAAAAAAAATCATCCATTGATAGGTCAGCCAAGACAGTGGTGTTTTCTTCATGGGGCCCCTTGCCTGTGTATTTTCCTCCTTGCTTATGGGTAGTCATGTCGACAGTACTTTGACAGTTATCCCTAGGAGTGTAAGATTACTTCTCTAAAGAAGCATATAAATAACTATGCTATTTCCAAGGGTTTCAGAACAATTTATTGTAAGCTCTCGGTGTACTTCTGTTGAGGTTAGGCATACTCATCCCAACCATGCTGTTCTTCTTGAAATGTTCTGCAACAGCATTTTCTATTTCAATGCTTCCTTTGAACTCTTTTGCTATTATGCCTTTTCCGCAGCAACAATATGATTCAATTTCACACTGCACTTCAGAATGAAAGGAGTATCTATTTATCTTACCATGCTTATTCATAATATTTTCTCCTGTAATGAAATTGCTTTCCATGAACTGTTAACACTAACACGATGATAGGATACTTATGGTCAAAACCATACCATATTCTGAAGAGCCAGGCACTTTCTGCTTTGGTAGTGTTTTTATTTGCGGCCTGCAACAATATGAAAAAAGGAAAACATTAAAGATGTCCAACAAGTCAGATAAATTAAATATGCAAATGATTTAAACATGTGTCTCTTTTTATTAGGAACAGTTTCTCTTGTTCACAAACCATTTCATCTAACCAGTTTTCAGAAATATACAGTATATTTTTAAAAAACATTTTAAATACCCAACATTCTTAGACTATTTAACACTTGTTTATTTAGTTATGTTCCTTTCCCCATCATCTGTCATGGAAATGAATATGTCATGCATGGCGCTCCCAAGGATGTGGAGAATGGCAAATCATCCTAGCTTCCTACTGAAGCTAGAAACACACCCAGCTTGGGTTCTGCAAAATAAACTATATAATACAATCTTCAACCATACAGTTCTTCTAAATAAGCCCTGTTGAATTAGGGTCTTGCTTAATTTATTTCGGCTTTTTGGAGACATAGGCAAGAAATATAAATAAAAATATAATTAGGAAGCTAGGATACTAATACAATTTTATCTCTAATCACAACCAAGCATAATGCAGGTATTAGTATTAATTAGAAATATTATGTAGTGTCGAGTCACTTTGTAGAAATCTCTTTGTATGCTTCCTTTGTATAAACACTCCATAGCTTTGGGGAGTGGGGGGAGAATATAGAGGATTGGTTCTCAACCTGTGGGTCCCCAGATGTTTTAGCCTTCAACTCCCAGAAATCCTAACAGCTGATAAACTGGTGGGGATTTCTGGGAGTTGTAGGCCAAAACACCTGGGGACTCACAGGTTGGGAAGCACTGATGGATGAATAGGACAGGCACTCTGTTAAACACATGGGATTTCACTATGCTATTTCCCTTCACAGAACCCATCCACATGAAATCTGGGACAGTAGATTAATGTTTTTCATCAGTGTGAGCTTTGTGCTTTCTTTTATTGTTGGGCTAGATACGCCATGAGATAGAGTGCACCAAGGGTCTCAAGAAACAGGATGTGGAGAGTGGCAAATCATAGCATACCTCCAGGAGAGGCTACCGGCTCATCTTTGAGCTATGGAGCTGGCCAAATGCCTGGTGCTCTAAAGTAACCCCTCACAGCTAGGTATTTGGGCCCAACCCCCTTGTGGAAAGCATATTGTTTGATCAGTGCTGCACTTCATAGAATCCACCTATTCTCTATTTCATTCTCAGAAGTTAAAGTTATTGGGGATTTTATTGTAGTTCTGTGTTCACTTAATCGTGCCTTATATCTTGTTATTTGCTCAATATGAGTTTTTATTTATTATTTCTTTTTTCATTTCTATGCTATTCACATAATAACTGATCCAGCTGCTATGGTCTAATCATGATTATTACCCTTATTTTCTAAATATCCATTGATTTTTACTATTTTGTTTCATTTCCATTGTTTATACATTTCTTTTGTGTTTTGTGTGGTTGCTGTTTTAATGGATGCTGTACTGAAGCTCACCAGAGCAAAATAAAATTGTGATGAAAAGAAACCTACTTTTTGGTGTTCCCAGCATTGTTTGACTATTATTGGTCCCAGCTATAGCTCTGTTCCCACCAATATTTGATGGAAACATAACACAGATTCCTCTTCCTGGAGGTATGCCAGAAATGGACTACTTTCCAAGAAGAGCTAAAGACTAACTCTATCATTTATGGTGTTTTGTGAGCAGTAAAAGCATTTGTGTTCTTCACTTTTAGTAGTTTTTAATTGAACCTTTAAATCTATTTTTTTTAAAAAATATATCAGAGTTCTGTTTCTGCTTAATGTTGTTATTATTAAGTCGTTGTTTTCTTGTGGAAATCACTGTGGGAATCTCTTCTATTCCCTCCAAAGTGACATACAACTGTTTTTAATCTGTCAGTCTAATCAATTAAACATTTGCTAGTGTAATGAGACTCTGGGAATCCATTTTATGCTTAGCTGTTATCCTTGTTTATCCACTCACCCTCCCCCAAAGTGAGGGATATTTTTTTTGATATGGAATTGTTCTTGAGGAAGGTGACAGGCACTATATTGCTCTTTACTGCACTTGTACTCTCATAAAATAATTCTGAATTTATTTGTGTTAATGATTACTATTGTATTAAGTAGTCCAGCAACAACATATTCCACAATCAATAAAAACATATTTATTCTAAATTGCTGCAGTGGGATTGTTTTCATTTTACTGCTGTCAAACTTAGAAGGTATTTGTCTTTTATTTTATTTCCTTTTTTAGTTTATGGCTTATGAAAAGGTCATTCCTGCAAGGATAATAATGTTTCAATTATTACGTCACATTTCCTCCCCACTGTTCTTTTCATCATCACCTGTCAGTTGCCAATGTAAGAAAACCAATACTGGAACATAGAATTAATTTCTGATATTTTATTCATTCGCTTCTGTGTCAATAGGCTCTCTTGTTACATGGGCCAGTGTTTCCCAACCTTTTTTGAGTCGTGGCACACTTTTAACATTAAAAAAATCCGGGTGCACACCACCAACCAAAATGACACAAAATAACACAGTAAGGAATGGCTGGGGGTGGTGACCTGCTGGGAGTGCCGAAGCCGGGGAGGGGGAGGAGCCAGGCCATGCAATGCCCCACCCCTCCCCCCAGCTTCAGTTCTCCCATAACTTCGGCAGCCTTGAGGGGGCGGTGCCAAGCCAGCATTGTGCTGGCTCTGCCACCGCTGGCTTGGCACTGCCCCCTCAAGGCTGGCAAAGCTGTGGGAGCGCTGAAGCCAGGGGAGGGGGCGGAGCCAGGCCACACCATGCCCTGAACCCTCCCCCCGGCTTCAGTTCTCCCACAGCTTCACCAGCTTTGAGAGGGCAGTGCCAAGCCAGCATTGTGCTGTCTCTGCCACCGCTGGCTAGGCACTGCCCCCTCAAGGCTGGCAAAGCTGTGGGAGCACTGAAGCCAGGGGAGGGGGGGCGGAGCCAGGCCGCACCATGCCCTGAACCCTCCCCCCGGCTTCAGTTCTCCCACAGCTTCGCCAGCTTTGAGAGGGCAGTGCCAAGCCAGCATTGTGCTGTCTCTGCCACCGCTGGCTTGGCACTGCCCCTCAAGGCTGGCAAAGCTGTGGGAGTGCTGAAACCGAGGGGAAGGGGCAGAGCCAGGCTGCGTCAGGCCTCCCCTCCCCACCGGCATCAGCTCTCCCACAGAGGAGGAGCATGAGCGGTGGACAGGCTTCAGTAGGCAGGGCTCCTCCGCGTGGCTTCAACAAGCAAGGGGTGAGAGTCATGGCGGATTGGAGGCTGGTTGGGGAAACGGCCGAAGGAGGCGGCGCCCTGGTCCCTTCTTTTTCTTCGCCGCCACCTGGCCCTTCCTCCTCCTCTCCCAAGCAGCAGGAGTTTGGCAGGAGGAGGGGGGAAGGAAGGGGGGCAGAGAGATTTTCTTGCAGCACACCTGATGATCGCTCACGGCACACTAGTGTGCCACGGCACACTGGTTGAGAAACACTGACATGGGCAACACAGCTGGGAGAATACTATGATTTTTCCTCCAGGTAAACAAAGGGTTAATGATGTGTTGGATTACAGTTGCATTTATGGGGGCTCTGCATCACAGAAGAGCAATTTCACTAGCAAGTGTGGTGAACCGGCAGGCACAAGGGACAACTCCATAACCCCGCACACCTCTCTGGCATGGTGATGTTTCTCTCATCACACAGGGAAAACATCACCTAAATCAGACATATGTGTGCCTCCGATGGAAGTTACATGAAATTGTGGGATGGCAATCATGGGGCTCCATCACCACAGTAGGCGGGAAGCTTCCTAGGACACTTGATTTTATCAGTGTGATGAGGTCCTAAGTCATATTCAGTTGATGGAAAAAAGATAAACCTAAATGCTTGTGTATGAACTCTTCTCTACACAAATGGTACTCTGGGTCTTTAAATGTTCTTGGGAAGCTGTGAGTCTGGTCTTTTTTTATCCAGCCTATGACCAAGCTTGCCTAGGGACAGTGAGGTAGGTGATATCTGTGTCAGCCTCTATCTCTCTTCTGCCTTATGAAAATGTCTTGAAGTTTGTACACTTCTCAAAAACTGGTTATTCTTATTGGGCAACTGTCTCTCATGATTTATATTTCCCTTATGTGATGTTGATTCCCAAAACATGAAATCATATAATTAACCTTTTGTTTGCTTCAAGAGAGACACTCTCTTTCAGCTCAGTTGCCCAGATAAAGGCAGAACCTATCTATCATCACGTATGGTCAGAGATTTCATACAGCTCATCCCATATGGTCAGAAGTTTCATATAGCTCATTTCCTGAACTGGCAAGGCTGTCTGTAATAATAAAAAAACTGTACCTATCTCATATACATGCTTAGAAGCAAGTTTCACTGGCCACTAAGGATGACACACTGATTTATAACAACCCCAGAGAAGCCTTGATGTTTTTCTGGTGCACCTGTGAGGAAGGCCTAGGAAGATTCTTCTCTTCCTTTACTGAACCACAGTTTCTCATGTATTCTAAACTAGTAGAAGGTAGATAATGCTCACTATGGTTTGGTTGAAACAAATCAACTTGAAAGTTTGTGTTTCACACTAACCACAAGCAACATTTTTTACACTTTGTTGGCTCAAATGACAAGACACAATCCCAAATCCCATATACAAGGGTTATCTGAAAAGTAAAGTTACAAGTTATTTTAATAAAACTAACACAGATTGTCGCATAGGCATTACACTATCTTTACACATAATCACCATTAAGTTCAATGCCTGTGCCATTGAAGTTTCCCTTCACCTTTTTAAAGCCAGTTTGTCACTTTGATTTTCATCTTGTCGTCATCAGAAAAGTGTTTTCCACCAAGGTATTCCTTCAATTTAGTGAACTGATGATAGTCACTGAGTCTGACATCAGAGCTGTGAGAGGGGTAGCTTAAAATATCCCAACCGAATGAAGTCAACAACTCTTGTGTTGCATGAGCAGTGCGTGGATGTGCATTGTCATGAAGGAGACATACTCCCACCGTCAGCATCCCACAACATTTATTTTGGATGGTTGTACAAAGTTTGTTCATGGTCTCACAATATATTCCATACCCATGTTGTCACACGCTGTCTTTGACATTAGGTTTTCTCCATAACTGAAACGATTTTGTGATGAATCGCAGTATCGTTCATGTCCTTAGCATTTAGGTAGTGTATTACAGCTCGAACTTTGCACTTGGAGGGAAATGGGATGAGGATACTCATCTCTAACCTTCACAACAATGCCAGTCAATGAGCTACTGACAACTGGCACTGCTCGTTTGCTTCTGCTGGCTTCCTACTATACAGCAATCATACCAACTTCCCCCAGAAATTTCCCCGTGAGAACTACATGCCTTGTAACCTTACTTTCCAGATAACCCTCGTATTACTATGTCAGGTTTGTTGATTCATATGGTATACATTGAAATTACTTAAAATAACTAACATTGTTCATTCAGTTAGCCACTTCTCTTCTGAGACTTGAACCACTGACTGAAGACACAAGAAATTTTGCTTTTGCTTGTTTCACATTTTTGACATTTTCCTCCCATATTTGACATATTTTCTAGTTCTTTCTATAAGCTTTAGGGCTTTTATGGTGGAAAGGCATTTTTAAATTAATGAAATAAATGAAAAATGTAATGACAACTTCTCTGCAGCTGCATATCATGTCTAGCTTTGTATTCTAAACAAGTTAGAAATAACTGAAGTGACTGCATTCAATTATTTCTGAACATTATTGATGGATTCACAATATTGTATTATGAAAGTCTATTAGTGAATAAGTGAAAATAAATGAGCTACTAGTCCATTGCAGGGTAAGTGATAAATCCAGTATGAAGTGACAGATCTGACACAGCAAAAAATCACAGATGCCTTCATGAGAATAATGTAATGTAGTTAAACCAGTGTGAGTTCAGTTGTGGCAGTATAGTATGGAGAATGCAGTCAAGTTCATACTCAAACGAGACTTTCAACAACTTTCTTCTCTTATATCCTTGCATGTAGGAGTTTGGAAGCATTTGTGTTTGGAAGGGTTTGGATGCATCCATGCTGTGAAAACAGCAGAGCTGCGTATGCAAACTTTGTCCCTGCAAATGGACCACAACTGTTAGATTAAAATTTGTGCAATGTAGCACATTTAAAAAAAAGAAAGATGTGGGCAAATACCATACACCCAGACAACAGCACAGAATCTAACTATATTGTCTGCCCACTTGTCTATCTATCTGTCCATCATTCTATCTGCCTGAGACCTATCTACTTATCTTTCTGCTTCACACAAAGTCAACACAGAGATGTGCATCTTAAATTAATAAACTGACAGTATACAACAGTAAGAAGCATGCAAAACAATAAACATGCATAGGCAATAATATACAAATAGACAAAATGTGTAAACATATATTGTGAACAGCAAATAGAGATAAATAAATTATTATTATTAGCAGGTAGTGGTATGTAGACACAGGACATGTGGATGTATGCAAACACATGACTGGAATCCTGGTAATGTTTCATTTTATGCAGCCATAATTTTTAGCTGCTGTTAGCAAATATATTTTGGACCTGACAAATCTACACAGGCAACAATGGCTATAAGATATTATTAACCCTATCCTTGAATATGGAATTGTGGTGCTGGAAACTGTTTTTCATTAAATCCAATCTAGTAGTCTTCTGTATGTGGACTGGAATAGTACATCTTGTCCATTTTCCCTGGTTGCAAACTGACTTTGATTCAGGATTCAAAACACAGAGGCCATGCTATAACATCTATTTAAGATAATGGCTTAGGTCCTGCTTTCTAGTTCCACTAGAATAGACCCATTGAATCCATTGTTGAATGTTGGATTTACCTACATTGTTGAGACAACATGTAGGTAAATCCACTGATTCACCAACACTAACAATGCTAACAATAGCAGTATTGATACTAACAATTGAATTAAGTCCATACAATGATAAAATTAGTGCATATTTATAATGCCCAAATATTTTCAGTTCAGAATCTGAATAATACATTTTCCCTTTATTTATGTTTAAGGAATATGCTTTTTAAATGCTTCAAAAACAAATAAAATAAAATAAGGGAGCTGTCTAACATACAGTAACTGTTATATTAAAATTTCAGTTTTACTTTTGTTCAAGATGTTCTGATGTTCATCAGAATTTCTCACTATGTTACAGTTCAAAAGATAGGTAGAAACATGATTTTCTGATTTTGAGGAACAACTAGACATTTACCTAAGGTTCCAAGAAACCACACTATAGAGTTTAAAAGGTCCTAAAGTATTCATGGATGAACACAGAATCCATTTTTAAGATTTATCTTTAAATTGTAACTTGCCTGTGCAGTAGTTTCTGTCTTCAGGTCCTCATCTGGGTCTACACCAACACTATGAAAAACACATAAACAATGGTAAGGGACCAAATGGCAAATGAGGAATAGTTGGACATATAAATCAACCATTTCTCTATAAAACATCACATATAATAATGGCATGACATAAAAATACGAAGCTATGACATTTACAAGATACTTCCCTGTCAAGAGAGAGTTTTCTATGTAAATATCTGTCCAAATGTGTATGGAATAGAATAAAGCCACCATCTGGCCCAGCATGTGGTTTTTGCATGTGGTATTGTGGATTGCTATATAAACAAAATACTTTATTATTCTGAGTTGTAGTTGCCTCATAGTAACATTCTCTTGCCACTTGAATCTCTGGAAGCCTTCAATCATCTTTGCTCAGAGATGTGTCATGAGGTTTTGATGGCTGAGGTGAAAATTCTGAAATGTGTCTCCCATAATGGTAAAACAGTGGTAAGAGATTCCAACAGACCTCACCATCTCTGAGGATGCCTGCCATAGATGCAGGTGAAATGTCAGGAGAGAATGCTTCTAGAACATGGCCATATAACCCAAAAAAACCAACAACAAACCAAGAAATAGAATGCTTGCTGCTATTTAATAGCAGCCATAAATCTGTTATGTGAGATGGACAACCATCTGTGAAATGGATGGGCCAGCACAATCTCAGTTAGATGGCTTGTAGTTATTACCACTGGTTGGTGAGTGGAAATGTTTGAACAGGACTGATGGTATAAGTGGAAATGGACGGTACTATTTGATAAGGCTCTGGATGAAAAGAACCATAGATATGGAATGCATACACTCATTTATTAACTACCTCATGTTTGTTACATTTTTGGAGCCTTTTTTGACATGCAATACAACGCCCATACCTGTGGGACCAGTGCCCACAGTATCATCTGCTTTAAAAGGTTCTCTTTAGGAATGTTCTAGGTATTTCAGGCAATTCTATGGTATGTTTCCACTGAATGTTAGCCTAGAACTGCTTTGAGGACCAAGAAAATTCCTAAAAGGATACCACTTTAGACATTTACTAAGTTGTCCGGCATAAATTCATGGTAAGCAGAAGTAGCTCATATCAATAGAGTTCCCTTTTATCTGTTGTTTCCTGTTTCCATAGTAAATTTAGGAACATATTCCCATGAATATGGGATGGGTCAAACTATACTGTCAAAATAACAGCACACATTATAATGCTACAGTACATAATACAGTGATTTTGATTTCATATTTGAGTGCATTTTTAAGTCTGTAAATTGATGTCAGAAATTATTTTACTTTGCATTCTGTTTGACATTGGTCTTTATTTCAAAACGATTATTGTCCTAAATGGAGCTTATGCTGTGTCTTGCATGGATAAGTGCTAGAATAGAACTATTATTCGCAATAATGGATGAAAGGAAGAATACAGAGTGAAACTAAGGTTCACCAAAGACTGCATAGAACAAGAAACAGATGTCCATAACTATTTATTTATTTATGACATTTCTACCCCGCCTTTCTCCACCATGGAGAGGACTCAAGGTGGCTTACACACAGGCAACTATTCGATGTCATAAAACAATGTACAATAAAATAAACATTTAAATAGAATTATTAAATGCATTAAACAATTAAAACATTTAAGACAATATCTTCACAATTAATCACATAATTCTAGAATTCTCTTGAAGACATAAATTGTAACGGGGAGTTAGACATATGTTCTTGTTTGAACTTTGCACAAGGAGGTATCAAATATTGCACAAATATTTTACCCTGCTTTAGCAATGGCAGTCATACAGCAGCTGAGCCATTCAGCTATGAAGAGCTGAGAAAAAGGAATCACTCTTGGCTTTATTTCCTGCCAATGTCCAATAGGATCACATCCCAAGCATTTGGGAGTTTGGTCATCCCCTGGTGTCTGACAAACTGCCTTTTTTTCCCATCCAGGTCTAATGTACCCTGTACTAATGCAGGGAAAATGTTTCTTCCACCAGATGTTCATTAAAACTATTTTGTAATCTGCTTAGCATTTTTAATCCTCTATGCATTTTAGCTCAATTATAAAAAACCCCACAATGCTTTTATTCTTTTTTCATTTATATTCTTTACTAACAATGGTTTAATTCACAGTAAATATTATTTAGTACATTCATAATTGCTTTTCGATTTAAACTGATTCTCTCATGGGATATAAAAGCAATCAAACTTAACATACTTTTAAAAACAACAATAGAAATGTTACAGTTGGAAGCCTGACAAAATAACAAAATACAACTGATAGATACAAAATCAGCTCAAGACACAGTTACGTATTAAACACTTGCCTAGAGAAAAAGGTCTTATCGGCTCACCCAAATAGCATATGTTCCCAAATCTTAGGTGGGGAGACTTCTGTCTGAAAAATTATCAATAGTCAAATATATTTTAATATGAGGGAAAACTGGTACTCCAGTGAATGAGAAAGATCTGGGCTATGTGAGGGTGAGCCAAGGCAAGTCACCACATGCGCCTGCAGTTTTGTTGCATTTGGGCAATTTAGGGGTACAAAATAATAGTTGTATGAAAAGAATTTAAAAATGAGTGGGGAGGAAATAATTGTATATATGGAAACTTTTCATTACATGTCAGATGGGTTAATAGAGAGAAAGATCTATACATTCATGAATGTCTCACTAGTATACATTAGAATGTAGGTAATAGATTTATATACTACACAGAAGTGCAGATATATACTCCAGTTCTGTAGTCCCTCTTTTTTCTCTCCTTCCCTTCAGGCCCTACCATGAGCTTCTCTTTTATGTTGCCAACATTTTCCTCTTTTTTGTTTTACTTTTCCACAAGTAATTAAAAAAATAAAAGGAGAGGAATTGAGCTGGCTTTGAGGGAGTGCCAGGGACTTGGGGCCCTGAGAAGTTGAGTTGCAGGGGCTGCATGTGGCTGGTAGGCTGCATTTTTCCCCACCACTTTAAAAATGAATATGTTTTCTTTATCTAGGCCAAGTTCATATGTTTCAGATCAAAGGCTTATCTTGCCCAACATTCTATATATGCAGCAGCCAGTCTGTTCCTCATGGGAAGCCCACAAGTACAACATGGTCATCAGAAACCGGTTGGTGCATTACAACTAGTAGCAACCCTTTCCCTAGAATTGGACAAATGTGACAAGAGAAGGCAGACTAAATGCTCTGAGCAGTCTATGAATTTTATCACACAGACTGCTTTATGTAATACTTTGTTGGTCTCATCTTTCCCTGGAGTTTATTGCCCAATGTTGTGGCTTTTCCACTGCTGTACTGTTGAGGGGATCATTTGTAAATTGCTTTCTTTTCCACTTGAAATACCTGTTACTAACTCCCTATCTCAGTATGGTAGAGCAGCAACCACTTTGGGTTCCATTTCATTGTTGTACTGAGACCAGAGTGGGTGACGGGCATGCTTTCCCTTTAACAGGATTATTATTGGTTGGGCTGGGACGCCCAAAAAATTCCCAAGATATCTGCTGCATATTGCTTCATAATTATTCGGCATTTCTTAAATAGAGTACTGAAATATCACAATTTTATTTAATCCTATTAAATTGTAATATCCAGGGAAACCATAAGCTTCAGGAAATGTTCAAAGAGTAAATAGACAAATGTATAAAGAGTAAGGTACAAAAGCAGAATTGGATAAGTGCTGGTTGGTTGTAAAAAGGATAGAAGTAATGTGGTGTGTGTTTATCATCCCTATCTGGGTGAGGAATGGTTCCATAATAGCTTCATTACATAATTGTGAAATTACAGAATTTCACATTTATAGCTTCTTTTTCTAAAAAAAAAAATGGAACAGGAGGTGAAGCAAACAAAGTGGTGTACGTAAATATATTGTATTTCAAGAACATGAAATCAAAACTGGGAACTAACTGTGATAAAAGTACATTATCATTCCACTACCTTCTCAAGTATAGGAGAAGTAGCTTTTGAACAGAACTGACTAACAGAACATAAACACATTTCTTCAAAGTTGCCACCAATGCATATGGTGAGGAAAGGTTTTTGAAGGCTCCCGTGAAGTAGGCCAGATGGAGCACATGACTTGAGGTTATCTTCAAGAGCCTACCCTGATAATGTGATGGGCAGAATTAGAGTATTTAAGAAGCATCCACCCCTCAGATTGGCTTCTATTTTTCACCTGCCATGAGCATTTATAGTAGCAACTCTACCAACAGGTTTCAGGTCAATGAATGTAAGCATTATCCCATCTGACCTCCCCAGCAATTATTTCATAGAGGTATATTGCTTCTGGTATGATGATATCCATCATAACATCCTACCTTCCTTATGAGTCCTGATA
Organism: Anolis apletophallus; assembly: GCA_030556195.1. Classification (NCBI taxonomy): domain Eukaryota; kingdom Metazoa; phylum Chordata; class Lepidosauria; order Squamata; family Anolidae; genus Anolis; species Anolis apletophallus. Next base: position 43,942,791 of record JARBWK010000010.1, on the reverse strand, counting down.
AACCATTGAAATTAAAAAAGCAGTACTTTGATTTTGGACAAGAAATAATCCAGCAACCCATGGTTCTTTTGTAATATTTGTATTATACGTGCCCACAGGAATAGATTGCTCCTATCACAAGACTATCATTTCAAAGCATATATTCCCAGGGCATCAACATTTCTACTTTTTAGCTTTGGAAACTAAATTCACATACTGATACAGTAACAAAGCATAGTGGTTGAAGTTCCTCGGGCACTGTAATTCATCTTTTCAGTTGCTAAGAAAGTTCCAGAAAGTACTTATCCAATTGATTGGTTTACATCTGGCATCAGCTTAGATGAGCTTTTGAAATGTATAATGAATGTGGACAGTTCCACCATGAAGAAGTATCTGCTATTACACTTGCAATCATTACAGTGGGGTCTGAAGATGGAAAGCATTTGGTCCTTGTGTTGCATGTACACCCTGGGGCACAGCTTTTATGCAACACGTCTTCAAAAACAGCAAATTTCTATCCATCATGCTTGCCAAGAAAAGCTTTAAAAAGTAATCATTGTGTATCCTAGGGGCTTAGAAGCTTGAAAGCACATCTAAAGAAGCATACATTTGTAATGTTTTGAACAGCTGAATCTAGTTTTTAAAGCAGGCAATAGCTAAGGGATTATGTGGTGGTCACAAGTTCACATAGTTTTCCATGGACTGGCTCACATGACCACTAGGCACTTGTATGGCTATTGGGTTTGCGTGTTAGTGCTGTGAGCTGGGCTATTTTGAACTATTATGAACACAGTTTTTCAGTAGTGGCATTCTGCCCCACTACTTCTCTGTCTGATTCAACTGAATGTCTATTTTATGACATACTGTATACATGCAGGATTGGTCCAAGGTATTTTGGCTGCAGAGGCAAAGAACAAGAACACAGCTCTTCTCAATTTCTGTACAAAAGACAGCTGGCCTGGCAATTCATCTTGATTCTACAACAGGGTTACCATATTTTTAGGGGAAAGGGGGGGAACATTTACTATTTCCAACCAGTGATTGCTAGAAGCCACTCCGAGTCCCCTCGGGGAAATGGGGTACAGTATAAATAATAATAGGATTCTCACTTCTATTACATACGTTTTAATAGGTGAAAACATCCATGATATGCTTGCCGTAACTTAGAAGCAACTTGGAAACATACAATACCAAGTCTTAGTGATATCCCAAACCTTCATTGTATTTGTATAACAACAAATTAATTGAGCATTTAATTATACTTAATAATGCCAACAATTGATCTGATTACCTCAGCAATACCCCAACATAATCTGGGATTACAGACCCATCCCTCGTGTCTGCTCATCCACTACTCCACCGTTGTAGATTTCCTCAACAACCCTGAACAATAGGTTAGCAGCAAGGAATTTTTTCAAGAGGATCAAAAAGAAGAGCTGTGAATGGCACAAGTGACACTGAACAGAGAGTCTTCACAAGGGAACAGGGAAGGGGCCATATTATTGCAGAGGAGTATAAAGAAGCCTATCACTGTGCCAGAACCACAACCTGAGTCCTATCAGCACAGATAAATTATATTAAATTTATCTTGGCCACCCCTAGTGATAAGATATCTTCTATATGGCATTTACTTATGTCCCATAGATTCACAATAATTAGACTTACAAAGACTACTCACTTCCAAGTTTCAATGTTGGGGTGGGTAGCTCTGAAAAAGGACATAATCACACTGTCTTCTACCATAACAGGGGATTATGCAGAAATAATCTCTTAACATGCTGTTCTCTCCCCCACCACCTTCCTATCTCCTCTTTCTGAGGTAACAATCTTTCTCTGTTTAATAGAATTGCCAGTCCTGGGCTTACAAGTGAAGGGTATTCTCTGAGGACCTTATCCCATGAATGGTGAGAAAGCAGGGGGAAAGTGGAGGGATCCACCTTATCCCATTCCCTCCCATCTTTCCCTGCCTTCTGTGATGGTCAGCTATCCCACATCCTTACTGCATCAATGCCCATCTTGCTCCTCTTTCTGTCATTTGGCTTTAGGGCTCCATTTCCACGTGCTGTGGAGCCCCACTGGAAGTGCCCTTGCACCATGTGATGGCTTCCGTGGAACTCACCATGGGGCTCCATTTCCAAAGTACATGGAAGCGGAGCCCTAATATCGTGGCATGAAGTCCCTAATCTATGCTTAATGAGAATGAAAGTAGTAAAGGCAAGGGAGTCATATATTTAACTCCTGCTTCTAATAGTGCTTTCTTGACATTGGAAACTTCAAAGAATAAGCCAATTAGGATATTTTCCTATTAATCTTGGTTCTCTATTCCTGATGGAACATGACTAGTCAAACCTTTCTCTCTGTTCTGTAAGCTTATTCCAAGAATACGTTTTGGGGAAGCCTGGGACTGACATTCATGTGGAGTCTCCTCACCCCCAATTCAAGAATGAACCTTATGTCCAAACTTTACTTCAAAGTCCCTCTGAATAAACTGTTTCAGACTACCCTTTGATATGCTAATGTTGGAAGCAGCCTCCAGCTGAGGAACCTCAGGAGTCTAAGAATTCATTGTTCCACATATCTGCATCCCTTTGATCCAAAGTGTTCACTACACAAAAGGTTTTCCATAAAACTGAAGCCTTCAGTTGTATGAAGCAAGGATAACAGATTGTACAGATGGTCTTCTAGATTTTCATTTCATAAAGAAATCTTTAATGATGAAGCTGCCAATTTGACAGATTCTAAACTGGTTGTTAGCTTTCTATTGCTTCCAGATATTTTTCTAAGATGGCTTTCAAATGTTATTTTCGTATGTTACATATAATATTTGTCTCTAGACATGAGGAGTGGATGAATATGGGTAGAGTTACCTCACTGCTACAATCAGGTCACTTTCTGTGGACATTTGTGCAGTTTACTTCCAAAAGGTGCCAAATCCAAAGCAACATAAAATCTGAGTAACAGGTGGAAGCACATTATTAGTAGAATATTATGTACTGATCAAAACTATCAAAACATATCAAATAATCTCAGCACAGGGCTTGTAAAACTACATTTTATAGCAAAATAATGAATATCCTCAGTGTGTTTTTTGGGATTACTATAACATTTATTCAGATGGATTTGGTACCTTTGGGAAACAAGCTCCATGTGATGGGGAAAGCGTTGTCAAGAGGGAGCGTCACATGGGTGAAAGGATTCACCCCAGCTGCCCCTCATTTCGGCGGTGAAAGAGAGGGGGACTGTCTGGAAGTGGGATAAATGTTCAAATGCAGACACTCAAACCCAGTAGACTGTGGGTTAGGGTAACTGGTGAGGAACATGGACTCCTGATAAAATATTCCAATTCCACCTCCTTATTCACCAGCTCTTACCTGCTACTATACAGACAAACCTGAGAAAGCTTAATCCTCCCAGCATCATCCAGCCAGGACTCTGTAATGCATGACAGGTCAGCATACTCATCCAGGATCAGATCCTGGATTAAGATTTTTTCATTCAGTGACATTGCATTAAGCTGCCAAAACTGCCTTGAGTCACCGATAGCCCGAGAAAGGTGGTATATTTATTTATTTTATCTATTTACATCATTTATATTCTACCCTTCTCACCTCGCAAAGTACTCAGGGCGGATTACAATGTACATATACAGGCGAACATTCAATTCCATAGACACACAACATATAGACAGATACTCAGAGGCATATTTAACATTCCAGCTTCCGGCCACCAGGTGGAGCTGTTGCATTCTTTCATTTTTTGCATACTTCCTGGAGATTTTATGGCCTCGTAAATCAGTTAAATTTGGTACCTAAATTTTCTACCTCACAAATGCCACTGTCTTTCAGGTTGCAAAGGTCAACAACAAGCTACACAATTTGGTTGAGAGCTCACCCTGACCAGGGCAGGCTTCGAACTCATGACCTTCTGGTCAATAGTGATCTTAATACAGCTGACTCCCAGCCAGCTGCACCACAGTCCCGGTGCAAGTATAGTAAATTAAATAAATAAATACTGAAACTGTTCGTTGTGGGGTACAGTTGGGGGACAACCAACACCCTCTCCCTCTGTCTCTCAATTCCATATCTACCTCATTATTTATTTATTTATTTCTATCCCGCTTTTCTCCCTGCAAGGGGACCAAAGCGGCTTACAACCTATAAAATCAGATAGTTACAGCCAAAAATAAAACATAAATCCCCATGCAACAATTAAGAAATTACAACATTTTAAACATTATAAAATTCCCATTCCCCATAGTAAAAGATTTAAAACATATTAAGTATACAATTTAAAAGCCTTATAATATCCTATTCCTTTAGGCCATAAGAAACAAATCAATTGCTGAAGGTCCGCTATATACAGCTCATGTACTGCACACCTCTATAGCTGTCCATCTGCTAATATTATTGGGGGAAGGCCTGCTTCCAAAGGAAGTTTTTACACTGTTTCCAAAATGACAGCAGGGAGAGGGCCATTCTATTGTCTGTAGGGAGGGAGTTTCAGAGCCATGGTGCTACCACCAAGGAGCCCCCTCTCTCATTCCCACTTGAGACAATGGTGGAACTGAGAGCAGCACCTCCTGATGACCTCAGAGCTCATGGGGTCTCATAGGAGTAGATGCAGTCTGATAAGTAGGCTAGGTTCAGAAAAGAGTGAAATCCTGGCTTTGGGACCAAGCGTTCGCACCCTAGCACAACACGGCACTTTAGACTGGTCAGTTGGCAAATGGGTGGTTAAGATCTAAGACTTTGGATGGAACATTGTTTTAATGGTGATGAATGTATATGATGTTTTTAATATTAACTGTATTTTAATGTATTGAATTCTAGGTGTATTTTAATGTATTTTAATTTTGACTGTGTTTTGCTATGTATTGTGTAGCATCGAATTGTTGCCATATGTTAGGCCGCACTGAGTCCCCCCTCGGGGGTTGAGAAGTAGCGGGGTATAAACACTGGAAATAAATAAATAAATAATAAATAGGTCCAAACCATTTAGGGCTTCATAGGCTAAAGCCAGCACCTTGAATTGTGCCCAGAAACAAACTGGTAGCCCGTGCAGTTGTTTTAGGAGAGGGGTAGTTCTTTCCCTATACCGAACTCCTGTAAGCAATCTGGCAGCTGACCTTTGAGCCAGTTTCTGAATGCTTTTCTGGGGTAGCCCCAAATAGAGTGCTTTGCAGTAATCCAGTCTGGATGTGACTAAGGCATGTACCACCATGGCCAAGTCAGGCTTGTCAAGCAGTTTAAAACTTTCTTCTACCCATTATTGTTAGAATATCAGCCCCCTGAACTGTTTCCTTTTTTCATCCTCCCTGGATCAAATTTTCTCTCTTTCCCATATAAGGTTGATGTGTAAGCAACTTCTTTCCTCATTTTCAATGAGGGAAACTAGTTGCCAGCTTCACTATACCCCAAAATTTGTTTCCCTTTGGTGGTGACCCAAACTACTTCAAGCAGGCACTTTATATCCTCCTTTCAGGAACGGGGCAGGTACTTAGCTGGTGGGCTCTTGGCAATGATGAAGACACAATTTTAGTAAATTATGAATTAAGCATTAAGTGGTCCACTAAGTTCCCTTAACTTTCAAAATGAAAGTTCCCAAATTTCTGCTTAAACCCCCATTACCAGATATTTCTAAGGGCTTCAGGAGATAGACGGAGAAGAGGGTACTTCTCCATGAATCTTTGTGATGTAGTGCTTAATAAGTACCCCTCAGTGGAGAAATGAATAAAAACTGAGAGAATAATTGATTTTACCAACTCTTCTAGATAACGCTTTAGTAATAGAACAGTGATTCAAATTCATGTTGATAATTATGAGAGCACTTCAGACAATAATCGGATAATAATTTTGATTTAAAAGATATAGATTAACATAAGATTATGAAAATGGATATAGGCAAGCTTCGGAGAAGTGGAAATTTCCATCTATCAGTCATCTAGTTGTCTCGACTTTGCTTGAAAAACTACTGAGGAGTTGACTGAGGAGTTGACAATGAATATTACAAAATATTAAGAGTGATTCCTAAAATATGGAGTAGCAATTCTAGTCCTTGTTTATTTTCTTTGAGTAGAAGTACTGTGGAATAACATTTATTCTGGTCTAATGCAAAACTCGTATTTTTGAAACTCTCTCTCTCTCTCTCTCTCTCTCTCTCTCTCTCTCTGCCCACATATGTTACATCTTATGAGAGCCTTGAAAGCTAAGTTTAAAAATAAATTCATTAACATTGATAGTTGGAAAGCAGAAAATTAGTTCATTGTTATTAATACTGTGTAGGTGGAAATTTAATTTGCTGAAGTAATCATTAATTGATTCTTGAATTAGCTGGAATTTGTAGAGAATGACAAATGTCGTGAGCATTGCCCTCATTTTGTTAGGACTTATTTTTGTAATTTTAAAATGTGTGTTCCCCAGTGTCAAAAAGTAATTGTAAAGAGCAGTAGGAGGAGGTGTGGGTCCTTTGATTCATTTCATGTTATACTTTATGCTGAGGGAGGAAGGCAGAACACGTGAGTCTCTTGAAAGGAAGGACAACCAGCTAGATTTGTGGGATTGTCTGTCTTCCATATGCCCCATCTACACTGACCATTTAATGCAGAGAGAGAGAGAGAGAGAGAGAGAGAGAGAGAGAGAGAGACAGAGACAGAGAGAGAGACAGAGAGAGAGAGACAGACAGAGACAGAGACAGAGACAGAGAGAGAGAGAGAGACAGAGACAGAGACAGAGACAGAGTTTGGAGTGTGCTCTTGTTTCATTATCTGCTGGAAGAAGTTCTTCCATATGGAAAAAGAAATACCATTTTTAAATCTCTCTAAAATGACATTTTTTGAGTCGATGCAACTGATCACATGATTGTATATATGTTGTTCTGAATTATGAAGGGTAAACTACTTGTTCTTGATTGATCATCTGCGTGGCATATTTTCTTTCTCTGGCAAGACAGTGTGTGGACTGATCACATGTGAACTACACATAGTTTATTTTATTTTACTCCACAGAAACTAGTGTAACTGTGTAGATGATTGCAGAGAAAATCTTGGAACCATTTTGAGGTCCGAATGCACACTAAGGAATTTCTTTCACACACTTTTGTAGTTGTTCATTGTCTCGCCACCACAGTTTAAAGCTACTTTCGAACTGCATTAAATGGTCAGTACAGATGTGGCCTTAGTCTCTTCCAGATATTGCAGTTCAACTCTCTGGAGTCTCTGATTCCAATGGTTTGAACTTTTTATCTCAGAAAGAAGGTAGATAGACTTTTGAACACAATGATCTACTACTGAACCATATGTCCTCTGGTTTTTTTGTTTTTGTTTTCAAGACTATCCCTTGCAACAAATAACAAAGCAAAACTTCTTATTTCATGAATCCAAGGAATATTGAATTCTGCCAGTTAAGTCTCTGGAGAAATTTACATATAGTACATATGGAATCCTGAAGTAGTTTTGTGAGTTACTCAGAATTCAATAGTCTGAAAGATATGATCTGATTTGTTTCCTGATATGAAAAATGAAGTCAGACAAAGAAGGGAATCCTAAACCAGCAGAGAGCAGTAGGAGGAAATCTGAATGCTTAAAAGTAAATGTTATCAGCAGAAATGCTACCTCGAATTATCGTTCAGGCAGAATACAGCTCTACCTTCTTCTTTTCTCACTTCAGTGTATGGCAGAATCTAAGACACAGGAGGTTAACATAGTTATATGAAAACTGGAGGAAAATGCTATAGGACCAGATTTTTCAACATTAATCAGTGAAGTGAAGCTTCTCGAACAGCTTTTATATTGAACTTTTTTTTGACAGATCGCTTGGAACAATGCTCTGAAGACCAGGCACAGTGATACAACTAGCATAGTAAGAGACAGATTTTGCCCCTGAGAAAACATTCATATGGGTTGAGTACACCCAGCAACAGTAGATTACAAACATGAACAGAGTATTCTTAACATGTGGTGAAGATAGGCATACAAGTGGGAAGAAGATGGATCACACATCCACATGACTACACATTCATTCAAAGGCCTATGCATGTTCTATGCATGTACACATTGAAAATGCCTGGGATTTCTAAATCACTGGGCAATGCTGGGATTTTATATAAATATATATGCATATATTTATTTATTTATTTTATTTACTTTGCTTCTAGACCGCCTCTCTCAGCCCGAAGGCGACTCGACGCAGTGTACAAATGGCAAGAACTGCCCAAGACAAACATCAACAATTATCAATACAATTACATCATAGACAAATTAGCACTTAATGTTAAAAACACAATATCAGCGTCTCATTATTAAATCGGTATCCAATTGCATCGTCGTTGTTCCGTAGGTCTCATACTACATCTGCAAATGCCCGGTCAAATAGCCATGTCTTGACCTTCTTGCGAAATGTCAAGAGGGAGGGGGCTGATCTGATGTCATAAGGAAGATCGTTCCAAAGCCAAGGAGCCACCACTGAAAAGGCCCTGTATACATGCCTCAGTTATGTAGCACAAACACTTTGCCCACAGACAAGGAATGAATTGTCAGAAAATGTGACTAATGAGAACATTACCCAACTGAAAAAAGAGAGAAACAAGCCCTAAGGGGTATTTAGTTCTCAAGTAGAAAAGAATAATGAATTTTGTAGATTTGTTTAAAGCATTTATGATTTCCATCCCATACTCTCCAACTGTTAATTGGAAAGTCCCATGAATCTTCTGTTGTTCCATTTTTCAGCTACCATTCTCCCTTACTCTCAAATAATTTCAGGTTCTTCAACTTAATTCCAAGGGCAACAATAGTTTGTTCTCATTTAGAGGAATTTTGTTTGGCCATGTTTTCATTTGTGAAAAGTTGGAAGATATGCAATAGTAATAATAATATTAATAATAATTTATTTGTAGACCCCCCTATTTCCCCCAAAGAGACTGTGATTGAGGTGTTGTCTGATAATAGGGGAAGTTTATTGGGGATAATGGATAGATCATGACCTGTTAGGATTGCAACCTGTCAGGGGAGCAGAGTTTGAGAGGAGTATTCCTTGAGTTTATTTTATGCTTTAGGCAGGCAAAGATTCAGGCAAACTTCTTTTAGAATAACAGTGTTTGTTTACTTATTACTTCATGCATTCAATGATACAGGCACATTTCTTTTGAGGGTTAAAATTCTTCAACAACAAGGGGGCGCCAATGGAGAGGAACTGCAAACTACAAACAAGACATACAGGTTACAAAATGACATACAGTAGAGTCTCACTTAGCCAACATAAACAGACCGGGAGAACGTTGGATAAGTGAAAATGTTGGATAATAAGGAGGGATTAAGAAAAAGCCTATTAAACTTCAAATTAAATTATGATTACATTATTATTTTACAAATTAAGCACCAAAATATAATGTTTTACAACAAATCAGCAGAAAAAAGCAGAAAAAAGCAGAAAAAAGCAGTTCAATACACGGTAATGTTACGTAATGGTATAGATTGCCAATTGTAAGCTGTCCTGAGTTGAGAAGGATGGGATACAAATGGGGTTGAGAAGGATGGGATACAAATACTCTAAATAAATAAAATAAACAATAGTAATTACTGTATTTACAAATTTAGCACCAAAATAGACAAGGTTTCTTTCTTTCTTTCTCCCACCCTGGACTGCGTTGGATAATACAGAATGTTGGATAAGTGAAAGTTGGATAAGTGAGACTCTACTGGACTAATAAAATACCGTATTTTTCGCACCATAAGACGCAGTTTTTTTCCTCCCAAAGTAGGAGGAAAATCAGCCGCGTCTTATGGAGCGAAGGGGGAGGCGATAGTAAGCCTTTCCCTTGGCCGCCTCCTCCTCGGTCCCGCCTCCTCCTCCTCCGCCGCCCGCCGGCGCTGCCTACCTCTGCCTCCCTCCCTCACTGCTGCTGGCCTCCCTCGCCGCTGGCCGCCGCCGCCGCTGGGCTCCTCGCCGCTGGTCGCCGCTGGCCTCCCGCCGCTGGCCTCCCCTTACCGCTGGTCGCCGCCGCCGCTGGGCTCCCTCGCCGCTGGCCGCCGCCGCCGCTGGCCTCCCCGCCGCTGGCCTCCTCGCCGCTGGCCTCCCTTACCGCTGGTCGCCGCCGCCGCTGGCTCCTCGCCGCTGGTCGCCGCCGCCGCTGGCCCCCTTGCCGCTGGCCTCCCTCGCCGCTGGCCTCCCTCGCCGCTGGTCGCCGCCGCCGCTGGTCGCCGCCGCCGCTGGTCGCCGCCGCTGGGCTCCTCGCCGCTGGGCTCCTCGCCGCTGGTCGCCGCCGCCGCTGGGCTCCCCTCGCCGCTGGGCTCCCTCGCCGCTGGCCTCCTCGCCGCTGGTCGCCGCCACCACTGGCCTCCCTCGCCGCTGGGCTCCTCGCTGCCGTCGGGCATGCGCACAGGTCCCAAGCGCGTCTGATGTCTGACGCCTGACGCAGGCGCGCCTGACGCGCTGACGCAGGCACACCTGGCGCTCGGGACCTACTGCCCATGCGCGAATGGGCAGTAGGTCCCGAAGCGCCCGGGCGTGCCTGCGTCAGCGCGTCCACGAACGCCTGCGTCAGACGTCAGACGCACTTGGGACCTAATGCGCATGCCCGACGGCGGCGAGGAGGCCAGCGGCGAGGAGCCCAGCGGCGAGGGAGCCCAGCAGCGGCGGGCGGCCAGCGGCGGCGGCGACCAGCGGCGAGGAGCCCAGCGGCGAGGGAGCCCAGCGGCGAGGGGAGCCCAGCGGCGAGGGAGCCCAGCGGCGAGGGAGCCCAGCGGCGAGGAGCCCAGCGGCGAGGAGCCCAGCGGCGAGGGAGCCCAGCGGCGAGGAGCGGCGCTGCCTCACCTCTGCCTCCCTCCCTCACTGCTGCTGGCCTCCCGCCGCTGGCCGCCGCCGCCGCTGGGCTCCTCTCTGCTGGTCGCCGCTGGCCTCCCTCGCCGCTGGCCTCCTCGCCGCTGGTCTCCGCCGCCGCTGGCTCCCTCGCCGCTGGCCGCCGCCGCCGGCCTCCCCGCCGCTGGCCTCCCTTACCGCTGGCCGCCGCCGCTGGTCTCCTCGCCGCTGGTCGCCGCCGCTGGCCTCCTCGCCGCTGGCCTCCCTCGCCGCTGGTCGCCGCGCCGCTGGTCGCCGCCGCCCCGCTGGGCTCCCTCGCCGCTGGGCTCCCTCGCCGCTGGGCTCCCTCTCCGCTGGTCGCCGCCGCCGCTGGGCTCCTCGCCGCTGGGCTCCCTCGCCGCTGGGCTCCTCGCTGCTGGCCTCCCTCGCGCTGGTCGCCGCCGCCACTGGGCTCCCTCGCCGCTGGCCTCCCTCGCCGCCGTCGGGCATGCGCATTAGTCCCAAAGCGCGCCTGACGTCTGGCGCAGCGCGCGCCTGACGCGCTGACGCAGGCACACCTGGCGCCGCTGGGACCTACTGCCCATGCGCCGAATGGGCAGTAGTCCTGAGCGCGCCCGGCGTGCCTGCGCGCAGCGCGCCAGGCACGCCTGCGTCAGACGTCAGACGCGCTTGGGACCTAATGTGCATGCCCGACGGCGGCGAGGAGGCCAGCGGCGAGGGAGGCCAGCGGGCGGGCGGCGACTCAGCGGCGAGGGAGCCCAGCGGCGAGGAGCCCAGCGGCGAGGGAGCCCAGCGGCGAGGGAGCCCAGCGGCGGCGGCGACCAGCGGCGGCGGCGACCAGCGGCGAGGAGGCCAGCGCGAGGGGGCCAGCAGCGAGGAGGCCAGCGGTGGCGGCGGCCAGCGGCAGTGAGGGAGGGAGGCAGAGGTAGGCGGCAGGCGGCGACGGAGGAGGAGGCGGAGGAGGAGGCGGGACCGAGGAGGAGGCGGCCAAGGGAAAGGCTTAGAGATGGTGGAGGGCGCCGAGGAGGGTCCACCCTTCCATGTGGGCAGGCCGCGCTTCAAGCAGGCAAGCGCCGGGGCCCACTTTTTGGCTCAAAATATTTTTTCCCAATTTTCCTCTTCTAAAATCTAGGTGCGTCTTATCAGCAGGTGCGCCTTATGGTGCGAAAAATACGGTAGATAAACATCACATAAAGTAGGCTTGAGAGGTTGCTTCCTCCAACAAAGATTGCTAGTATTTTTCCATTCTGTAGTCAAAGAACAAATATCGCTGTATTGGGTCTTGATCCTATAATGGCCCTTCCACAAATCCATATAACCTACAAATATCAAGGCAGAATAACCCATAATATCGGCCTTGAATTGGAATATTTCAGTTCATGTTGCCATATATCCCAGTTCAAAGCAGATAATGTGAGATTTTATTCAGCTGTGTGAAAGGGGCCCAAGAGAGGCATAGCTCCTGCTTGCTCTACCTCAGTGCTGTCCAACTTCTAACCGGCCAAGGGCCGGACTTGAGGTCACTGATGACCTGGGGGGCCGTTCGGCCCCTCCCCCAGCCCCTCCCCCAGCCCCGCCCCAGGCCCCGCCCCCAGCCCCAGCTGACTGGCTTCTCCTTTCTGGACGCGCCGCGGCTCCATTCGTGAGCCGCGGTGCAGGGAGGGGAAGGAGGAAGGGCGAAGGAGGAGGAGCCAGCTCTCTTCCTCCTCCCTGCCCCGCCTCCCCCGGCCGCCATTTTTTTAAAAAATCGATTTTTTTAAAATTAAAAATGGCGGCTGAGGGCATAGGTGGGGCCGTGTCCAACAGGCTATGGGGCCGGATCCGGCCCCGGGGCCGCCAGTTGGACACCCCTGCTCTACCTTATGGCTTTACCTAAAGTAGGATAACATAATGACATTATTTTCAAACTCTGATCTTCCAGATAATTTGGATTTCCGGTTCTTCAATGCCTAACTCTTGACTGATTTATCTGGAAGTGAATGTCCAAAATACCTACTAGGGTTATCATCCTGCCTGCCATTACCTACAGAAATTTCCATAGCTCTTTGGATCATTTTACAATTTGCCTTGCTACAAAAAAAGAACTGGGGAGGAAACTCCCTCACACTCCAGCTCAGCTTGCCATACTGTTGTTGTGGCTTTTACCCATTTCTGAAAAGTTTAAAAGTAGTGCCCTGTCTTCAAATTCTTTCCTATGTGACATCACAAAGACTCGTGCAAATGGCATAATGATAGCCTGTTCCTTGAACTCACAGTTTGTTACTGAATGCTCAGGACTTCAGTATGCTGCTGACCTGGAAACAGCACTTAAGACGAGGCTCTCAACCTTCTCACGCCTTATGTGCCCACATTTTAGTTGCTACCTGACAATGTTGGTTTCAGATGCTAACAGTAGTCTTTTGGTCATACAGTATGTCAGCAGTAACATCTTTTTGATGTTACACAAGCATAACACACACAAACACTTTCAAGCTGAGCCACATAGCTCTAGCACTGTCTAGAAATGAGTAGAGGCAGATGCCCAGGCTTTAGAGCTGAATGTTTAAAACAAGCAACTAAGCAAACAACTTCCTTCAATGCCATTCACTCAGAGATTTCTCTCCCTGGCTGGCGGTCTGGAAACTGTAACTCTTGAGACCCAGCGATCCTAAATGCCATAGTTCACTTGCACAGGAGCTCACTGCCTCAGGTTGAATTAACAACATGAACATAGTTCATCTGCCACAGGTCCGCCAATACAAACAGAATGAGTGCTTACTAGAGCCTTTTGAGAAGACTATGCCTTGGAGAAGATGTGAAGTTCACCACATTTGTATCTCCATTGGAAACAGACAGAAACAGCAGTTCGTCCCATATTATCACATTGGCACAGTGCAACTTGAAATTAGTTATCAGTTTGTTATTTTTGTGTCTATGTGCCTCAAAGTCATTTCAGATTTATTGGGAGCATAAGGCAAACACGCTGTGTGGTTTTCTTGAGAGGATTTGTTCAAAGCAGGTTCAGTTTTGCCTTCCTCTCTGGCCGAGAGTGTTGGAAATACCGTGTTTCCCCGAAAGTAAGACACCCCCGATTGTAAGACGTATCGGGGGTGTCTGGGGGGTCGGCTTATATAAGCCATACCCCGTATATAAGACGTACCTCGTCCCGCCGCCGCCGCGCCGCCGCCGCAACCGGCGGTACACCTGCGGCACACCTGCGCGGCACACCTCTTCACCAGGGCTCCAGGCAAGGGAGGGGAAGGAGCCAGGGGCGGGAGGAGGGCGACGTCACGCGTCGCTGTGGCTGCGATCCTCACCACGCCCTGGCTCCCCCTCCCTGCTTGAGGAAAGAAGGGAGGGGAAAGGAGCCAGGGCGTGGTGAGGATCGCGCGTCACAGTGACGTCGCCGCTTCGTCCCGCCCCTGGCTCTCTTTCCCCACCCTTGGAAGGGAGGAGGAAGAGAGCCAGGGGCGGGAGAAGCGACGCGTCGTCGTCTCTCTCCCGCCCCTGGCTCTCTTCCTCCTCCCTTCCAAGGGTGGGGGGAAAGAGAGCCAGGGCGGACGGACGGCGCGACGCATCATCGCTTCTCCCCACCCTGGCTCTCTTCCTCCTCCCTTCCAAGGGTGGGGAAAGAGAGCCAGGGCGGGACAACGGCGACGCGTCATCGCTTCTCCCCGCCCCTGGCTCTCTTCCTCCTCCCTTCCAAGGGTGGGGAAAGAGAGCCAGGGGCGGACAACGGAGACGCGTCACTGTGACGCGGCGATCCTCACCATGCCCCTGGCTCCTTTCCCCTCCCTTCTTTCCTCAAGCAAGGGAGGGGGAAAGGAGCCAGGGGCGTGGTGAGGATCGCAGCGCCACAGTGACGCGTCGCCGCTCCTCCCGCCCCTGGCTCCTTTCCCCCTCCCTTGCCTGGAGCCCTGGCGAGAAACACGGTAGCAACCTTCTCAAGCCTCCACTAGTTGTTTTTTTATGTATATAATTCAGATTGCTTACTGTATTGTATATGTGTGTATTGCTATGCAACTATACCTAACTCTTCATTGTGGGAGGGGCTGCAGATCATGTGATCAGAACTGGGCTTGTTCAGGACTCAGATTCCATTTTAGAAACCATGCTTTAGGCTTCAGTAGGAACTGCATGCTCACAGACTTCATTGGACCTTCAGACTAGACAGAGACTCTATTAGACTCTCAGAACAGAGAAATGCTTTAGATTATGGACTGTTGATTACAAGAAGGATGCCTTGTGTTACCCACACAGAGAAACTACTTCAAATCTATTTGTAACTGAATTGATAAGCAAAGTACCTCTATACTGAATACATGAAGTTTGTGAGTAAACCAACTACTGTATGTTACTTTTAAAGACATATGCTTATTTTTGTCTCTTGAGAGCTAGATTTAAAACAAGAGCTTTTAAGGGAGAGTAGATGTTTTTGGGCAACTAAAACAACACTTCTGAAACTCTGCTATATATGTGTGTGTGTTTGTGCATTGGCATATCTTTGTCCCTAACAGTTTAAAGACATACCTAGGCACATCAAGTTTAACAGCTGAGAAACCTAATTGCTTTGTGTGAATGCCATTTTCCCAAAAGGTTATGGGATCATTTTTCAAAAGGTTGTGAATTCTAACAAGGTCATGTCTTTCCAAAGATCATAAAATCTCCAAAAGGTTATGGAGATTTCCATTTTTCAAAAGAGAGAATGTCACATTTTCAGTAGGTTGCTACAGAGGGATTCAAATTCTAATCTCCAGAGTCATAGTCCTGACACCCGATCACTATATCAGCTGGGCACTGCAATAAATTATTAAAAATAAATGTAAGAACTGAATTCTGTATGCACAGACTAATATGTAGATGGCAATATAGCTGTTTCTTTGATTCTCATCTTTTCCAGATTTCAGTCTCCTGTTCCTAGCTCAAAAACGGTGTATAAAAATGTGTATTTTATGTAAAGTTGCATACACACATGCATACATTATGGAAAGATAGGCACAAAAAGTTTTAGTTGGATTTATATAAGATGTCTATGTCAGAGAAAATAGCATGCATAAAATTTTCCATGAATTTTAAAAAACGAAGTATCACAGAATTTGACAACATATTTTTTGCCTGAATATATATGTCAAGCTAACGTGGACTAGATACAGCCTGATTCACACATCTCAATTTTCATCACTAACATCTTTACCTCCATTATGATGGGATCTGAATGGGAACATTATTTTGACTGTACTTTGAAATTGAGCCATTAGACATTGGTCTGAAAACTGTTATTCAATAAATATAATCAAGACCATTTTAAGGACCTATGACATATTTCCAGGAAGAACAAAACAAATTCTGATGAAATCAAATCTGTACACAGCCCTTGAAAGTAGCTTAGCTTTACAGTTTTTATGTTTTATAACTGAATTTTCAAAGGCTGTGATTAAACAGCATTATTTGAATATTTTTGCATGAATAATTTGGCATCTTGTGGCTATTCATAACCAGCATATTACAGCCAGCAGAAAATTATTGGCTATATAATTACTAGGAAAATGGTTCAATATCTCAAATAAATCACCTGAATGTATTAAAAAGAACTATTCAAGAAAGCAACACTCAATAGGAACACCATCCCTGATCTCTGTTGGCAGCAACTATCATCTGTATTTTTTGAAAATTATTATCTGTATTTCAATCTTCTTTCTATATGAACCCCAATTGGCCTGAATGCTATTTAGGCCTGAACAGGAAAAGTCCATTAAAGCAGAAGTGGACAGAGATGTCCCAAAAGCTGTACATAGCTTCTTAAAATCTACTTTTGTGACTCCTGAAGTCCCTAGCACCCCATTTTTAAACAATGAAAAATTTTGTGGAGTTCTTCATACCAACATCATGTGGAATTCCCCCCAAATATGTAATCTCCACACAGTATCCCTCCCCCTTTGTTGTGGGGGAGAGGCTTGTGTATCCTAATGAAGTTGTGAGCTATGCTGGCGGTGGAATAATAGCCACTGGTAGGGCCTCCCATGCCAGACAGGTCACAACTGAATGGTCTGACAAAGAGCGTCAAAGGGTAGGATGGGCACTCTATCCTTTTGGCAACCATCCTAGGAGAAGGAAAACTCTGATTTCAAACCTGGGTAGATGGTGCTCGTTTAACCCTGTAAGGTCAACCATCTAGAGAAGGAAACTCGAACCAAACCTATGACCTGAGGACCTCGCTGCCACCGTCCCAGCTTGCTAGGCCCCAAGAAATGAACATTTGGTTTAAAGGGTGAGGCCAGTTCTATGCACGCTGCGCTCCACCAGAAAAATCAATTGCACAGGCTCAAAGGACACATCCAACCTCCGAATCATCAACGTGCTTGTAGAAAGCATGGGATGAGTCCTTCCTGAATCTTCGTTCGCGAAGAAAAGCCAAGAATTCCTTCCAAATCCTCCAGTCCTCTAGACATTTTTATTTTTTGTTGAAGTCCTTCTCAAAATAGCACATCAGATGCAGTTACCATTTGGGCAAGATCTGTGAGTGAAGTTTGCGGTCTGCATTAGGGCTCCTTAAAACCTTCCCACTTGTGACCATTTTCTGCCGAATAAATTTTTACACAACCCTAGGTTTATAGGTGTATAAAATAAGTATAAAACCCAAACATTTACTGATAATAAATCAGCTTCTACAAGGCTTGCTAACAGGTTGATTGTCCCGCTATCTGTACAGCATACCTGTACCTCTATTTGTACAGCAGAATCATTTTCAGCAAAGTCCATTGTAAACACTGTTGTTGTGAACAGATGTCTGAAACAGCCACAGTTGTATTCAGAGACTGTTTTATTGTTGCCAAATTGTTCATGATCTCAGTTTTCTCTTATGGGACCCCATTTGGGGTCGGGATCTATAGTTTAAGAAGCAGTGGTCTATGGGATGGTTGGGGAGGGGAACTAGCTTCTGGCATTTGTTCACTCCTGCATTAAACCAATGAGATTCATCTATGACTCAATTCAAAAAGTGACTCAATGATTCTACTCAACTTGGAATTTACCAATAGAATTCAAAGCATT
This sequence comes from Anolis apletophallus, assembly GCA_030556195.1. NCBI lineage: Eukaryota > Metazoa > Chordata > Lepidosauria > Squamata > Anolidae > Anolis > Anolis apletophallus. Next base: position 43,924,993 of record JARBWK010000010.1, on the reverse strand, counting down.
AACAGTTCATATCCTGCTGCTCATCATGCCTGTGCCCTGAGGATGTGAATATAAGTATTCATCTTTATTCAATATTCAAGTGACCAACTGATCTCTTATGCTGCAATCCAAATCCAGTTATGCAGGAGGAAACTTAATTGAACACTATCAGGTGCATGGCAATTTAGGGTGCATCTACACTGTAAAATTAATACAGTTTGACACCACTTTAACTGCCATGATTTAATGCTATGGAATCACGGAAGTTGCCATTTTACAAGGTCTTTAGCTTTTTTTGGCTGAACAGTGCTCGTAACTCAATGAACTACCAATCTCTGAATTTAAAACATTGAGCTACAGCAGTTTAAATGGTGTTAATCTGCATTAATTCAATGGAGTCAATGCACCCATTGATATGCCTAGGACTGTGTTGTTAAGACACAGCCCTGACCTTCCTGAAGACTAATTAAAGATGTTTGAATGAGAAGAAGGAAATCAGCAGTCTATCCCAGAAACTCTTGGCTTGTCTGCATTAAACTCTGCAGCCAAGATCCTATGCATGTTTGATTTAGTATAAATTTAGGTAATTTTATTTATTTATTGTTTCATTTCATTTTCTTTCTTTTCATTTGTATGCTATATTTCTCCTAGTGTGGGATCTCAGATGGTTTCCACAAAAAGTCAGTGAGAAATAAAATTGAACAATAAATCAAATCAGGAAAGAGTTGTGAATGGTACGTGCCCTGTCCAGGTTGTCCCAATATTACCTAATTTCCCAGGTATGAGAGTGGATGCAACCCCATTATTACCATTCATTTGCTAAGCAAAGCAGGCTCTGGACCTGTAATGGGAAAAAGAAACAACCATCCTCTGCCAATCCAATATATATTTTTGTAGTGGCATGTCTTTATACTTGGCAGTTTAAAGACATGGTTCTTCAGTTTAACAGATTAGTTATCTGTGTGCCATCCATTACATGAATGGTTATGAATATCACTTGTTCAAAGGGTTTACTTCTAACAAGGTTATGCTTTTCTTGACTAGTGGTTTTCAAAAGGTGGTCTCTGTGTTCATGGAAATTCACATTTGCTGAATGGATGTGACATCATTTTTACATTTTCAATAAGGTTATGGTGCACTTATTTCCAATAGATTATGGAATTTCCAATAATCATGTCTTCTTATGTTTATGCTTGATATAGGCCAAAGAAGTAAATTAGTAGCAACATTTCTCCTTACAGAGTACATATTGTTTATATTAATGCATGTTACACATAACCCAAATGTAGCATTGTAATTTCTTTATGTCAACATTGTTTGATGAAAAACCCTTTTGAATGTGTGCATTCTGTCACACTATAATAAAACAAGCATGAAGTAGATGGGGAAGAAAATAATGAGAGCACTGTTCTTACGCAATGACAAAGTAGCAATAAAGGTTTCCTGTTTTTACATTTGCTTTAAGTCTATTATTTTAATAGTCTTCAATTCTACAATATAGCAAGAGGTGGCACTTCCTTATTGCTTGCCTTTTGTCTGCTCTTGGTTTTCTCTCATGAGTGGCTGCCTTATTTACATGACAGATATATTCTGCACTCACTACCATTGATGCCAGAGGACATGCAGGTTGTAGATATAGATTTGAAGCACTAACAGCCACTCTTGCCAGCCACTTACTGATACATGCTCCCTTTAGTACCCTCATGAAGAAACAACTCATACTAATCAGAAGAAATTACAGTATGTAGCAGCCACCATTGGTATTGCTCTGCCTATGCAGTTTGCTTTTCTGGTGCAATGAAAATTACTTGGATCCATTTTTGGCATGGGAGAGTCATGAATATTATGGAGCAACATTGTTTTATTATAGCATAAGTAGATGTGTTGTTGGCTGACACTTCTCATGCACAGGGCATGGAATCAAGATTCACTGCTGAAGCAACAAGAGGAGGTTCAAGGCTGAAATTCTGCTTTGGTTCTTCCAGGTTGGTTTTTTTTATAATGTAGTTCCCTGGGTTTTGCCAGACATAGACAGTTATCATCTCCACTTCTGGAGGATTTGGATGGGATACTGTGTGGAGATTACATATTTGGGTGGCATTACACATGGTTTTGGTATGAAGAACACCAAAAATTTGTTCATTCCCTTCTTTTTGGCAGTTATATGAAACAGTTCTTTGAAACTTCACTAAAGCTCTGTGATACATCCCCTATCCAGGTTGGCTGTGTAGTTACAATCATTGGCTTTCCATCATAGCACTCCTCTCCCCCCCCCTTAACATGTATTTCTGTGTCTGGTTTTCAGGCCACAACGTGACACACATGACAAGCAGATATGCTGCTCTTTGGATTTGCTAGGTAAACCAAGGAGCAGCATATCTGCTCGTCATTTGTGGGCATGACTGACCATATTTATTAATTACTAACACTAAAAAAATAGCAATGCAGATAATAACAATAGCATATGTGTGCATATGTGCATTCAAGTTACTTGTTGACTAATGGCAATCCCATGAAATTCATAGAGCATTCATAGGCAAAGAATATTTGGAGGCACCACATAACTGCCAAAATTTCATAATGAACATGAGGACGTGTGTGGCCAAGCAACATAAAAGTGTGGTGAAGATGGCAACTTTGCCTCATTTCCAGTCTTTCATCTCCAGGATGTTTTTTGACTTGCTGCTAGCTTTAAAAAGTCAGTTTTTGATTCATTTTCCCCATGGGCCTGGGGGAGGGAGGCATTTGGAGGTATTTCTTTTTACACTTTCCCCCATAATTTGAGTAGCCTGCTGAGAAAAACTTGGGGCCTTCAAAACAGAAATTTCCTCACATGTAGACTAAAATACACTTTAAAAAAACTTTTAGAAGCATTGATTTCTCTTTGTGCATTTTTAAAGTACACATTTTGATAAACTTTGTCTTGTTATTGTTCAACGGAATGCAGCATATTCCTCACAAATTATGCCTAGCTATGCACTTGGTTCCAGAAGATGCAGATAAATTTTTGTTAAAACTAACAATCTTGGTGCAGTATTTCTTTAAACATAGCTAGCTGATCTCCCGTTTTCAATAAGATAGAATGTTGCATTTACCCAGATTTGTTTCCTGCCTTAAGCAAAACACATGGGTTCCTTGTTAGAGAAAAGTAGTAAAAGAAAACATGGCAGTTTTTGTATTAGTAAAGTTAGGGATTGATTTTAGTTGGTGTGCTGGGCAGAAAAGTCAATACAATTCAAATTCTGAATAGGTTCAACAGAATTAAAGCACTGTTGGCGTACACACTAACCTATACTTCTCCTTGAAACTACCAAATTTGGTCTTTTTTCTTTTGCTTTATTGAATAGTTCCTGCTTGTGTATCTTCTGAACACCAAATGTTTTCGCCAGAGCTGTGATTCACAAAACTCTTAATTCACCAAGGTTTCTATATATGATTTCTTCAGTTATATATTGCAGTGTTTTTCAACCTATTTTGAGCCGCGGCACATTTTTTACATTTACAAAATCCTGGGGCACACCACCAACCAAAATGACACAAAATGTCATTTGGGAGTTGTAGTTGCTGGGAGCTATAGTTCACCCGCAATCAAAGAGCATTCTAAACTCCACCAATGATGGAATGGAATCAAACTTCCCACACAGAACTCCCATAACCAAGAGAAAATACTATAAGAGTTTGACCTTGAGTTTGGAAGTTTTAGTTCACCGACACCCAGAGAGCACTGTGGACTCAAACAATGTTATGTTATGTTGTTGTTTGTTTTCTATCCAGAATCACAATGTTGGAAGTAGGCTCACCACTTTAAGGTCCCTAAAACAGGCATGGGAAAACTTCAGCCCTCTGGGGGCTTTGGACTTCAACTCCCACAATTTCTAACAGCCTGAGGCCCTTTCCTGCTTAAGTGGCTTGGGGGGGGGAGGAAAATGTCCTGAGGCTGCTAGGAATGGTGGGAGTTGGAGTCCAAAACACCTGGAAGGCCCAAGGTTGCCCATGCCAGCTTTCGACAGAGATCTGTTCCTCCCCCTTCCCTTCGCGCCCTTTCTTCCCCCTCCTACCAAAAATTTACTTTTTCTTGCCACTTCTGCTGCCATTTTGATCTGAGGGGGCAGCGTGAGCGTGTTCAGGAGGGGGGAGGGAGGAAGATGTGGGGCGAGTCTGCGCAGTAGCGAGGCAAAGTGAGCAGAGCGAGGCTAGGAAGAAGGGAGCCCGAGTGGAGAAGAAAAAGTGTTCAGCAGGAGGGGGAAGAAAGGGTATTGGAGGTTCCAATTTCCCATGGCACACCTGATGATTGCTCACGGCACACTAGTGTGCCATGGCACACTGGTTGGGAAACACTGATATATTGTACAGTTGGGAATGGGATTGCCATTTATGCTGCAAGCATTAATGAACATCAGCTAGTTTAGGGAAGCAAAGGACTAATCATGACTTTAGCTGCGTTTCCCCCAATTTGGACACTGGAGCCTAAAGAAGCTACAAAATGATCAGGAATAAACAAATAAAAGGAAAAAAGTGGATTTCTCCAAGGTCTTTGCAAAGAAAGACAAGTGACAACAACACTCAGCACAGATGAGGAATTCCAAAATTTTACAAGACTGAGATTCAGTGAAGTTTTCCCTTAACACTGCAAAGGATTCAACAGATCGATGTTCTTGTACACAACTCTGAAATGCTATTAATAATAAAACACACACACAACAATGTGAAGAATGATTAAACATTCATTTTCTGCTAATTCAAAGAGACAGAAACACCATCACACTACAAGAAGAATAATTTTTGCATGCAGTGGGGGATATATACTCACAAACACCCTGCCTAATTGTCTTAATTGCTACATTTATGAACTCCTACAGAGAGGAATACTGCTTTAAAAAAAAGGAGGGAGAGGCATAATTGGCCAGGAATGAGGCTCTTTTGTTGGCATCTTTCTTTGACTACTAATGAGCTTCACTAGTGGAGAGAGAGAGAGAGAGAGAGAGAGAGAGAGAGAGAGAGAGAGAGAGAGAGAGAGAGAGATCCAACTTTAGAGATCTGCTCAAGATTAAGAAAACTGTACTCAAATGTATTTTGACAATTTCCTGAAGATGAAGCTAGTTAATTGTTGGCTTAAGAGTAACAGAGTTCTCTTGTGAATTGTATCAATGGTTCTTAGAGAGCTGTATGTTGTACCCTCTCTGAATCCTGGATGGTGCTTATTTGTTTATTTTTCTTCAATGTGCACAGCAAGACTCTGTAAGAATCACAGGCTTTCACAGATTAACCCCAAAAGTTGATATGATTAAATCAAAGAGAACCCAGTATGTATTTTTAAGGTCCCATGAAGAATATGCAGCCATGTTGAGCTGTAGAAGAATTCCAGAATTAATGCCAGTGTAACATTTTATTACCCCAATACCAGATTTTACGATGTCGGTCCTATTAAAATTACTAATTACACTGTGTTTGGTGAACACAGCCTGTGAAAACTATAGCTTAGAAACATCGGTAGTAAAAAAAAAACCCCTATAATTACTTTAAAGTGAATTCAAAACCAAACGCTTCAGGGAAAATGTTTTACAGAGAATGTTCTCCAAGTGGATTATTTTTTGTGTAACTATATACCATATATACTCAAATGTAATGCTCAACTTCTTTGACTAAATTATCTTGCCAAAATAAGGGTGCACATTAGATTAACACCATACAGGAATCTTAGAGCTGAGCCAAAGCAAAAGGGGAAGCTGCTTCAGGGGAACCTGAAGCTCTTATTTCAGGGATGTCATCTGTAATTCAATTGTCACAGCTCAATGCTATGTGATCATGGGATTTGTAGTTTGGTGAGGCATTGACATTATTTGGCAGAGAAGGCTCAGGTAAAGATAAAGGCAATGTTTTTCCCCCCGACATTAAGTCCAGTTGTGTCCGACTCTTGGGGTTGGTACTCATCTCCATTTCTAAGCTGAAGAGCCAGTGTTGTCCATAGACACCTTCAAGGTCATGTGGCCAGCATGGCTGCATGGGGCACTGCTACCTTCCTGTCAGAGTGGTACCTAAATGATATACTCACATTTGTATGCTTTTGAACTGCTAGGTTGGCAGAAGCTGGGGCTAACAGCGGGAATTCACGCTGCTCCCTGGATTTGAACCTGCGACCTTTTAGTCAACAAGTTCAGCACTTTAACCCACTGGGCCATGGGGGCTCCTGGGAAGGCTGAAGGCCTTGCCAAACTACAGCCCCCAGGATTCCAAAGAACTGAACCATTAATTATACAGCTGAGATGCACCCAAATGTTTGGTTCCCCAACACTTTTGTTTTCAAAGACGAAAGTGTAAGCAGGCAGCAACTTCAATGGCCAAATTACAAAGAGTAAACCTTTTGCTGCTGTGCATTACATTCGGCAGAAAATCCTCTCTCTCTTTTTTTGGTTTTAGGGTTTTGAAAATTGAGGTGCGCATTAGACTTGAGTAAATATGGGTACATGCCAAAATATGAAACTTAAGACATCAGGTTTTTCTTAGGGTACCTATTAACTGCAGTGCAAAGTAACTACGAAATATGTACAATGATTTTTGGACTGGTTCTGGATTATGATTGTGGATTTTAATAGTGATTATAATGTTTACAGTGTATGTTTTAATGTGTATTTTAACTCTGATTTTAAAATTTTAAAATTTTAACTTAAGCGTATTTAATTGTTCTCTAAGAGCATCAAGTAGTTGCCATTTGTAAAGCTGCCTTGAGTCCCCTTCGGGGTAGAGAACGGTTGGATATAAATAGAGCAAATAAATATTTAAATAAATAAATAATTCTCACCTTCACTCCATGTTCTTTTTCCTCTTCACTTTCTCACTACCAATTCATTTGCTGTTGTCCTGATCTTTCTCTCTCTTCACCCTAGTACTCACTTAGCCTATATCATCTTCTCCTAGGTTACAGACTTTGTTGTTTCCTTCACACTAGAGCTTTCTTTTCTTTCTTGTCCTACCCTCCATTTGGTTGTTCATTCAATCGTTCTATCTCCTAAATCTCCTCCTTGCTCTTAGTAAGGACCACAAATGTATGCCTCTCTTTCCTGGTTGCCCTATTCTAGTTCCCCAAACCCATAAAGTCAATCACATTTTCAGGTATATTTTTCGTACAATGTTCTATTCATTTTCTGAGACATTTGGAGAATAATGTTTTTTTCCTCAAAATTCCTTTTTAATTGGAAAATATTTTTTAAAGATTTTTTTGCCTGTGAAGCAAAAAGATGCAAACTGAATCCATACTTCTCTTTTGATAATACTTTTTTTTCGTATAAAGAGCAACTTGAGAAATGGTAAGTCGCTTCTGGTGTGAGAGAATTGGCTGTCTGCAAGGACGATGCCCAGGGGACCCCCAGATGTTTTACCATCCTGTGGGAGTCTTCTCTCATATCCTTCCATGAGAAGCTGGAGCTGACAGATGGGAGCTAATCCTGCCAACCTTTTGGTCAGCCTTTCGGTCAGCAGTCCTGCCAGCACAAGGGTTTAACCCATCGTGCCGCTGGGGACTCCTTGACAATGTTTGTTGGCTTTTAAGAGTTTTAGGCACAGTAGATATTGAAAAAGAGCAGCTTACCCATCTATGCCTATGTTCACCACTGTCATGTTTTTTGTATGATGGCTTCCCAAGATAAAGCCATTTTTGATATGGCTTATGGTATTATTAGGAAAAGGTTAAATAATATTATAAAACACAGAGATAATTGAATAGCAATGACAACTCAAGATTTAAATAATCATACAATAGGCTGAACATCTCACAGTAATAGAAATATATTAAAATTAAATAATCTAGTAGTAGTGCACACAAAGCTGAATTAAAGTATGAAATACCAGAAGAGCAAGAAATATATTATAACAGCTTTTATGCTGAGAAAGAGAGACAGGATTGCCGAGCAAATAGAGGTGTAATACTTTATATGCTTAAAAAACACTACCACTTATAAAATGCTAAGTGCTATTTGTAGTGCTGTTATAAGATGATTAGAATGACAAAATTAAATAATTTCTCTTTATAGTACCTTCCCTCTGAGAAAGAATCTAGCTTCTGTTTTTGAAATGAATAATTCCTAAGAAATTCCTAATGTCCTAAGGAATAATTATCTGAAACCATGCATAAGGGTTCTTACCTTTGGTATAAAATTACTGCCTGATGAAACTGTTAATGAAAAGTGCGATCTTTTTTATTTAGAGCTAACAATATGGGCAATGTCATTTGCTTCAGGGTAAATGGATATAGGACAGATTGTAGCCTAAAAGTGAAAATGAATTCCCCTCTCTCAATCTGTCACATATAGACAGTCCCTAAGTTACAAACATCTGACTTACAAATGACTCATAGTTAAGAACAGGGCTGAGACAACAGGAAATGAGAGAAATCTGTCCCTAGGAAGGGAAATTCACTCCTGAAAAAGTTATCATGGGGAAAGGGTGCTTCTCTGAAGCTTTCTCACTGTGATGACTTCGGATGCACCCAATATTCTAATCACTGCCACCAACCTAATTACTTAATTGGGATTTTGAAAATTAACCAAGATGTTCAGTTAGGCTCCTAACTAAATAACCAGCTATGAGGTAACGGTGAGGAAATGCGATGGAGACTGAGGTAAAAGTTAAATTCACAGTGGTCTACTATACACAAAAAGCTACGTAACTTTGAGAAATAAACCTCACTCATATAATTTTCATTCTATACTTGGGGAAAGAGCAATATGATGACATCACTTCTGCAACCTTTGATGGCCTCAGAGTTGCACAATTCAAATGTTTCCCACCAGGAAAAGAAACTTGGTCTCACTGAAGCTGCTGACATTGTTTGAATGTTGCACAAAGTCCCTTCTGTGTTGAGAGCTGTGCAATTTCTAAAAAATCAGGAAGTTTTCTGCACAAGTGGTCAACATTTGGGGGGAAATTCAATTTCTCATTATTGTGTGTGTATAGTGTGTATGTGTGTTATCTCTTAGCTAAGGAATGTAAAACTGTTTCATTGTTCCTGACATCACTGGGAATAATAGAAATAATAGAAAACCCTTGGGATTTACCATCCCTAACTCTGAGATGCACACCTTCAGGATATCCTGTTTCCTCAGTAAATTTCAGGTGTTTCCATTTCACAGTGTTCAAGACAGAAAGCCACTTAGACACATTTGGTCTTTTTAATGGTTTAATTGAGTCAAAAGCCCTCACCCAGGTGCTGGAAACAGCTGGTTAATTAACTTGTTAAGCTGCCCACTCATTATTTTACCTAATGATGTGCATGTGGCTCAACTTGTTCGATTTTCTAGTTAACAAATGTTGTGATTCTATTCTTCAGCAAATTTAATTAATTGGAACACTACAATTCATTAGAGCAAGGAGCTGTTCTTCTGGCAGATTTGGAATGACAGAATTGGCAGAAATGCCTCATGTAGCTTTTTTGGCTACGCAAGGTACTCTGCTTTTTATATCAACATTATTGTGAATAGCAAAATGGAGAAGGTTCTAGAAAACCTGAAAAACTACAACAGGAAAATAACCAAAGAAATGAGGATCAATTCAAAAAGAAAGGAAAGAAAGAAAAAGAAAGGCATTCTAATCTGACACAAAATGTGCTGGGTAACTGATTCATTTAACAAGCAGCCATGGGCTTTTAGGCCTCAATGTCTAGTATCTGTATTTCTTGGATTCTCCTCCCACTCTCGCCAAACCATTTTGCTTTTCACTCATCATTTGATTCCATGGGTGACATGATTTCAGTTGATTTGTGTGTCTTTGAACTCGGAGTGAAAATATTAATTTAATAAAGCCCATACCTTCTTCATGTCTAGTCAAAAACTCTTTGTAATCCTTTAATGTATTTTTTATTGCTCACATAGTGCTGAGCATCTCCATATATAAGTAGTAGGTTTTCCCAGAAACTTTGACCCCATTTTCCTCTTCTCTTGTCTTTTCTTTCCCTGCCTCCCGTTCTGCTTTTTAATATGTGTTTGTTAAGTACGTCACAAACTCTGAGATGGTTGTAAGGTTGGCCTTGAAGCCAAATGTCTTTCTTTAGAACTACTCAGAAGTTAAGTGTCATTTAGTTAAATAAGCAAGATCATACTTCTTGATATGTAGAAATTGTGAAGGTGTACATTATCCACAGATTCAATTATATAGAAAATGATCTTATCATACTTAGTAGGGGTGTGCATAATTTCATTTTTAATTCATATTTTGGATCAAAATCATTAAATTCATGCATATGAAGTGATATTAGAAACATGTAGGAAGGCTGTGTGTGTGTGGGGGGGGGGGGGTAGAAATTGAAACACTCACCAACATTCTGCAACATTTGGATGTCTCCCAAGGTAGGCTCAATTGTTAGTATAAGCATCCACTAACTTTAGTAAAGCCAAGCAAAAAGCTGACTGGCACAACTTGGGGGTGACAACCAGACACAGTGAAGACATCTGCCCTTGCACTTTGCTACTCTGCTGCTGAGTACACATGCAGAATGTGGAACACATATCACCACACTAAAACAGTGTATGTGGTTCTTAATGAGGCATGCTGTATTATCAAAGGATGTCTACTCCCTACACCACTGGATAAATTATACTGTTTAGCCAGTATTGCACTACCTGACATTCGCTGGGAAGTAGTAGCGAATAATGAAAGGACCAAGGCAGTGACATCTTCGGCCCATCCGCTGTTCAGATATGCTGCCTTAAATCAAGAAATAGTTTTCTAAGATGTATAGAGATACTCGCAGGAACACCTCAGCAAGAAAGAGTCTAAAAGTGGCAAGCAAAAACCCAAAACCTGAAGCCATGGCTGATACCGAATGAGAGACTCCTCCCTGGACACATTCTGGCACCACGAGATGCAGAGCCAACCTTAAGAAATGGGGCCACAAAGTGGAATCCACGACATGCCAGTGTGGAAAAGAGCAAGCCACAGACCACCTATTACAATGCAATCTGAGTCCTGCCACATACACAATGGAGGATCTCCTTATAGCAACACCAGAGGCACTCCAAGTGTTCAGCTTCTGGTCAAAAGACATTTAATATAATGCTAAGTTTTAAAACTTTGTGTTTTTAAAAATACATTTCTACTGCATCCTACGTTTGCTTCTGATATGATAAATAAATAAATTTTAAAAATTGTAGCACTGAGTATTGACAGTAGAATCTTTCATCCTTAGCCACCACCAATTCATTTGTCCAACTTATAAAAATACAGTTTCTTTATTTCAGAAGCTGAGAACAGAAGGAACCACATTCCGCTAACACAAGAAGTGTTCGTTTTTTAGAGGAAAAATTACAATGATACCTTCAGATAACTGATACAATGAAATAGCACGTTGGGGATACTAAACATCCCTAGAGTTGCCAAAAGCATCCTCTGGAGAAAACTCTTTTTTGGTCACCATCTGTTACAGTTTTAAACTACAAGCAAAATACTACCAGTCAAAAATCCAACATGCCCACATTGATGTTTCATAATTGTTTGTGATCACAATTAATCCTGTGGAAGATGTAACAACTTCACCTTTAAAATACAAACGATGGGAAAGGGAAGTGATTTGCAGTGATTTACAGTTAGGTGTGTGAAGAGGAAAGCACCATAGCTTGTGAAATAGATGGAGTGGAAATCTTTATTTGTTCTGCATTTGATTTGCTTGAAGTTATTTCTCATCATTTACATGTACAGCTTTTATGCTGACTGTACTAGTTTTCTTGTAGTTTTTATGAACACCCTCAGGCAAGGTTAGCCACCACATGTTAAGTGATACGTATTATCTGTGACACTGAAGATGTGGTTGATAACACAACTTCATTTCAATCTATTAAGCCTTTATCATTTTACTGGCACATTTGGTTAGAAACTGTAAAGAAGTATTATTGCTACCGTACCACTGCCATAATACATAGCATAATGTCTAGGCTACACACTGATTTTGTTGTTCAGATCTGTATAACTTGAGACATGATAAGCTGAGCTTACCCTGCAAGCTGTATAATAGGGATACAAAGGCAGAGCTCCTGTAGCTCCTGCTACAGGGGAGCCAACACTGATAGAGTTAAAAAGGTAACGGTTTTGGTTAGCAGGGTCACTTTCCCTCTTCTTCTGCAGTCTAAAAGTACAGGTAGGGTGAATATGAAAGTTGCTGGTGACTGGTGAGCTATCCATTGCTGTCATGCCCCAGCCTGACTCCAAGCAAGACCACAGCCGTGTTAAACCCAAGACTTTAGCTAGGCCAGAAAGCAAGCCTCTGCAGAGGCCTCTAGTTCAACCAACGTTCAAGGACAGGCGCAGCCTAGCTCCATCCCGAGCCGATAAGAAGCGAGGGGAAAGTAGAGTCGGGTTGCCTCCCTTCCAGGTGCAATCACTAATGAGTTGACATACCAGCCTGATGCAGGAGGCATGAGAAAGCCCAGCCGGAGAGCTGTCCATGAGAACCAATTCCGACGCAACTTGCGTCGTAAGGATCAAAGCCTTGTGGGGCCTATTTAAGTTAAGACCCAGAGATGTGCGGCATCTCGTGCCAACGTTCAGTTTTTGCCTCGCCAAGTTCCATGTACTCTAAGTTCCAGCCTGGGCCAGTTCCAGCCTTGAGTCCTCATACTCAAGTATTTGGCCAATCCTTTGTTGCCAGAGACTTATCCAGGATTTAGCCCATTGGGGCATCAGGACTATTTCTTAATTCATTGAACCTTTTACTCTTTGGACTATTGCATTGCAATACTAGATGCTGAGAGCATCAAAGGACTATATTTTTATCTCTTTACTTCTTTTCATTTATTCTAAATAAAGCATTTAATCACGACTGGTCTCAAGTTGTTTACTGAGGGATCCTTCAGGTGTAAGGTGCAACAATGGCAATGTAATGCATCTTGGAGTACTGCTTCTCTCCCTCCCTCCTCCTCCCTCCCTCCCTCCCTCCCTGTCTTCCTGCTTTCCCTCCTCCCTCCCTCCCTCTCTCCCTCCCTCCCTCTCTCTCTCTCACACACACACACACGGATCAACTCAGCTGGCTGCATCTAGGAATTTCCTGGGAGTGTTGGCTACAAGAAAATATGGTTATGCTCTTGCACTTTTAAATTTAGTACTACAATACAGTTGAAAGACTATAATATGCAGCATGCAAGCTGCCTATGGCTCAATAGGTCAATATGCTCAACAATAGCATCTATCAACATTGGACAATTATTGTATCCCCAGCCAGAAAAACCCCCTAATGCCAACACTTTTTCTGGACTCTACCACATTTACATTCTAACCATTTTGGTTTTTCACAGTGCTGCAGAACAGTCCTTCTGATGAATTAAATGGTGATTTTGACTAGGGGTGTGGAAATGGCACAGAATCTGTTCTGTTTTATTTCAATTTCAGGTGCCCCTCACATCTGGTTTTGGGAAGATTCTTCCCAAAATGGAAATGGACCTCAGGGTTCCAAATTATGAATCTGAATGGCCCCCTTCCTAATCCTCTGAAATCTTCCTGAAAACAGAATGGGGGGCACCCAAAATTCAGAAAGAAAACAGAATGGATTCACACACCCCATTGGTTTTGCTCCAATCAAAGTGTAGCAACTGCCCATTTCTGTTGTCTGGTATTAGTGGAGAACAACAATTTAGGATGAGGCAACCTCAAAACATAATAGATATCTCCCCATCAAAGCAAGAATCAGTATTTTGATATTAACCTCCTAGTAGTGGGAACACTGTAGAAGACTAAAGATGTTGTGCACAGTATTTGGGACTGAGGCAGACATATTTCTAACTGTGGCCACAAAACTGCATCAGCTGTGGTACCATTAGAAATGAATTTAACTCCTGTGTGGACTAAGCTCCCAATTAAAAATAGCAACTGAACTGTAAAATGTCGAAGAGTGAAACCTAAATTTCTTCCCTATAAAAGTGTTACACTACACAGCACCTTTCCAGTTCCAGTGTCATTTGGGGGCCACAGTACTCCTGCATGGTAAAACCTAAGAGCTAATGCAAGATATAGGTCAACCATGTTTTTGTAAATATTAGAGAATTGTTGGTATTCCTTAAAGGTGCCCTTTGTATCGGTGACATAAGGATGCCGGATCTTTGAGGAAAGAAAAAAGAACATGTCACAACTGGTATTCTGACTTTAAGTGCACTGAAATCAATTACTTCCTTGCTGAGAGAAGAGGTAATTTTCTCATTTAAACCTCGCAGATGTACAGACTAGCAAATTATTGTTGGGTTGTTACTTCTATGATAATTAACAATAAAACCCTCTGTATTATAGTATAATTAGCTGTTTACTAAATGTTCACACTCATCTTGCATCACAGAGGCACAATTTTTAAGAGGTATATTATTAAGGAGCTGCATTAATTAACCTTTATATTCAGCCAATTACATAATAGTTTTATAGTCATGGTAACATAACTTTGGTGGCATTCAATAGGATAGTAATTGTTTCCAGAACTGCATAATTTCAGATTTTTAATGGGAGCTTCTCAAACTATGCAGATGTTCCTTGTCAATAATCCAAGTATTTTTGAAAAAACAGATGTATGTTTACTCAGATATAACAATAGTTTTTACTCTAAGCTGACTTAGAGTGCATGATTATGACCTGAGAAGAGGAACAGTAGGTAGGGCACAATGAACTTTTGCAATTTCACATTCAAGGATACAAAATTTTGATGCCTATAGCTTACAGGAAACATTCATGTGCATATAATATAAACTGGTTTGAGTATAATGGGTCCTTAGTATCAACTGATCTTTGGTAAAGTATGGAGGTAAAATGTGCGAAACAACCACCTTTTTAATAGACATCTGTTTTCTTTGAGCCATAGGCAAACCTCCTGAGGACCAGTTGTTCAGGAAAGAAGTACAAGAAAACCCAAGAGGAAATGAGAAAATTGGGATAAAAGTCCTTCTCCATAGAAGGGGGAGTTAGGAAATATTATTTTATGATTCACCATTTTTGGTTGAGACCAAAGTGGCCTAAAGCTTGCTTCTTCCGCTTAGATTCCGATAGAAGACAAAAAAGAAAAAAAAACCCCACAGTGACATATTCTGTTGTTGTGTGCCTTCAAAGTTTTTCCAACTTATGGTACTCTGTTATGGGGTTTACCTTCTAAGATTTATTCAGATGGAGTTTGCCTTCCTCTGAGGTTGTGAGAATATGACTTGCCATGTCACCTCATCACATGGTCGCCAAAAGTGTTCACTCCACTTTGCTTTGATGTGGGGTATGAAGGTGATGCCTTGCCCTGCATTGTTGGACTCCTCCAGCAACTGATCCCATGGGGGGGGGGGGATGTGGTGTGGTGGCTTTCCCCATGAAAATAAATGACAATAGGGGAAGCCTCCCATGTTGCTTTGGTTGTGCACAGGTTCCACCCTCCTTCACTCACATAGACTGCGCAACATCGTATGATGGGTGCTGGCCAGCTCCATGGATGATCAGGGCTAAATTGGCATATGGTACTAATTTTAGCCCCGTGTGATGAGGCTTTAAGAAGATGAGTGTTATTTTAGTCTACTTTAATAGAAGCATAATTTCCAAGTTGGGGGGAGTGATAATTCCAATATATACTACACAGACAGGCCTCGTTTGAAATTCTGTGTTCAGTTCAGGGAGACTCGCTTTAAGAAAATACTGTATAGACAAACTGGAGTAGATTCAGAGAAGGACAAAAGGGGTGATTAGAGCTATGAAGAACAAAGTATATGAGAAAAGATTAAAGTAGGTGGGCATGTTCAACTTGATGAAGAAAAGACCGAGGAGTGACATGATTGCACTCTTTGAATTCCTCAAGTGCTGTCACAGGGACAAGGAGGCAAGCATGTTCTTTGCTGCTTCAGAAGGCAGGACTAGACTTCAATAGGATTTAGAAGAAAGTATAATACAGTATTAGGAATTTGGCAATGGAAGCAATCACTTAGGGAAATTGTGAAGTCTTCTCTGGAAAACTAGGCTGGATAGCTACCTGTGGTGGGTACTTTGGCTGGATATCTTGTATTCAACAGGGGTTAATAATAATGTTTTGGACTTTAGCTCCCACAATTCTCTTTACATTTTAAAAAAATACATTTTTATTTACATACATAAACAGAACACTAAACAATGAACATTTTACGAACACATAACCCCACTACCAAGGCCTGAACAAGTATCATTTTCTTAGCCATACATTTATGAGTCAATCATTTAACAAATGTCATATCCAAAATTCCTGACCAACAAAGTCATATTGTTTTCCTTTTTCACTCTCTAAAACGGGTGCTCACAGTTTTTCAGCATGCAAGCTACTTAAAAAACAACCAAGTCAAAATGATCTACCTACCCACGACTCAGAGAGCCATAAAAGCAAAATATTTGGAAATTTATTTCAGTGAGAGCCATATAATATACAGTATTTTAAGACTGAATTCAACTAAATGTGAGTATAATAAGCCCCTGGATGTATTAATAATAATAATGATGATAGCCCTGCTAATAATAATAATAATAACAATAGTAACAACAACAGGTTCCTAGAGTAGAAGGAGACCTCCAAGGGCCATCCAGTCCAACCTCCTTCTGCCATAAAGGAAAAAACAAAATCAAAGCATTCCTCACAGATGGCCATTCAGCCTCTGATAATAATAATAACAACAACAATGTGTTGCCAGAATAGGAGGAGACCTCCAAGGGCAATCCAGTCCAACCTCCTTGTGCTAGGGCCCTTCCACACGTCCTATTTTACAGTTGACACACACAAACTGATTTCTTACTACTGGATGAATTGCTGCCAAATTTGGCCACAAGACACCTACAAGGAGTGACCACCACTAAAAAAATTGATTTTGTCATTTGGGAGTCATAGTTGCTGAGATTTATAGTTCACCTACAATCAAAGAGCATTTTGAACCCCACCAACAACCGAATTGGGGCAAACTTCCCACACAGAACCCCCACAACCAACAGCAAATGTTCAAGACAGAGAGGAAGGAAAGGAAGGAAGGAATGAGGGATGGAGGAAGGAAACAGGAAGGGAAAAAGGCAAGGCAAGAAGGAGGGGAGAAAGGAAGGAAGCAAAGGAAGGAAAGGAAGGAAAGGAAGAAAGGAGATGAGGAAGGATGGAAGAAAGGGAAAGGAGGGGGAGAGAGGAAGGAAGGAAGAACAGAAGGGAGGGGGGGAAAGAAGGGAAGGAAGAAAGGATGGGAAGTAGGGAAGGAAGGAAAGAAGGAAGGAAGGAAGGAAGGGAAGAAGGAAGGAAGGAGAGTGAGGGGGAGGGACAGGGAGAGAGAAAAGAGGCTTCACCGGCTTACCAACAGGCAGCTCCAAGTCCCAGTCCATGCTGCAGCAGCCGCAGTTGGAGCCGCCTATGGCTGCACCCCTCCCCTGCGCCCTTCTTCTGGTGAGACCACGAAATGGTAGGGAAAACGGCGCGCATTACATCATGGCAGTGGCGGAAATGGCATGGGAGCTATACACACCGTGTATGGCTCCCATATGGGCCATAGCGGCGCCATTCACGCCGCCGCCACGCTGACTGGCCGGCAGCACCTGGGCGGCATCGGGAGCCTGTGGGGTGGGACTGAGCCTTCCTCCCACCCTGCCTGCAATCTACCAGGACGCCCTACACGATCTACCAGTACATCGCGATCTACCTAATGAGCACCCCTGCTCTAAAACATATTTAATAAAAACTGACCAGTATGAATCAAAATTTGATCTATTCATTTCCTTGCAAACACCCTCATTTCCATTGATAGCTTATCATTGAAGGCTACATTCCATAACTCCCCATGCCATGCTTCTAGTGTGAGATTAGTTATTACTTTCCAATTTCTTGTGATTATAAATCTCGCCAGTGCGAGCAAAATAATCTCCAATTCTTTTTCATTTCTAAATTCAACTTTGTGGTGCCCATTAGTAATGGTAACCCAGAATCCTGGATGATGTCTATTCCTATAATATTACTTATTTCCATAAATATATTGTTCCAAAAACTCTTCAACTGGGGGCATTCCCACCATAAATGAAAATATATCCCTTTGTGCATGCCACATCTCCAGCAGAGATTACTTTGCTTCCTATCCATCTGATGTAGTTTAATCGGTGTGGTAGACCATCTCCACATGACTTTGTACATGTTTTCTTTTAATCTTATTGACAGATTCTTAACCACTCTCCACTTTGGAACCCTTTTCTAATTGAGATCCATCAAAGGCCCTAGGTCTCCTTCCAATATCTTTTTCTAACAGCTTTAGCCCTATTTCTTCATCTATTAATCCATTGTATATTTTCCCAATTAATCCTCTCCCCGATATTTCTTGCTTTTTAAGTTTACTTAGCCATTCTTAATATTTATTCAACTCTCTACATCTGGGATTTTTACCTAACCAGTGCTTTTTCCAATTATAAAGCTGTTGCCTCTCAAACCAATTCAGGACACCTTGTTGTTCTAACTTATTAAACTGGCCCATCGAATTTTGTATCCATTGCTTCCAAGAACGAGCAGTTTCCACCTCCACTATTTTTTTATTCTTAAGTTTAATTCTCAGGTCTTCTGGGAAATGTTTCAGTAAAACTGTTGGGGTTAAGGGAGAAACTACTGGAAATATCTTGTTTTTTAAACTTAACCCATGTCTCCATAACATATTTCGCTAGGTTATTTTCACACCCCTTAATAAGTTTGCCTGTTTTTGACAAGAAAAACAGCTCCCACAATTCCTAACAGCTGGTAAGCTAGCTAGGATTTCTATGAGTTGAAGTCCAAAGCACCTGGAGGACCAAATGTTGGAAACCACTGCTTTAGATGAAAGCTAGAAGACAGCTTATTCTAGATGAAAGTTGGGCTTCCCAGCCATCGTTTGTAAGCAGCAACTCTATGGCATGAGCTTTGTGGATGGTTGAAGCACTTGAAAGAGGGAAAAGGTTGTCTTCTGCTTTTCTTCAAACTGTAATTAATAGGAGTGTGCATTTCAGTTAAACCTTTTTCTGTTTTTAGTATCCAGATTTTGGTGGATCCCCCAGATCCATTTTTGAAGCCTCCTGAATTCAGTTTGGAAAAAATCCACATTTTGATCTGGCAACCAAAATATCTGGGAAGATCTGACCCATTGGAGGCAATGGGGAACTTACAAGGCTCCCCTTAACGTCATTTTTAGGGCAGACTTAAAAAACCATCCTTTCTGGGATCCTTTCTCCTTGGATCTCTTTACATACCACCAGTGGCGCCCGCCCAGCATCATCCAGGTTTCCCCCTTACCCCCTCATCACAAGGGGGGAAGCCTAAGCCTCAAAAATCCGGCTGCGTTCAGGCTTTAAAGAAGGAGATCCAGCTATTTCTCCTTCACTCAACTTTCTTTCATAAGCTGCTTCAAGCCTCAAGGTGACTGTGTTCAGGTTTTAAGGGAGACTTGGCTATTTTATCCCTCCACTCTCTCTTCTTTCCTCAGCCTGTGTTTCATGTTGCCAGAGGTGGCCCACACTGTCCCGACTTCCCCTCATCACATGGGTGAAAGCCTCTTTAAGCCGGCTCAACACATTTTTCCTTATGGAAAAATGGGAAGACTCCCATCCTTTCTGGGATCCTTTTGCCTTATATCCTTGAATAAGACCTGAGTTAAAGGCTTAAGAAACTACCCTTTCTGGGATTGTTTGCCCCAAACACCCTTTCAATGAAGCTGAGTTAAGGGATGCACTCTCTATAAACATTCATCTCTCTCTCTCTCTCTCTCTCTCTCTCTCTCTCTCTCTCTCTCTCTCTCTCAGAAGCCTATTCACAACAGAAAAATGGAAGCCCAGCTTGGCTAAAAGACATGTCATGTCTTTCTTCTCTTCTGATTGGCTCAACAGGCAGGGATCATAAAGAAAGAAACCCCTTGCAAGTGCACAGCTGCCTTTCTATGCTCCACGTGTAGCCAAAAGAAACAGAAAGCAGCCATTTTCGGCAGCCACATAGTTTGTTGCAGCTGGAAAAAAATGGTGGCGGAGTCTGTGCTGTTATGGCTGGCCGAACCAGCTGGAACCCGATTGTAAAGACAAAAATGTGCACAACCATAGTAATTAACAGACATTTGCTTCCTTAATGTGGTGTTGCTGCTTTGCTAGACTGTAATTAGTTTAAACTGCAACATTTTATGCTGATATATTTTCTGCTACTGCTTTTTTAATGTTTTCGATTAGTCCTTGAAAGGTTTGTAAGCTGGATGTGCAATATTTTCAGTGGCATGAGGTGAGGTGATAATTATTACTTATGAGTGTTTTTCAAGCTTCAGGACATCCTAACTGTAATATTTGTTATCTCACTAATATATAAACTATATTATATTAGGATGTGTTGGTCATTAGCATAACAATTTTCCTGTTGTACTTACGGTATATATGGGTGGTTTGTTAGCTATTCTTCTAGTCTGCTTTCAGTGTAAAATAAAATGAGGATGATAATGCTTTGATCACCCAAAGACAGTGTTCTCAAATCACAAATCATTTTTAATGGGCAGGGCCTTCTCCTGAATATTGAGGAAACCAATTTTGACCAAGTGACCTGACACATCAGCAGTTACAGTGTATCATACCCACCAGCTACATGTTTAATTCAATGTAGGAAATGGGAGAGGTTTCCCAAAGTCTGCTAGGTTTAATACAGACAAGCAGCTTATGTGTTGTGCTTCTACGTAGCTTATGTGCCTTCTGCACAACACAGTTACAACAATATGTCTGCAGTGTAATTGCAACAGTTCCATCAATATAGAACATTGTGATTTGTGGATTTGGAATCCTTGGCCAGAGAGCACTAGTGCTTCAACAGACTATGATCCTCATCATGCATGGCAGGGGTTAGACTGGATGGGCCTTGTGGTTTTGTCCAACTCTCTGTGATTTTATTATTCCATAGGATTAAGCTATGGCAGTCAGTGGAACCACAAGCTATAATTTTGTAGTTGAAAAGTCCCTGGGCTTCTATACTTCCATAGCGCTCAGTTTAAGTAAATCTGTTTAGATTGTGCTTGAGGCCTGGGGTCTGGACCTTCAAATCTGTTGCTGGTTCAGAAAGTTAGGCTCATCTTCTTACTGAAGGTCTGTATTTACTCTGCTGGTTGTTTGTCCAACTACCTTGGCTGGTTTTTAGTAAACCATATTGCTCAATATTGCCTGAAAAATCATGCACTTCTGTCATTCATGATCCTTTTCCCTTTCAATGTATCAGCAGGTTTGGCTTCAGTCAGTTACTAGAGAGATGCCCTCAGGCTCTGGAGCTCTTGATAATAATCTCTTTTGCTTCCCATTATTAATTTAATAATAGGGTTGTGGTTTAGGTCTTTATCAAGGATACCTATTGAGATACAATTCTAATATCCCAATTTCAGTCTTCTGAAATAAAGATGGCAACCCAATCTCACACTCTCCAACAGAGAGAGGTGAGAGCTGTTCAGCAGTGGAACCCGCTGACCTGGAGTGTGGTAGAGGCTCCTTCCTTGGAGGCTTAAAAGGGGTGCTTTGAATGTGACGTTCTTTATTCTTTTCAGGGGGTTGGACTGGATGGCCCACAAGGTCTTTTCCAACTCTTTGATTCTATGATTCTAACAGTTCACAGATGAAACTACGGCCAAGCATCATCAAAGAATGGCCAAGAAGACAAAATTTTCGAAGAAAGAAGAACATGCATGCTAGGCAAGACTGCCACAGTTTGCTCCTGCCTAAAACTAGTGGGAAGGGCAAAATTCTTCCACTTGCTTGCCTCCCTCCATCCTGAGTTAATAGCACACAAGCTTTGAACTCAGTTTGCAGCAACTGAAATAAGGTGAAGACAAAGGTGGAGAGCTGGAAGAGAGGTAAATTGGGATATTTAAAACCACCTGAAAAAGGGAGATGACACATGATTAACCAGGACAGATGAAGAATATGCGCTTTCAAACTGACATTTTCAAACTCAACATTCATATTATTTGTGCCATAGCAAAATGGCAAGCTCTAGCAGTTGGGTTGCATGTATTGCTGCACTTGTTCATTTCTTTGGAGGCTGACATTAAGTTCATGCTAATAGCGATAGCAGCTTATAATCAGAGCTAGCAAGCTGGAAGGGATGCAGATAAGTATTAATGAGGAACAAGATGAAATTAGTCAATTAAATGATTTAGTAAAATTAAAGCTGGCAGTATCATAGGCTCTAAAAGAAAAACAAACTCTGTTTTCATGCTAGTATTGGTGTGTCTGCCTTACAACAAATACTTTTTGGCATGGCCAAGAAGGAGGCTTTATTTGCATCAATCTTCCCTTATGGGCATCATAATTGACATTCTTGAGCAAACATCTCAAACAAGATGCAGGACAGTGACTCTGACACTATCACTTTTCTGTTGCTATATGATTTGAAACAGCTTCTATTATGAAAAAAGCCTTTGGAAGCTCGTATAATGCATTTTCAAATTTTTGGTTGGCATAATTTAAGTATAATTGTAATGTTTGTTTTGGATATTTTAGTAATTTGCTGCATGGCCAACACAACTATTTCCATTTAAAAACACACACAAAAGAACTCTGCAATAAATGGAAAGTGGGAAAGCTATGACAAGAGCGAATTGCACCTGCACTAGTTCCAATAGAGCAAAACATTAAGAATACTTACTAACTATAATGCAAAAATCTGTTGGTGCATATGGAAAAGTGTTGTTGTTGTGTGTGCCTTTAAATAATATCTGACTTATGGTTTTAAAGCAAACTTTTTTTGAGTTTTCTTGGCAATATTTGTTCACAAAGGATTTGTCATTGCATTCCTCTATGGCTCTGAGAGTATAACTTGCCAAAAGTCACCCAATGGGTACCATGGCTGAGTGAGGATACTAACCCTGGTCTCCATAGTCAGAACTAAATGCACAAACCACTACAGGGCACAAACTTGGAAAGTAAATGGTAGTGGGAGGGAAATGCCTTGAAGGAAAGGGGCTGAATGTCAGAGAAAAAGGTTGCTTGGAGCCAGCTGGTTTTATCTGCCCTGCTTTGCCACTGCTGTGCCATTCTGGAAAAAGTGCAAGTGCTCACATAGCGTATCACAAGATTCCTTCCAGAATGTGAGAAATCCTTTCGTCTCAACTGACTTTTTAGCATATATCAGCTGCAGTTTTAAATTGACATAAAAAATGGCCTGGCTTTATCGTTCACAGGTGCAGGCAGCTCAGTTGGCCAGTTCTGACGCTGTTCTACAAATAACGAACATGTTAACTGTTAGGCACATTACATTTAATTACAGGCTTTGGTGGATTTCTTTATCATCTGCCAGGGATCTGCGAGACATTTTGACATTACTCCATTCCCCACCCCACCCCGCCAGAACTAAAAAGAGCCCAATTTGTTGAGGGGGTGGATTTGTGTTACGTCTCAAGCTAGATTTTTTTTTACGGAGAAATTGCTTTTAGTTAAAGGATAAGAGAAGGCCAGATAGTCTGGAGAATGAAAGGGACACAATCCAGGACAAGCTTTTTATGAAGGAACTATACACGAACCCTCCCCCCTCCAAATCATGTGTAGTTAGTTACCGACATGTGCAGAAGAGGTTTGTAGCAAACTATGTCCACACTTTGTTCATCAAAATATGTTTGTATTTGAAAGCATTCCCTGGCTGCTTACTAGATTTCCAAGTGAAATGTTTTTCATGTAAAAATATTCATTCTGCAACTCTTAAGATTTGCAATAGGGGAGAATGAATCTTGCCATAGAAATCCAAACATTTGCAGTATCTTTCAGCAAAGACAAATGCGCAAAAGTTTCCATGCAAACTTTTGATAAAGTAAATACTTTCTTCTTTAAAAATTTTTTTTACCATAAAAGCTGTTCCTGTTGACATTAATCCTAGTCATGTCCGACTCTGGGGTGGTGGTGCTCATCTCAATTTCTAAGCTGAAGAGCCGGCGTTGTCCATAGACACCTCCTAGGTCATGTGGCCAGCATGACTGCTTGGAGCACTGTTATATTCCTGCCAAAGCAGTATCTATGATCTACTCACATTTGCATCTTTTCAAAGTGCGAAGTTGGCAAAAGCTGTGGCTAACAGCAGGAGCTCACCCCAATCCCCAGATTCAAACCACAGATCTTTCGGGCAGCAATTCCAGCAGCTCAGCAGTTTAACCCACTGCGACACCGATTATAGATATATATGTATTTACCATACCTACATATAAACACACATTTGTTTTGAAAAGTCAAGAAAGCATATGTTCTGAAGTAACTTGAACTTGGAAAGCTCTTCTTTCCCCCAAATGATAATGATGAGAAAGATGGGACATAGCTGAGCACCGGGAATGTGGTGCAGCTGGCTGGGTGTCAACTGCATAAGATCTATATTGACCAGAAGGTCATGAGTTCGAGGCCTGCCCGGGTCGGGGTGAGCTCTCAACCAATTGTGTAGCTCGTTGTCTGTCTATATATGTTGTATGTCTAAGGCATTGAATGTTTGCCTGTATATGTGCATTGTGATCCACCCCTGCGGGGTGAGAAGGGTGGAATATAAATGATGTAAATAAATAAATAAGCGAAAAATAATGTTCTGTCACTCTGGTAATTTCTGCATCTCATTACATTCACTCATAATTTTGAAAATGTACACAAAATATGTGCAAATGTCTACATGGAAAGGAAAAAATATACTTAAAGCCTGTTATGTAATGAAAAGGGATGAGCGAACGCTTGAGCAAAAGAAGACAACTGAAACTGACTGGTTTCCACAACTATACTGCTTACAAAGCATTTTGATGAAAGGAAAACTAATCAGCATAATAGTGAGAATTGTCCTGAAGGAGCTCATAACTTTGTAAAGATTTCAGCATAGTGTCTTTAAATAAACACAATCTTTAATCAAATTTATGTGGCTCTGACTGATGGCTGGCTAAAATTATAACCGTATAGAGCTAGAAGAGCATTTCCTTTTTCAATAGCAAATCGATGCATGCATCATTCTGAGGAAATTATCTTCCATCTCCCTAGGGAAATATGACATGAGCTGAATTCTGGTATGAATGAATAAGAGACTGAGTTAGACAAAACCTTCATCTAATTTAATTAAATTTCTCTTTTCAAAATGACCTTCCTTCATCTTGACAAATGGGAAATTTTGAAAATGTGCTAATATAAGACAAACAATTAGTCACATTTATAACATTTTTTAAAGTTATTCCACGGGGATCAATTTTAAGCCATTAAGGGTGAAGTTGGCTGACACATTGTTTTGCTTTATATGGGTGGAGGGCAAAAGAGATCCTGATTATGTTTGATGAGATTGTGAAAATGGTGGGGAATGAGGAATGGAGAATTGAGATCATGGTAATAATATATTTTGTTTCCTCTATTTGAATATGTTGGAAGCTGTTGAGTTATAGCCAGAAGTCCCATTGAGTGTGGCTTTGGGTAGGAATCCCAAAAGTGAGTCAAATAAGGCAGCCACATGTCCTACTTTACAGAGGACACTTCTCTCTTTGTACCTGCCCTCAATTTGAACAGCTGCCTGAAGATTAAAATCACAAGAAAATAAAGCACAGACATTCATATTTCAATGTTATAGTCAGAAACAGGTCACCAGGAGCCTCTCTACAATATATCTACTATTAAGTGGATCTGTAATTGGTTAAGGGACCAAGCCCAAAGGGTGTTCACCAATGGTTTCACTTCATCCTGGAAAGAGGAGATACAGTGATCCCCTGCTAGTTAACGGTTCACCTATTGCAGACTCACTGTTTTGTGGGTTTTTCTCCCCCCCCTGAACTGTGGGGGAGGGGGAGGGGAGAGGAGGAGGAAGGGGAGGAGGGGGAGGAGGAGCCAGATGTTGTCAAATGGTAGGGCCAAAGGATGGCGGAGCCCCAGGAGGTGTCGGGGGCCTTGTTCCCTTGGGCTAGGAGGAGAAGGAGGTAGCGGTGGAGGAAGAGGGTGGCCCCAGGCCAGATTAGAAGAATAGAAAATGAGACAGAAGAGTGCTCCTGATTACTTGCAGCAAGCGGCAACAGTGCAGCAGCAGCAACTCCCTCCTCCTCTTCCTCGGAGGCTACCCTGGACACTGTTGACGCCACTACCAAGGGGCTTCCAAGGAAGAGGAGGAGGAAGAGGCAGATGAGAAGGGAGTTGCTACTGCTGCACAGTTGCCACCTGCTGCAAGTGCTCAGAGGCACTCTTATTCTCCTTCGCTCTTCTTCTCATCCAGCCTGGACTTCTCAAGGGTATCCGAGGAGGAGGAGGAGGAAGAGAAGGAGGAGAGCAAAGGAACGTAACCCCCATGATAATTGAGGGAACACTGTATTAACAAGCTGGAAGGTGTCTAGAGGAGAGCAACTAAAATAATAAAATGCCCGGAGACCATACCCTATGAGGAGTGTCTTAAAGAACTGAGTATGTTTAGCCTACAGAAGAGAAGGTTAAGAGGAGACATGATAGCCATGTATAAATATTTGAACGGATTTCATAAAGAAGAGGGAGCAGGATTGTTATCTACTGCCCTGGAAACTAGAATTTTGACTAACTGCATCTCTACATACAAACCATCTCAGGCACTGTGGTCATCGGAAGAAGGCCCTGCTTTTGGTCGCACCCTCATCTCAAGCACAGCTGGTGGGAATAAGAGAGGGCCTTCTCCATGATCTCCCCTTCATCTGGAACTCCCTCCCTAAAGAAACAAAGCTTGCCACCTCCCTTTTCTCCTTCAAAAAAAGCTGAAAACCTATCTGTGCTCACAAGCATATGGACATTCTGCAAGAAACCAGACCACCTATTACAATGCAGTCTGAGCAACACCAGAAGCACTCCAAACGGCCAGCTACTGGTCAAAGGACATTTAGTATAATCCCAAGTTTTTAAACTTTGTTTTTGTTAAATACATTACAACTGTACTCTTAGTTCAAATCTGATATGATAAATAAAACAAGCATATGGAGAGGAGGAGGATTAGATGAAGAGAAACTACTACCAGACTGCTGATTGGAAAGTATAAATGCACTTGGGCCTTGTTAGATCACATTAGCCCATTTAACAACATTGTCATAAAATCTATGCACACATCTGTGAAACTTTGGGCTTGATATATTAATTCAGATGTTTTATATTCAAGTTCTATGTTATAATTGTCAATTGTTTATGTTTGATTAAAATTATGGTTGTTATGGCTAAGTTGCTCTTTATGTGGGGTATTTTGGGTTATTATATTTGTATTTATTGTTATTGAGCCATTGAATGTTTGCCTTTTTTGGTTTTTTTGGAATTTGCCCCGAGTCCCCCAGGGGAGATAGGGCAGAATATAAATAAAGTTTTTATTATTATTTTACTGGCACAAAAACACAGTATGTCACAGCAAATGAGATCTATATGCTGGATTTCATATCACAAAATCACAAGTTGAACATATCCCAAGCATCTAGTACTGTGTGATGTATTTTCGAACAATGCGTGCAGATCCAAGTAAGGTGGCCTTTTGCAGTGGACAGATCATGATTTTGTCAATGTTTATTGTTTTCCAATGCTGGCTGAGATCTTTTGGCACAGCACCCAGTGCACCAATTACCACTGGCACCCGTACTGGTTTACGCCAGAGCCTTTGCAGTTTGATTCTGAGTTTTTACTACTACTATTACTACTACTACTTTTATTATAGGACTCACAGCAATGGTTTCAAGTGACAGGAAAGGGGATTCCACGTGAACATTAGAAAGAACTTCCTCACTGTAAGAGCTGTTCAGTAGTGGAACTCTGTCCCGGAATGTGCTAGAAGTTCCTTCTTTGGAAGCATTTAAAGAGAGCTGGATGGCCATCTGTCTGGGGTGCTTTGATTGTGCTTTTCCTGCATGGCAGGGGGTTGGACTAGATGGCCCATGTGGTTTCATCTAACTCTATGATTCTATATCAATATAGCAATGTAGAAAAACAGTAATAATTTGGTATCTGCTGGGGTTTGGTTTCAGGGCTTTCTATGGATACCAAAATCCATGGGTAATTATTATGTCAGATTATATACTATGGCATGGCAAAATGGTATCCCTTATATAAAATGGTAAAATTAAGGCTTGCTTTTCACATTTGGGGGTGTGTGGGTATTCATATTGTACATGGCTGAATCCATGGATATGGAGGGCCAGCTGTATAGGACCATGGTGACACTACCATGGCTGCATCCTATGGAATACTGGGATTCATAGTTAGAGCTCTCCAGCTAAGGATACTGCATACAACTCCCTAAACTTCAATTGTAGGCATCCCACGGGTTGATGTCATGGCAATTAAAGTGGAACCTTAGTACAAAAATTATGTAAAGAAATGTGAATGTTTTCCAGGTTACAGAACTGCAATCCTATGCCACCTTCTACTTAACATAAATTTATATACACTTAGCTAAGCAGAAGAAAAGGCAATAGCAGAAACAAAAAAAGAAGTGAACAAGAAGGAGATCCTCACTGAGCTATTTTGGACTGGATTTGATTGGTTTCGTTTCTCCCAAATTTCCCTTGTACACAGAATAGGTATCTTTGAGCAAAGGAAGAGTGGAAAGAGAGACACAGAGTTGAAATATATGGAAAAATTGCAGTTCACCAACAGTGGGTTGAAAAGAGACAATGGTTTGTACACATATTATATCACCAGCTCAGGATGGTACCTTGACCGATTTATTGCATCTCCTTTCTGTTTCCCAACCAACATTTTAATAGTCCCCTCCATAATTCACATAGTTATTTATTCAGTCTGGATTTAGACAATATCTTCCCTTCAGTATTTGATCTCCAACAACCATTATTAATATTGTACTTGTCACCACATCACCATAATAATACCTTTTGCATTTCTATGGCAATTTCCACACACAAGTCTGCCTATAAAGGTCTGTTCCTAGGTACTTCACTCCATGCATCTGGAAAAAATAGACTTAGCCTATGAAAACTTCTACTGCCAACTCTATTCTCTCAGTCACTAAGGTGCTACAAGGTTCCTTTGCATACAGAACAGTGATTGTTATTCTGTCCTCTAGATGTATTCATCATGTCACGTAAGCTGTTGTTTTCCTTCTAGGTTTGGCTTTTGCTATTCCTGCTCAAGATTTCATATCCCCACAAACTAAGACTTAATGCAGAATTGTTACTGGTGACTTCTATAGGACTGGGAGGAAGCTGAGTGTGAAGGCTGCTCATGCAAGGGCTGTTGCAGTTGCAATTGCCTCTGACCTATTCTCTTGCCTAAAACATGTAAAGGGAAGTTTTTAACAAGAACAGGTGTACCACTATCAACCAGTGGATGAAAAATTAATCACTTGAGGTGGCTGGAGAGTTGTAGCAATGTAAGCAACACCATCTGCATCACAAAGAACATCTGTTAATTGCTTGATTTTTGCAGTATATTTGGTTCTGTTGCTAGGTGCGATGGGTGGGAGACTTCCATTGCTTTTGAGAGCCCTAAGGTCTCATTAGTTACAGACCCATTGCCATAGTCTTTTGAATGCTCATGTTGCATCCATCATACTTGCAACACAAAAGGGTCTTCTTCCAGAATGTTTACTATTGTCAAGCACCACTTAGACAACATTATTACTATTTTCATTTACATTTGACAACAATCCTTTCTTTGGTGACTAAACTTCACTACTTTACAAGTTATCCATGCAGCAGATCTTCAGAAAACCAAATACATAAATCATTATTTTAATATATGTAATGTTATACTTGAATCCAATACTATTATGGAACTTAAAACATCAGAAATTTTTATTTGCGAGATAATTCTCATTGTTTGTGAGGTTGTCATTGGTATTGAAATCTTCTAATATTTATTTATTTATTATATTATATTAATACTTAATATCATACCAGAGCTGATGATGTCTTATTGACACAAGGCATGTTGTCTTTCATGTCAGTGAGGTAGGGAACCCCACATAATTTTAGTTTGAACTTTTAAAAAGAACATTCCATTCACCAGATCTATTTTAAAGATATGGATCAGCACCTCAGATAGATACTTTAGTCAACACTGAAACCAAGAGTGAATTCACTCCCTCACCAACATGGCATTCATGGATCCATATTTTTCAAGCTGCCATGATGCTTCCTGGATATGCTGTACCCCTTCTTGAAACTGCAACTGCACAATATTCCATTCAGTTTCCAAAACTTTTAATATTTAGTTTTCATTTATTTATTGGGTCAGAAGCAAATTGAGAATATAATTATAATACATACAAAAACCACAAAGTTAAAAGCTTGGCATTGTCCTAAATTTGCTTTGACCAGAAGCTGGCCACTTGGAGTGCCTCTGGTGTCATTGTAAGAAGGTCCTCCATTGTGCATGTGTCAGGGCTCAGACAGTGGTAATTTGTTTTACAAAAGGACTTATACTTCTGGCAGGGCCGTAGCCAGGATTTTGATTCAGGAGGGGCTGAGTTTGATGGGGGGGGGGCTGAGTCTGAGTGAGAGAGGGTCTACCCTAGCAAACCTTTTGTATCGTTATCCCAATACCCACATGCATATGGGATATATTGAGTATGGTGATCAGATCATGATATGAATACACATAACAGTTTAAATAATGTACCAGCAAGGCCTTCTCGCGGACCATCCTAAGAATTTCCGGGGGGGGGGGGCTGAAGCCCCCCAAGCCCCCTCCCTGGCTACATGCCTGACTTCTGGTAAAGTTTAAGAAGCACAATTCTTCTGAACTTTTGACAGAGGTGGAAGGCTTCTGGGGGATTCTGTGACTGCACATTTAAGGCAGGCAGATGTACTCTTTGAGTGGTGTATTGCATCTTAATTATTTCCTGTTTTATTTCAGCAATTTCTACAATATTTGTAGTACTTTATCAACAGATCCTGGGCAATGTAAATGTCAGTATTACATTGGATAGAGGAGAACTATAATTGATGAAATGCAGCCTTGTAGAATACCAGGCTGACTTTTAGCAGCAAATTTTCATTCTCTTCCTGCTTTGTTTATTTTAAAATATAGCCAGCTAAAATTGGAGGAGAGTGGAGCAATGTCAAAATATGATGTGTTAACACAAAATTTCATGATAGCTAATGAAATGATAAAGACAATAAAATAAACAATAACAGCAAAAATCCCAAATCTGTCTTTGTTTTCCTGCCTAAAACAAGTTGAAAGTAGATAATGTGAAATGCTTACCTGAGCTTGCAATAGATGCCATTCCTAGTTTAGAAAACCATATTGTATTATCAGGATTACTTCAGTGAGGAAAAAATTGATATTAAGACAGAGTTTTCATTGTGATGGCAATACCTATCCTTGTGCTGTATCATCAAGAGAGTTATTGCATCCACTTGTTATACCTGGTGGCACAATAGGTTAAACCATTGTGCCAGCAGAACTGAAGGCCGATAGGTTGCAGTTTCAAATCTGGGGAGAGCACAGATGAGCTCCTTCTGTTAGCTCCAGCTCCCATGCGGGGACATGAGAGAAGCTTCCCACAAGGATGGTAAAAATATCAAAACATCTGTGCATCCCCTGGGCAACATCCTTGCAGACAGCCAATTCTCTCACACCAGAAATGACTTGCAGTTTCTCAAGTCACTCCTCTCTCTCTCTCTCTCTCTCTCTCTCTCTCTCTCTCTCTCTCTCTCTCTCTCTCTCTCACACACACACACCTGTTTAATTTTCAAAAAAGAAAGAAACAATTTTACCCACTGGTCTCTACCGTAGTACTTGGAGGGAGGATGCTGGCTATGCCCACATCAGAAAGCTTGGAAAGAACTGATATAATAGTTAGAGCATTGGACTGTGGCTTGGAAATCAAGTATCAGGTTCTCATGTCCCATTAAATTTGCTTGGTGAGCCTTTCAGATTCTCAGACTAACTTACTTCACTTATTTATTGTGAGGATAAAGTGGGGAGGAGAGCCATGTACACCATGTTGATCTTACCAAAGAAGAAATAGGGTATAAATATAAATAATAAATAAATAATTCATACATATTAACCAGGGAATATAATTAATCAGAATTCTATGGAATCTTGCAATTTGTATTTTATGAGATACTGGCATTTATTGCTGGAGAGTTGTAATACGGTAATTTAGCAGAGTTCAGTAGAGAATTCAAAGTACTTCACTGAATATCCTAGAATTCTGGAGGACAGAACCACATCAGTTCATGTGTAATATGGATACATTATACGACAAACAAGAGCATATATGTGTCACACTTTTCTTCCCAGCTATCATCCTGTTGCTGATAGTCACTTCACTTTCATTCCAAGGAACGAACCTTTCTTATACTAAACTGGACACAAACCTATCTTAGTCAGTGTTATCTATTTTGACTGGCAGAAGTTCCTGAAGGTCTTGGGCAGAGAGCTTTCCTATGATCACTTTCACAATCCTTTTATTACTGGAGATGACTGTGACCTTCTTGGGCATATCAGACAGCAATACAGGCAAAACATCCTCAGTAGGAAACAATTGAGAAAGCAATTGTTTTGAAAATAGCTCAGCATAGATAGCTGAGCAATATTGTGAGTAAATGTCACTAGAATACTAAGAAGAGATTCTTCCACTGATTTCACAAAGAAAATATGTTTTCCCTAACTCGTACTTGCAAAGAGCATGCTTGAATGGTGGTTGTTATTAACTTTTTCCAGCTTGGCTACCTCTTACATGAAGTAATCTCTTTTTAATAGGGACTTGACAAATTTAAAATGCAATACAGAACTTTAACTAGGCATTTACAAAACTGTTTTAAGTCTAACGATCAAAGTGATTAGGACAATGTAACAGTTGGACTATGCAAACATTGACTTTTTGAGTAGATGAGAACCACGGTGGACCATTGGTATTTTGCAGCTATTTTAAACAAATATTGAATATTATTCAGTTTAATTGGGAAAGTGTGATGTCCCAGAGAGGGCATTGGCATGCAATCTAGTACTAAGTTCAGTCTAAGACAATCAAACTGTCTGTGCTGAAGTTTTATGCTCAAAAGTCTTTTGGGAGATGAGGAGGTCAGTGTTGATCAAGTTTATTGAATCACAGCATCATAAAGTTATCAGGGACCACAGGACCATGTAGGTCAACCTTAACCCTAACCCTTACTATTCATGAGCAACTAAAGCACTTCTGACAAATCACCATCTTACTTTAGACCTTAGAAGTAGAGATCATTATCCTCTGAAGCAGTCTATTCCATTGGTAAACATATATTAGCTATTTAAGATGGACTCTCTAATAATTGGAATCCATTGGTTCATGATATTATTATTCTTATAGTATGTCACTATCCTCCTGGTTTAATACTTTTGCATATACTTGTATTCCCAATCTCATTAGAAAGAAAAAACAGATCCTATTTCCACTGAAGATATAACAGCTAGAGTTCTTGCCCACCCAATACCTTTCAGACCTGTCCTATTGCACCCAACAGCAAATGAGTGGAAAATCTGGGAATTGGCTGAAACTTGACAGAATCTTCCCTCTGTCTACTAGTGGAGACATTTCTGTGCAGTTGATTTTATAGTGACAGTGCAAAATCTAAAGATTCCATTGTGGTTATATTAAAGAAAAGTGAAATCAGAAAATATGTAGTATTTGTACTTCCTCACATCTTTTTCAAATTCACTTGCAAATTTTCTTTGGAAACTCTCAAGCTTATCTCTCCTAAAAGCCACGTTAATTTAATTGGACATGTAAAATCAACTGCTAGAGTGGTGAAGTTTTAAGTAACTATTTACAATTCTTCCAGTTTAGTTTAGTTGCTCAATTAATTCACTGTTTATGATCATTACAGTGGTGGAAAATGCGAAACCAATTAGAGGGAGGAACTGAGGAGCAGAGGTGATTTGATATTTAAATTTACTGCTATTCTGGATCAACCTGCTTTGACTTGCTACAATGGTTAAGGAAAGACAAGTAGCATATTTCCACACTTTGATGCTGTCAGCCCAGTGAAATCCCATTAGCGTCAATGACTACAGCAGGGGTGCTCACACTTTTTCAGCATGGGAGCTACCATATGAAGGACCAAGTTTAAAAGATCACCTGGTGCGTGCGCGCACACGCGTGCGTGCACCGACTCCTGCTGCCACCTTCCGCCCGCCCGCGGCTTCTTTCTTTCTCAGAAATGTAAACAATGGGACATGCAAAAATACATCCAAGCACCCAATTTCTCCCTCCCTGGCATATTTCCCACAGATATAATCAGGCAGAAAGTAAACAGAGAGACCTGGGAGCTGCAAAGCCATTTGTGTCTCAGAAGTTTACATGGGACATGCAAAAATACACCCAAGCACCCCATTTCTCCCTGGGGCCAGCCTGGATGCCATCGCGTCATCCACGGCCGGGCACTCTGTTGCCCTTCTGCATTCTTCTTCCCACCATCCTTCTCTGGGCACTCACAGATGTCCCAGGCTAAAGGAGGGGGCGGGGGTGGATGACGAGGTGCTCAGCTGGCCCGCGCGAGTGCGCAGAGGAGCCCATTCTCCCTCGTGGACGGCTCAAACGCACTTGGAGCATGCAGGCGGCGTGTCAACAGAAGTAACCAGCCAGGAAACACGATTGTCCGGGTGAGGGCCTGAAGATCACCCGAATGAGGCCCAAAGATCACCCGGTCGATCGCGATTACCGTCCTGAGCGCCCCTGGACTACAGCATTTCACTGAAATGTGGCAGTAACTACTTCACATTGTATTGATATAGTCTCTAGTAGCCATAGATGTATTAAGATAGCACATACATATTTTTCCCCAGGATGTGCAGCTGAGCTGTTTCTGAGATGCTCTTTTTCTGGGCATATCAAAGCTAAGCTGTTCCCTTTTTCTTGGCTAACATGGAATATGTTGTAAACACAGTTGCACAGACACAGAATAACCTCATGGAACAGTTGATATTGCTGGAATCATGCCATGAACTACATCATAAAGCATGTCATTAGCCCAAATCTCTTTATTTTTGGTTTTGGTTTTTTTAATGCCACAGTGACTTAAAGGATCTGCCTGTAAAAATGATTGAAAGAGCCAAAGTTGTTGGGCCCAAGTGCACAAACCATGCTTTGGAGATATCACCTTCTGTACTGCAATTGGGTCCAGAAGAATGCAGAGTCCCTTGGATCTCACTGGAGCATCATACAGGGAGCATACCACCCCCCTGTTACGTCAACTCCACTGGCTGCCGGTCCATTTCCGAGCAAAATTCAAAGTGCTGGTCTTGGCCTATAAAGCCCTATACGACTCCAGCCCAGCTTACTTGTCTGAACGTATTTTCCTCTACGTTCTGCCTTGTAGCTTAAGATCCACCGGGGAGACCTTGCTCTCGGTCCCACCGGCTTCGCAAATGAGGCTGGTGGGGACGAGGGATAGGGCCTTCTCAATGGTGACCCCCCGCCTATGGAACTCGCTCCCCAGCTAAGTTAGATTGGCATCCTCCCTCCTTTCTTTCAGAATAAAATTGAAAACATGGTTGTGGAACCAGGTCTTTGGCTGATAGATATAATGGCACTGAACATTGAATATGACCTGTGATTGTTGAAATGGGATAGCCTTTTATGATTGTTGATTATTGTTGTTTTTAATTTTGATATTTGTATGGTTTTTATTGTGTTTTTATTGTAATTTATTGCGGCATCAAATTGTTGCCATTGTTAGCTGCTCTGAGTCCCCCTACGGGGGTGAGAAGAGAGGGGTAAAAATGATATAAACAAATAAATAAATATTTGTTGCTATTTATTGCTGGAATTGTGAAAATGCCAACAATTGTAAAAAAAAAAGGAATGGCAGAAGAGCAGGGAGGCAGGGTTACAAAGGTATGCAGTAGTATAATTGCAGGACCACTGATTTTTGAATTGGCACAATTCACATACAATATTGAAGGTGCTCAATCTGGTATGCATCTGCTATCTATCATAGCATAACTGCCATGCAATAGTGAAGTTATGTGATAAAGTTCACAATAACAGGGAAAAGAAGAATCTTCTGAAATAGTTCCCCATTTGCTAAACCTGCTTCTTTACTAAGCGAGGATTGGGTTGCATAGAGCCCATTAGAAACATTACGCTATGCATTGGATAACTCTTATTATCATTACAACCCTGGTAATGAAGCCCCTGGTAGCACAATGGGTGAAACCCTTGTGCCAGCAGGACTACTGACCAAATGTTTGGTGGTTCAAATCTAGGGAGTGGGGTGAGCTCCCATCAGTCAACTCCAGCTTTTCATGAGGGGTATAGGAGAAGCCTTCCACAGGATGGTAAAACGTCTGGGCATCCCTTGGGCATCGTCCTTGCAGATGGCCAGTTCTCTCACACCAGAAGCAACTTGCAGTTTCTCAAGTTGCTCCTGACACACACACACACACACAAATTACCACCCCTTCAAGGAGGGGAAGAACAAATGCAGGGAGGCAGGGTGGAAAATTATGGCCCTCCGGTTGTTTAATGGTTTGGATGATCTCTAGCCAGCACAGGCAAGGTTGGAAACATCTAGAGGACCACATCTTCCCAACTCATCATCCACTCTTTCGATTGCATATTATTCTAATTAGAAACATTGACAATATAAAAACTGCTTTGAGCCCCTTGTTAAGAGTGGCATAGCCAAATATTTTTGCGTGTGTGTGTAAGTTTTTTGCACCCCTAACCCCACCTAAAACAAATTTTATCTGGAAAACATACCGATGACAAAGGTATGGCTTTCTAAAGTTTTATATTTACATTTACAATTGTAGCATCATTGCAAATGTCCCCCCAAGCCACCTTAAATCTAGGCAGCCGAACCAATCAAAGGAGTTTTGTGGCACTGGTGAGAAGGCTGCTAAAGGATGGCATGGTTAGTATGTTTCTGCTAACATTCTGCAGCATATCAATCATGACAGGACCTAATAGGTTGTTGCATTTCCCAACTCAGTTGGTCACATCTTTTTGGTGCAGCAGTTTTGTAGGCTTCTAATTAGGTTCTGCCTGAATAACCCCCTTTTTTTGCACCACCCCTAGCATTTTCATGCAACTTCTCTCCCTGCTCTATATTTTTCCATGAATGATCATTCCTCAAAGTACTTCTAGAATTGCAAATACCAGGTGAAACCTATGCAAAATTCCCATCACTGTATTATTTTTGCTGACAAGATTTCTCAAGTGTCAGGAAAAACCATTGCCGACTGCAAATGTTCTTCCCATTATTAATCAGTGTCACTCCATCAAGTTTTAATGCGGTATCATGTTTTGTTGCTTGTTCCTCAAGTCTGATGTCATTTTTACATTTTATTATCTTCTACTCACTTGTCTTTTTTTTTGGTTTTATGAGAAATTGTAATTATACTTTTACTATAACATCCAGATATATAATAAAATTATAATTAAAATCACATAACAGTGAAATTTGTTAAATGAATAAATGAATACACAAATAAATGTGTTCAACATTTTTGATTGACTGAACATCTTAGTAGGGATCTTGACTACTAATTTTTCCTCCTCTCTCCAAAACAGTCCCCCCAAACATAGAACTCAGTTATAATACCCCTCAAGTCACCTTTGGGCTGAGAGGGGCGGCATAGAAATGCAGTAAATAAATAAATTAATAATAGCAATCCAATGGAACTGGCATTGGATCACCTGGATTAAAAACCTTTCCATTTTCCCAAGAACTGTATGATTTGGAATAGGAAGTGTGCACAAGTGTGTTTAGACCTGAGACCATTATGAGAAGAAAGAAAAAGACATAAAGTTAGTAGATCTACTGATTGATCTGGCCAATTGAAGCTCGCAGGACTGGGGAAATGACAGAAAATCCACATGAGCAACATCACAAGTGAAAATCTGCTATCTTGTTGCTTTTTTCCACTTGTAACCTATATAGGTTTGCGGGTCTGGATGAGATCTATTTCATCTTATTAACCTCAAAAGGCAACTGTAGTTTTTTTGTTACTATTTTGTTGAATTTACAGCATGAACTTCTCCGTGGGCAATCATTTTATAGCTAATCCATTTTGCAGAACACCAGGCACTGAACTCTTTTTTTCCCTAGATGACAAAATGGCTAACTTTGTACAATGGAATCTAAGAACTCTGTCATGGTATTTTCTTCTACTTTAAGCTCTGATGTTGCTTAGGGCAGTGTTTCCCAACCTTTTTTGAGCCGCGGCACACTTTTAACATTAAAAAAATCCGGGGGCATACCACCAACCAAAATGACAGTCTAACACAGTAAAGAGTGGCTGGGGGTTGGTAGCCTGCTGGGAGCAGCTGTTGGGAGTGCCGAAGCCAGGGAGGGGCGGAGCCAGGCTGCACCATGCCCCGCCCCCTACCCCCGGCTTCACCTCTCCCAGCCGCTGCTCCAGCCTTGAGGGGGCAGTGCCATGCCAGCGGTGCCAGAGCCAGCACAATGCTGGAATGGCACTGTCCCCTCAAGGCTGGAAGCAGCTGCTGGGAGTGCCGAAGCCGGGGGAGGGGGCAGTGCCAGGCCATGCCATGCCCCCCCTCTCCCCCAGCTTCAGCTCTCCTACAGGCCGCGCCATGCCCCGCCCCCTCCCCCCCCAGCTTCAGCTCTCTTACAGATGAGGAGCATGAGCGGTGGACGGGCTTCAGTGGGCGGGGCTCCTCCTCCACGCGGCTTCAGCGAGCGAGGGGCGAGAGTCATGGTGGGAGTCATGGCGGATTGGAGGCTGGCTGGGGAAATGGCTGAAGGAGGCGGCACTCGGTCCCTTCTTTTCTTCGCCACTGCCTGGCCCTTCCTCCTCCCCCAAGCAGCAGGAGTTCAGCAGGAGGGGGAGGAAGGGGGCAGAGAGCGTCTCGCGCGGCACAGCAGGAGGTCCGTCACGGCACACTAGTGTGCCATGGCACACTGGTTGAGAAAGACTGGCTTAGGGGTTTGAAGGTCAGTGCTAACCATAAAGCAATGCTATTAGACCAGTGCCAATATTGTTCAATTTCTGTATAGAGAGAAATGATTTATGATCAATGCACCAGATCATAAATGCAGCAAGTAAGCGCATATGTATGTGTGTATGTATGTACCGTATGTACCTGTGTTGTTGCTGATCTAAACCAACTCTCACTGTTAAATACTGGGTCATCGGCTTTTGTGGTTTTATATCAATGTGTACGTGAAACTTCTGGACAAATACCAATGTCTTGTAACTAGGACTGGTTCAAGGCATTTTGCTGCTTGAAGCAGAGCAGAAAATAGCACCTGGATTAAAAGCCTGCCAGATAATTTTGGCACCAAAAAGAGAAAATCATTGCTCCCTGTTCCTTGCATTATAAATGTAACACTAACAAATTAACCATCAGTTTTCTGCCTTTTGATGATGCTCCAAATCTCTCTGATGTGTCTGCTTCTGCTTGCCAAATCGCAGGGCTGGCCCTGCTGGAAATAATTCAACAAATACTGAAAACACAGCTACTGCAGCAACTCATAGCTTAGAAAACTATGATCCATTTGTGTTGAGCTCTGTGAAGTTAATCCATTCATTTTCAATTAATAGTATTCAAAATATTTCTCAGATTGAACAGCTTCTTGTGAGTAATAGAGCAGCCATGTGTACTACATTATGTTGAGAATGTGCTTCTTTGGAGAACCATTAAGTTCAAAACAACATCAGCAGCAGCAGCAACAGGAAGGGAATCCTGGACATCAACATTCAGCACCTGGAAATCCTGCCAAAGTCTTCCATTGTGAAGGAATGTTTTGTAGTTCTATTCAGATTAGAGTAATTACTTCTAAATGTGCATTTAATAAATCATATACATTTTAATTAATTCAACCTTTTTTGGGTTAGATTTCTCTTTTTCTTTGGTAAGATACAACCCTCCATAATTTAGGAAGTTGGTAAATTATGCAAGAGAACCCTCTCTCACTTTTTGTTTTTTCTTTGTAATAGAGTAAAATGATATTATCAGAAGATAAGAGTGCAGCAATAAAGAGAGTTATATGAGTTTCAGTGGTGGGAGTTGCATATGTCTTGGTAAAAGGAAATTTGATCTATACCTACAATGCAGAACGGCCACAGCTGTTTTCAATGGCCTGGAGACATCATGAAAGAAAAAGGTAGAAATGGAAACAATATATTACAATTCTGTGTGCCTTTATCAGGACTAAGCCTAGCTGAATACAGTAGATTTATTCATCCACAGGACTATATTTTAAAGCCATAGGCTGTTACACTTAACAACAGTCCCCTTTAGTTCAATTTCTTCAGGTGCTTTTAAAATATTCAAGTTTCCTTCTCTTCTACTCACTTTCCTTCTTTCTTCTTACCTTACTTTACTGTGTGAAAACTTAATTCAAAGTGCTAAAATGGTTTGCATTCCATTAATTCAGTAATGGAAATCAAAGTGTTATTGCAAGTTTAATTGAAAATCCTCAAAGGGATAAATGTGCATGTCTACACTACAACTATAATTTAATTTTATACCAATTTCATTGTCAGAGCTACTCTCCCAATGCATCCTAGCAACAGTGTTTTGGCAGGGCTGCTGAGAATAATCCATTATAAATTTTCCTGGGAGTTATACTTTTCAAGGTTTTTTAGGAAGAGCAAATGCCTGTAAAATTATGTAGTGAAGATATACCCCAGGGCTGTCCAACTGGCGGCCCGGGGGCCGTATTCGGCCCCCAGCCCCTTCCCAACGGCCCCCTAAGCTTTATAATAAAAAATAAAAATTGAAAAATAAAATAAATAATAAAAATAATAAAAAAATACCTACTTCCGGGTTCGGAGCAAGTATCGCGAGAATACGCAATCCACATGGGATTTTGCTGTCAACGCGAGATCACGCCGGCGTTGACAGCGAAATCCCATGTGGATTGCGTATTCTCGTGATACTCTTCGGCTACTCTACTACTGGATCGCTGAGGCCCACAGACACGATTAGGACCTTCTTCGACTCAGTCGGTCGTCGCCTCTCTCGTCGTCCGGGTACTCCTGGATCCTGCGCGTTTGGAAAAGGTAGGCCGAAGCAGGGGGCTCCTCAGGGGCTCCTCATTTTCTCCCCCAACTCCCCTCATGTATTAAATATAAAATTAAATATATTTAAAGATGAAATAAGGGGAGATGGGATACATTAAAATAAGGGGAGAGGGGAGGATGGAATTAAATATATTTAATATTAAATTAAAATAAGGGGAGAGGGGAGAGGGCGCCGGGGGAGAGGGCGGAGCTGGGGGCGGGGAGGGGGCGGAGCCGGGGGTGGGGGCAGACCCTACGGCCCCCCAGGTCATCAGTGACCGGAATTCAGGACCCTGGGCCAGTAGAAGTTGGACAGCCCTGATATACCCCAAATAGGAAATCAAGGAAGTAAGGCTCCTAGTGGTGGTTTTCATAGAAGCAGCATATACTGAAATAAAGCCAATCAGTGTAATTGAGATATAGTTCCAAACAAATAAATAGGGCCTATCAAAATTTTCAGGACTGATTTTATCTACTTTGTGCTCACTAGCAGTCTTTATATTTTATTATTATTCTAATGGTTTTGGAGCCCCCAGTGGTGCAGTGGATTAAACCACTGAGCTACTGAACTTGCTTACCGAAAGGTTGCAGGTTCGAATTCGGGGAACGGCGTGCGCTCCCACTGTTAGCCACAGCTTCTGGCAACCTAGCAGTTTGAAAACAATGTGAGTAGATCAATAGGTACCACTCCAGTGGGAAGGTAATGGCAATCCATGCAGTCATACTGGCCACATGACTTTGCAGGTGCCTATGGACAACGCCGACTCTTCGGCTTAGAAATGGAGATGAGTACCAAACCCCAGAGTTGGACATGACTGGACTTAATGTCAGGGGAAAACCTTTACCTTTTTTCCTAATGGTTTATCTGAAGCAATAGTGTTTGAGATATATCCATGCAGAAGACTGAGTCAATCTGTACCATGTACAGTATATGGCAACATGCATTCATGGTTGAGTACATGGTGGTTGAGTACAAAGGAGCCTCTGCATTGACACCCCCTTGTCATGGGGGAGAGACTTGTGTACCCTAATGAAGTTGTGAGCTATGCTGGCGGTGGCAAAATAACCACCGGTAGGGCCTCCCATGCCAGACAGGCTCTGACAAAGAGTGTCAATGAGCAGGATGGGCTCTCTAGCCTTTTGGCAACCATCCTAAGAAAAGGAAAACTCTAATTTCAAACCCAGTCAGATGGTTTGGTTAACCATCTAGAGAAGGAAACTCAAATTAAACCTATGACTTGAGGACCTCGCTGCCACCATCCAAGCTTGCTAGGCCCCGGCAGACGAACCTTTGCTTTAAAGGGTGAGGTCAGTTCTGTGTATGCTGCACTCCACCAGAAAAATCCATTGCACAGGCTCGAAGGACACATCCAACCTCTGAGAAAACATCAACACTCTTGTAGAAAGCGTGGGATGAGTCCTTCCTAAGTATCTTCGTTCGCTAATTAATGCCAGAGAGAGACATGGTGACTGAGATCCAGGAAACATATTGGTGGAGCAAAATTTATTGCCATGCGCGCGTGTGTATGTAGTGGGGGGTGGGGTGGGTGTTAATTCTTTCCAGTTGTGCAGCATAAACATAGATACAGTTCTCTATCTTGCTCTTGGGAAGTTGCAAGATCTTCTTAGATATGTTGCAGCTCCAGTTAGGTATTTGCAGAAGCTGGACCTTGTGTAATTCTCCCTGGGTTCATGAAAGCAACAGAAGGTCATTATTGTGTCTGTATGGTTGGTTGGTGGGTGGGTAGATGGGTGTGTGGGTGGGGGTAATATGAATGCAGCTGTACACAGAGCCCCAGCTGCATTTCCACAGTGAAAAGAAGGGACATTCTTATACAATGTCATTTAACTGGGGTTATGCGAATATATACACAGGAGTCTAATGGCATTACACTGGAAAGTGTAGGTAGCACAGAAAAATAGGACTTTTTAAGACAATGTCAGCAACTTACAGTGGAAGTAACATACAAAATTCCTTGGCAGATAGGTTATTAGCAATGAAAAATAAATGAGACTTCCGAATCTTGGCACACTGCAGTTCAGAGATGGGAACTCCCAGCACTCCTTACCACTGGTAGCTAGGGTCTCCTGAGAATTGCAGTCACACAATACCTGGGAGGCCCCATGCTTCTCCCCTCTACTATAAATGGATCCTTGTGAAGGTGACCCCTTTAATAGAGCTGCTTAGTGGAAATTTATATCTTTCCGTTTTCATTTATGGCCAATGCTTTGAAGACCTTTTCCCTACCGGGAGAAATGAGGTTGCTGTACCAAAATATATAAAATTGTGGGATGATTCTTTGGCCAAATCTAATGAAAAGTGTGGCAAATCAGATAAGGATGATGGGCATTTGAACTGGATATCTAAATTGCAATGAACTTGTCTGACACTGGAGGTAGGAAAAAGAAATCATGTTGGCCAAGTAACACACATCTCACATATGGTAAATAGGTGCTGGCATTTTATGTATAGTCAGTACATTTCTACCCCAAATCCAGAGGTGCTGGTTTAAAAAAAAAATCAAAATTTAATGGTTCAAATAGTCAGTACTAAAATTTAAAATCAAATGGGGGGGGATTTTTTTGATTAGTATATACCCCGAAAAATCCAGATTTTTATTTGTAAATTGTTGGTTTAAAAAAAAATCAAAACCTCTTTTAATGGTTCAAATGTAGTTATTCCAGACAGTGCTTTACTGCTCTGTAAACAAGCAAAGCCAAGCACGGGCTATATATAGAATTGGTGATAAGAAACTGTTGAATTACAATGTGATAATACCACCCAAATCTTTTGTGGTGACTTTATAAACCATATCAGAGACTTCCTGAATGGTCTATAAAATAACAGATTGATCAGGAGCTTACACTCAATTTTTAACAATAAGGTATTAGTTGTCTTTGATACTCTGTTCCCCCTTCCTCCTCCA
Source organism: Anolis apletophallus (assembly GCA_030556195.1). Classification (NCBI taxonomy): domain Eukaryota; kingdom Metazoa; phylum Chordata; class Lepidosauria; order Squamata; family Anolidae; genus Anolis; species Anolis apletophallus. The sequence continues at coordinate 43,881,227 of JARBWK010000010.1, read as the reverse complement.
TACAATAGATGTATTATTGTGTGAGGCAATCCACCTTCTTTTCACTTGCTTTCCTCCCCCCCCCGATACTGTTTTCCTCTTGATGCCCACTTTTTTTATACTAATAACGAGGTCATTGAAATTTCATGAACTAAGTACAAAACCTGGATTTTGTTCAGGCACAATGACTTAACCCCTATTTTCCTTATCACTCTTCTTTTGGATTAAGAGAAATTGTTTTGCAGGAGACTGTCTCAAACCCTTTCTCAATAATTGCTCATTTTTGAGCATAAGGAATACTCAATAGTAGCTAATGCTGAAATCTTAGGCACATGTACCTGAAAGTAAGTTCTACTGAAATAGATGACTCCAGATTGCAAAGCTGTTTAGTTCTGGAGGCAAAGTTGACTTCAAACTTCCATCTTCAGCTGAGAATTCCTAAAATAAAACACCTATCTGCCAGATCTGTTTTTGCTGAATCATTACTTAGCCTTACTATTTTTATAGTGGAAATACCTCTATTTTAGCCTCTTCCCCCAAGTTTGAGCACAGAATGTCATTTCCACAGTCTTCTTATCTTATCTGCTACCTAGTGTATGTATCAGAAGGATAGGACTGCAGCCATCTCTTAGTCTTAACAGGAGGATATGAAGTAATATCCAAGAGGACTCCAAACAGCTGAGTCAGGGTGGCTGATGTAATCTTTACAGGATATAATGCTATTTAGGATTGTGGTGGAGGGGCCGGGTGTCTTAGCTTTGTACTACCCAGGAATAGTTTCCAACAGCTTTTCCCCAGGAATATCCAACAGGACCAAAGAGAGGCAGCTATTTTATCCCATTAGATCTATCTTTCAGACACTTTTTTTCTTGCACATTGCAGCACCTTTGCCTGCCCCATTTTTCTTTGGTGTATTAGGGAGTGCGAATTAGGGAAAGTATGATATGGTCCTTCTGTCTTTCACTTATCTTAATTAATCCCCAAACTTTGCATAGCCACAGAGACTTTTAGTCTCATGCATTTGTTTTCATTTTAGTTAGCATTTTCTAGTTAGAAAGCAACCATGGGTTATGAAGCAGCTATTTGTGTTTTCCATGTATTGCTTGCTATGTATGAAATTCTACCAAACAGTTTTCTATTCCCCAGTGAAATTAGACTGCATATTTTGATTCTGGTATGTTCAGTGGAATTCCCCTTTTGGATAGTTCTGTGTAGGTCATTAGCTCTAATTTGCCTCAGATGCACTATTGATATAGCCACAAGATCCTTTAAAGGCATGTATACTCAGAGCACATGACTTCATACATGAGCTCTAAGAGCAAGCATGGTGACAATGGGTATATATATATATATATATATATATATATATATATATATACACACACACACACATATATACATACACTGTGTGTGTGTGTGTGTGTGTGTCTCATAGCATGTGATAATCACTTGACCTGTAGTGGGATGTCATGCCCCAGCCTGACTCTAGCCCTCAGCAAGACTCACACCATGTTAAATCCAAAGCCTCAGAGAGGCCTGAAAGCAAGATGCTGCAGAGGCCTCTAGTTCACCAAGCGTTCAAGGGCAAACACAGCCCTTCTAATTCCCAGGCTGATAAGGAGGCCTGGTACCATAAAGCAGTGGTGCCTCCCAAAAGTCCAGGTGTCTTCACTAACGAGCTGACATTCCAATCTCAGCCGAGAGGCCCAGGCGGGGTAAGTCCCACCAGTAAGCCTGGGAAGAAGTTCCGACGCAGTCTGCGTCTTCAAGGAGAAAAACCTACTTAAGCTGCTTCCCTTTGGCTCGAGGCATCTCTCGCCAACGTTTAGCTTACAAGCCAAGCCTTCATGGAACCTTGTCTGGGCCATTGGGCCTTCCAGCCTTTGGACTCTATTTGCCAAGTCTTTGTGCCAAGAACTGGATTTAGCCCATTGGGGCATCAAGACGCTTTTTACCTATTTTGATCCTGTTTTACTTTTGGACTATTGCTTGCAATACCCTGATGCTTGGGATCATCAATGGACTATATTTCTATCTACTTTATTCATTTATTCTAAATAAAGCATTTAATCACGGCTGGTCTCAAGTGGTTTACTGAGGGATCCTTCGGGTCTAAGGTGCAACATGGGATGGCAACAATTGACTGGAATGAGATGGCCCACCTCCTTTCTGGATCTCTGTTGAACTGGCACTTAAGCATTTACATCTAGTGTCTGGAAAGTGATATAATTACCAGCCCTGTGCAGTTCTTCTCCCAACAAATTGTCATCTTTTCCCGTCTTGTACTGTATGAGTGTTTAGACAGTATGAGGTGTTTGCAAGCCATTATGCCAGTACACTAGGCAGTATGCCCATTCTATATGTTGGCTCAGCAGATCAACCAATCTGCCTGCAAATCACTCAGGAAAACAATTTGAAAAGACCTTCACAGCCTTGTAAAGTAGAAGTGGAAATAATTTTGGTTTGGAATCAGTCCATTTCACAAAATTAGTCCTAGGAAAAAGGAACCGGGAAAAGAGCCAATGCTTGATTGCTCCTTAAGCTGGTTGTCTTTGTCAGGCCCAACACTGTATCAATTGAATAGGTTTTTGCAGTAACACTAACTATATAACCAGCTCTTTGCAGAACCCAAAGGAATAAGGACATTTGTATTTCAATTGATTAGCAGCTTTTTGTGTGTGTTCATTTATAACATTATAAAAGTTTTTGAGAAATGACTTCCATGTCTTGCTTTCACATGGAAGCTATATTGTCTGAGTTCAGCTACCTGTACAAATTTACAAACATTTGGGCCTAAATCCATTTGCTATCCAAATTAGAGTTGGCTTTCGGAAGTAATAGAGTTACACAATTATTTCCCATCTAGCAATTGAACCATTTGATCTACTCTCTGTCTCTAAAGGGATGGGAGCCTTTGGAGATTCGAATTCAGGGAGAGCGTGGATGAATTCCCTCTGTCAGCTCCAGCTCCTCATGTGGGGACATGAGAGAAGCCTCCCACAAGGATGGTAAAACATCAAAACATCTGAGAATCCCCTGGGCAATGTCCTTGCAGACAGCCAATTCTCTCACACCAGAAGCAGCTTGTGGTTTCTGAAGTCACTCCTGACATGAAAGAAAAAAATATATCCAAAAATGTAACTATGCTAAGCTTTGAAAATGCATGATGCAACTACCTCTTTGTCTCATGATAGGGCCAGACATGATGTCTCAATGACCAAGTAAATGCCTCATATATACTGTGCATCACATCCAATCAGATCCTTGATTGTGAATGTGTTGAGATCAGTCCCATCCCCATACAGTTAATGCTGAGACCAAAATGTAAAATATTGCCTTTCTTGCTGTTAACTGACATTAGAGGTGATGATCTCTGCTGTGGGGATTTCTTCAGAGTAACCTTACATATTATGCAAATAAATAAATAAATAAATAAGCAAACACATTTCCCCCAAGTTTTAAAAAAATGTGCTTTTCTTTCTTTTTCAAATGCAGCTACATTTCTCATTCACCACTCTACATTTTCTTTAGCAATCACCTCATTTAGAATTCTTGGTTATGATCACAAGAGTTTGCACCTGACTTCTAAGAAGTATTCAAAAATGGGTCACAAGGTCAAATTCTACCATGTGAATCACATCTGCTTTAAAAGTTACATGAGCATGAAAGGTCAAAATTTAATCCTCCTCTTTGAATATGTCCCATCTGCTGTAGCAAGTAAAAAATAAAAATAAATTAAGTAGTAAGTCAAAAAATAAATTGTGCCATCAAGATTATGCAAAGCTCTCATTAATGTTCGGTCAAATCTGATATTAGAGATGATTAAATGCTCCTATTTTTGTAATTAAGATATGAAAATTAAAATTATATCTACTTCCATCCTAATGTTGATCTATCTGTGAAGTGTGGTATAAGCCGGGCTGAGAAACCTTTTGGATACCGGGGACTGCATGTGGCATTGGCCCCACATGTAAATAAAAATTGTGTCTTGTGAACAGGTAATCAGTGTGCAGATATGTACACATTTTAGTAAACATATCTCCTTCCAGGCACATTTCACATTATCTGCTTTGAACCGGATTATATGATTCTACACTGTCACATAATCCAGTTCAAAGCAGATAATCTGGATTTTATATGGCAGTGTAGAAGGGGCTTTAGTGGGAATTTGGGGGAATGTTAGATTATCTGCTTTGATAATCTTGATTATATGGCAGTGTGGAAGGAGTCAAAGCAATGGTATTCCCCGTAGCAACCTATGGATGTGAGAGCTGGACCTTAGGGAAGGCTGAGTGAAGGAAGATAGATGCTTTTGAACTGTGGTGTTGGAGGAAAGTTCTGAGAGTGCCTTGGACCGTGAGAAGATCCAACCAGTCCATAATTCAGGAAATAAAATAGAGAAGACTATTATGCTGGGAAAAAGAAAGGAAAAAGGAAGAGGGGCCGACCAAGGGCAAGATGGATGGTATCCTTGAAGTGACTGACTTGACTCTTAAGGAGCTGGGTGTGGTGATGAGATCACAAAAAGTTGGAAGCGACTGAATGAATGAACAACAACAACAAAGAAAGAGCCTGAGATGGCTTTTTACCCATTGTTACTAATGATTGAAGTCCATCTTATCAACTCAGAGGCAGTGAAAATTGGGCAAGGTTTTACCAGTTTTGAAGGTTACGTGAGGGAAAGATAACTACATGCAGACCTCAGGGATGCTGGTTGTGACTGTTATCCTAATCTCCTGGCATAAACTTCAGAGTTCATTGGTAATTATGGTATAGCTAAACATTATGCTATCTTATGGACGGTATGTATGAATGATCACTGCTCTAGAGCAATGGTTGCAATTTCACATTTTACCACTGCAATGGGACTGGATTTCATACAGCATTTGTCAGTTTATGGCAATACCAACACAATAGAAAGGGACAAATGGGTAGCGCTACCCAGGGAAAAATTTGTTTGCTTTCTTTAACCAAACCTTAATTACAATCAGTCTTCCATTTCTCATCAAATTCATAGGAAGTGCAACATTGCCTAGATCAATTACAAACAGCTCGAGGCCTAGTCAAGATAAATCCTTAAGGAAATGTTGCCTTAATTTTCTTTTTAATAGGCCATGTGAGATCATTTTCAGACATGCATTTATATTCCATGTACTATTTTTGAATTATGATTACAATCACTACTAGGAGTGCGAAGAACATTTTCAAAAAGAAAAAAACTGTGTTGAGAAATGTGTTTTGTTTGATGTCAGGAAACTCTGACAAGCTCAAGGGTGGACTAGGTAGAATGCTTGCAGTTTGGATCCTTTTTTTGCACAAAATTCACATTTTTGGTATAGAAAACAGAATTTCATTCAGAAAAACAGTGTTTATGTCTAATAATATTTTCTGCACATAAAATATAGCCTCCTTACACAAAAGACAATCCAGAGTTCGTTCTCCCACCCTGGGCATTCTACAGATATATAAACCCATTTTTCCTAGTTTCCAACAAACCTCACAACCTTTGAGGATGCCTGCCACAGATGCAGGTGAAACGTCAGGAGAGAATGCTTCTAGAACATGGCCATACAGGCCGAAAAACCTACCACAACCGAATACTGTTTTCTCTGCAAAGGAAACCCATGTGTGAATTTTGCACAAAAGTTCTAAAAACCCCAAACTGATAAGATTCTTCTCCATTCAGAGAGACTCTTCCTGAAAAAAGAAATGTTTTTCAACCATTTTGTATATGAAAGGGTCACTATACAGTTTTTTCTATCAGAAATATGATGTTAAAATTAATAATCCTTTATAACCGGCAGCTTTCCTAGTGGTAATGAAAAGTTTTTTGAGGTCTGGACAATCTTGAGTGAAAGTAAGAGAACTGGACTTCCAATTTTAAACAATGGTCTTGGTTGTAAGGTCATCGTGGTGGGAGAGGTAGCAAATACAATTGCCAAATATTTGCCCTGGTTAATAAAATGTTCAAGGCAGTTGTTATTGTCTTCTGTCTTGTCTGCAATACACACCAGAGTATATTTAAGCACAGGATTTAGGTTTCCTGGCATGAGTCACTGCCTGGTATATTTTGAACTGTATTATTTCTGAGTCTAGCAGCTGCTGATATGATTGCATGCTGGGCTTTAGGCAGCAAAACAGAACAGAGCTAAAAAGCCTGCAGGATTGTTGACCTGTGACGCTAGAGACATTGTTTTGAGGTTGCAGGTATAATTATGAATGTGGCTAGGTTTAGTATTATCATAAAGCAGGGTTAAATGTGTACAGAAAGCATAATGCTGTATCCTGACTGACTATTTTCATTGTCCAAATTAACCTTTGGCCTGTGACTTATGTGTTGTGATGTGTTACATCAGTGAGAGCCGGCTCTCTGATTTGTCTCTCCACACTGGGGGCCCTTCCACACAGCCATATAACCCAGAATATCAAGGCAGAAAATCCCACAATATCTGCTTTGAACTGGGTTATTTGAGTCCATACTGTCTTATATCCCAGTTCAAAGTAGATAATGGGGATTTTATTCAGCTGTGTGGAAGGGGGCCTAAGTATACACTGCGAGTTTATTCCAGTTTAAAGCAGATCATGTGGGATTTTGTTCAGCTGTGCGGAAGTCTTTTGGAGTGTGGAAGTCTTTTGGAGTCAGCGAGCTGACTCCAAAATAAAACTTTTCAGGAGAGATCTGAAACAGCTGTTGCCAGGTTCACATCACATGATAAATAAATCATACCTGAAAATTCTATAGTTTGCTTAACAATTCTAGGTGCAAAAGTGCATTGCTAGTCAGCATGCACAAGTACACTGCTTTGTCCTTAACAATTTGGAAATTTGTTTGCAAATGTGTTTGCATTCTTTAGCTAGGTTTAAAGCTATGATAGCAGGTCAAAGGGAGAAGGACACAAACATGTTAGGAGATAAATAAATAGATCTATTATGTTTAACTTTGTGTTCCACCTTTGAGGGAAAAAGCACCAAAATCAGTGTGTACAGAGCTATTGTACTGTCTATTCTCCTCTATGGGTCTGAAACATGGGTCACCTATCGGCAACACCTACGACCCCTTGAACACTTTCATCAGCGCTGTCTTCGCACAGTCCTAAATATACACTGTGTGACTATGTGATGAATGTTGCTGTCCTTGAGCAAGCAGGGATCACCAGCGCTGAGGCCATGCTATTGAGAACACAGCTGCACTGGGCAGGGCATGTCTCTAGGATGGAGGACCACTGCCTCCCAAAGATACTACTCTATGATGAACTTGCCAGGGGTCAGAGCAAGAGAGGCCCCCCAAAAAGAGATATAAGGACTCCCTGAAACAACATCTCAGGCTCGGCCAGATTGATCACCAACAATGGTTCACCCTGGCCTCACATCGGGAGGCATGGAGATGCACTATCCACAATGCTGCGGCCTCTTTCGAGAAGACACGCTGAATGGGTCTCGAAGAGAAACGACAACGCAGAAAGAAACACAACTTGGAAACAACATCACTCAAGGAGACTTTCTGCTGTGCTTTCTGCAACCAAACTTGCTTATCTCAGATTTGCCTTTTTAGTCATCAACGTGCTTGTAAAAAGTGTGGGATGAGTCCTTCCTAATAATCTTAGTTCGCGAAGTAATGCCGAGAGAAAGTGTTCCACCTTGTTGGCACATAACTATTTCAAATAAATAATTAGCTAAATAAATAGCACTCTGATTACTTCACTGCCCTCAAGCTTTGTGTTGTAAGCCTTTGATTACAAGCATATATTTTAGAGGGATGCTCAGCACCAAAGAAATTGTTTTTCAAAATGCTTTATGCCATCTCAGTACTTTGGGATATAATAGCTTGCTTAAAACCACCAAGTGAGTTAATGGGATGAACTCAGATTTAAATCAAGTACTTCCAGTTTACACTGCGCTGCTAGCTGCTACAATAAGCAAGCAGGCCTTTTTTCATCTTCGCCAGGCTAGGAAATGGGTGTCCTCCCTTCCGGCAGAAGCATTGGCAACAGTAATCCATGTAACAGTCACCACTAGGCTGGACTACTGCAACGCTTTATATGCCGGCCTCCCAAAGTCAACCACTAAGAAGTTCCGTATGGTCCAACATGCAGCAGCCAGGCTTCTATTGGGTTCATCTATGAGGTCCCATATTACACCAATCCTGAAACAGCTGGATTGGTTACCAATAGAACAGCGGATCTCTTACAAGATTCTGATCCTGTCAGTACTTCCAAGGCTCCTTTTTCTATTCCAGAATATCCCTATTATTAGGAACGATTTTCTGTTCAAAAGATGGAACACGGACATTAGGAAGTTCATCTGGAGGAACCAAAAACCCAGGATAAGTTTAAAATCTATGTCAGATGACAAACAAAGAGGGGGACTGAGTCTCCCTAATTTTTAATTATACTATGAGGCCTGCAATCTCGTTGCCATTCAGGACTGGATCTTGCTAAATAACCGAAATTTGTTAACTTTAGAAGGTCACGACCTCCATGCCGGATGGCACGCGTACCTTTGGTACGAGCGGAGGAAGGTAGAAAGGAATTTTAGTAATCATTACTTAAGAACCGCCCTCATTAAGACGTGGGAGAAGTACAAACAACATTTTTTTGGACGGACCCCTCTCTGGATATCTCCGGGTGAAGCATTTCACAAAAGGGAATTGGCAGGGGAAAATTGGTTAACATACAAACAAATCCTCAAAAAAAGGAGAGTAATAACTGGGAAATAAAAACGAGAGAGGAAATAAAACAAGAGGGGCATAACCTCTCATGGTTTCAATGTCACCAAATCATGCTAAGATATAAGGAGGACAAAAAATAGGCTTTCTAGAAGACCCCAGATGGGAGTCAATTATGAGAAAACAAAAAAATAATATCAGGTTTTTTTTACAAACAACTCCTTAGATGGGACACGGAAGACGAGCAAATCAAAAACTGCCACGCTAAATGGGCTCAGGATTTAGGACACTCGATACTTTTCCATCAGTGGGAGGAAATTTGGCTAGAAAAATTAAAATACACACCATCTACAGAAATCATAGAAAATTGGGTAAAGATGCAATTCAGGTGGCACCTTTACCCAACAAAGCTGGCCAAATACAGCAAAGGAACTTCCAATGTTTGTTGGAAATGTGAAAGGGAACCAGGAACCTACATACACCAATGGTGGAAATGTAGAAAGGTTGTGAAATATTGGAAAACCATTCATAAAGAAATGCAAAAGATACTACAGGTGAAATTCCGTATGGACCCGCAAAATTACTTACTGGGACTCTCGAACCCCAACCTCAATAAAAACCAAGAAAGAGTGTCTTCTTACTGAGTACCTGCATTAGGATTGCCTTAGCTCGACACTGGAAAAGGAGCACCACCCCGGACATGGAGGAATGGACAATAAAAGTGCTGGACATGATCCAGATGGACTCTTTAAACCAAAAACTGATGGACAGGAAGAAAGCTACGGACCGGACAAGCTTCAAAATATATTTGCAGAAGCAATACCCAAAATTCTCCATAGATCTAAATGTAATATAAGGCATACATTTATAACTGCAACAATGAACTTTATGAAATTATTTGGAGGATCTTCAGAGACCACTCCAACTTTATTTGTATAATCAACAATCTCATCTCACTTTTGGGAAGTCATCTTTTCACTGTCATGTCGTACCCCATTCCCAATTTGCCATTCCTAGTTACCCCTACCCCCCCTCCTCCCCTTCCCCGGTGTACCCCCCCCCCCCACTAAATGTGTGATAAAAATGGAAATGTTCAATAAAAAAACATTTAAAAAAACAAAACAAAAAAACAAAATGCAGCAGCCAGGCTTCTATTGGGTTCATCTATGAGGTCCCATATTACACCAATCCTGAAACAGCTGCATTGGTTACCAATAGAACAGCGGATCTCTTACAAGATTCTGATCCTGGCATTTAGAGCTCAAAATGGCCAAGGACCTTCGTATCTTGGGGACCGCCTCATTCTGTTTTTCCATTAGTGGTTACCTCGTTCCACCCAGGAAAATCTTCTATACGCACCGGGCCCTAGGGAGGTACGCCTGGAAGTTCAAGGCATAGAGCCTTTTTGACCTATGCTCCAACTCTATGGAATTCTCTGCTGCCGTATGTTAGAGGAATGTCAGAGTTGCAACCTTTTGCAAAAGCGCTTTAGACCTGGCTTTTTGGGTGTGCATTTAAGTAATCAGACAAATTATCAAATATTTACTGCTGTTTTAACGTTCTATGTTTTAATGTTTTATATTGTGAAATGATATTTTAAACTGTAAGTCGCTCGGAGCACCGGGTCGTGAGCGACTAATCAAGAAATAAAGTGAAGTGAATAAATCATAGCGATAATAGGAGATGATACTGAAGATGTGACAATATGTATGCTTAAAAGAAATTGCTATATTCTAGTATCTCAGTCTAGATCATCTTTTATTTAACAAAACTATATTTATCTTGACTTAGAAACAATAAGAGAAGACTGTCTGGATGTCATGTCTAAATGGTTTACAATTTACAACACATAAATAATGCAATGTCATCAGAACTGAAAAACCCTTCAGAAAAAACAACAAGTATTAAAATGTAGTGCAAAGTCACACTTTGAATTTACAGATAATAAATAAAGCAATAAATAATTGTGACCTGTCAGTTAATATTTCCAGCTCTAAGATGCAAGAAGAATATAAAGTGAAAGTATGAAAAATGCATGGGAGAACCAGTTGCATCAAATGATTTTTTATGCAAAATTGTTTCTTTGGCTTCTGTCTCATAGGGATTGACAACTGAGTCTCAGGAAAACTTGCTTCCTTCAAAATTCTGATTCCATCCAAGTTGTTTTAGGGCTGGGAGAAGCTGTTTTAGAATTAGGAAATAACATAGAAGTGGATTTATGGTTTTGTTTTAAAAAAGTCATTACCTGTGCCTCAAATAGCTTTGCAAGGTATGGTGAAATTTCTCCCCATACTGCCTACAGGGTTTGTTGTGGAGCCTAAAGCGTTCTTTGGGTTCTTCAAATGGTCTTGTGTGATGTATTTGGTTTAGGGATTGCATTTGTAATCACTGTCTATGATGTAGTATAGCTGAACAGCCCAGACAAACTGGCTTAAATCAAGGATGGTGAAAGCATAGTCTTCTAGATGTTGCTGGACTCAATCTAACAGCATCTTTCATTACTGACTATGCTGGCTAGGACAAAGCCAGCATAAAACAGTAGCATCTGGAAGTTAGTCAGCCATGGCTTAGATTTTGAAACAGTGAGAATTACTCAAAATATAACTCATGGCCAATGATTACAGTTCAGAGCCACCTACAACTTCATCACATGGGACTTGGGCTCCATTCTACAATGCAGCTAGGACAGAGCCTACTGGAGCCCATTGCATGATGCAGGACTATTTCTGGCATCCTTGCTCTGTCGTGACAGCATTGGAGGACAGAGTCCTGAGAACATGGATAGCTTTCTATGTTCTCATTACCTAAGCTGGGGACAGTGTAGGGGGGGGGTGGGGTGGGGTGGAGGAAAGCAGGGTGGTAATGGGGGATTGAAGTGGGATGCTTAACAGTGGTTTCCCTGATGTCTGACAGATTTGCCTCACTGTCCCCCAGCTTAAGGATCGTAACATGATAAGGTTCTTATTTAATTGGTCTAGGGGAAAATCCATTATCAGGGCAACCTCTGGAATCGATGAATTCCTGATGTAGAGATGCTGCATTTTCATTTATAAATGTATTATTCAGCCATATTTATATAAACAAAACAATATACAATATACCCCAGAAAAGAGGTGGAGGTGGTGGTGGGTGGGTGTTAAATTTGATTCTGAGCTCTATACATTCAGACTATAGCAAGAGAGACTCATATAAATTCTTCTTTGAACCTTTTGATAGAAAAATAAGACACAAATATAAGATAGGTGATACCTGGCTTGAAAATAGTATATGTGAAAAGGATCCAGGGATCTTAGCAGGTCTTAAATTCAAAAGATGAGTCAATTGTGTGATGCAGCTGCCAAAAAACCAATGTAGGTTGAGGATCAAGGGAAGTTGTAGTGCCACCACTCTATTTTATTTCATCTGATCTCACCTGCAATACTATGTCCAGTTCTGGAAATCACAGTTCAGGAAAGCTGGAACATATTCAGATTAAACTGATTAAATGATAAAAATGTTTGGAAACTAAATATCCACAGTTGGAAAGTTTCCAAGGACCAGTTATTTCAGTGCCCTACCATGCAGAAATACAAAGAATTCATGAGATATGGCCCGCCAACCACTATTCAGAGACGGCCAAAGAAGGAGAGTTTACTATCTTACATGTTTTGCCGAATTCCATGCCAACAACTCAAAATACTTCTATAGTCACTGTTTCTTTGTACTCAATACTGAATGACTATATTTGCAAGAAATTTTCAAAGGTCAAGCTATTAGCCTAACTCATCTAGGCAATCACTCCAAGAAAATAAGCCAAATAGGAAAGCACCTGCAAAGAATAAGGATCAAATGAGATGTTAAGTGGAATACATATGCTTTGTGATTAACATATTTTCCTTTTCACAATAGGGTTTTCTCAGAGATATATGCTTGAACCTTCAGGCTGGCTGATTTAAGTTTGTATTTATCTTCTGGTGACCAAACATCAAGCAAAGCACACTGAATTCAAGGTAGCCTGCTGAGGATTAGTGCATGCTATTGCAAATACATCCCTTTTAAATGCAAGCTTAAAATCTTGTCTTGTTTGATTCTGAAAAATGTAATTGAGCCACTTGTGCACCAGTTCAAATATATGTCCTATGATTTAATCCTCCAATGTCTGGATCCAGCTTTTTAAATTCGCTGCACTTTAGATACCAGTTTCTTTTTTTATCATTTATGAGCTACAACAAAGGCTAAAGTTAAGGGAAAAGGCGGAACAAACATAGCTTGTAACAAAGCAATTATTTTTCAATTTTAGATTATATGATGTGATACCACTAACCTGATTTGGAGCCATGTAAGCATTGGTGTGGTACCTCCTCCAAATACCCAGACCGTGAAGAATACAATTAGTAAGGTGGTTGTAAACATCATTTGTTTTGGTTGAGATTCTGTGTCCCGAATAGCCAGTGCAAAGGCTATTGCACCACGTAAACCTTCAAAAGACAGAATGGGGGAAGATCTGTTCAAAAGTGGGCATCCAATCTTCACAAACATTCTTTTAGAATCTTCCTACTGAAGGCCTTTTGAAGAAATGGTTCGACTGTCATTGGCAAGTCTTTACAAGGATTTAAAATCTTGATTTTGCCAACAATGAAAATAGCCTTTTATTTGATCAAAACATTCATGCCGAGCAAACTCTAGTTCTGGAAATGAAGTGGTCAGACATGGCTTCTTAAATGTGACAAAGATACAATTGATCCAAACCTTTCACACCAACTATACTTTTGATCTTGAAATATAAACAGAGATAGAATGGTCTGTAAAAAAATCATTTATTTTATAAAAGAAATATCTGGAAATGATCATGGCCTCTTTGGACTTCAGTGATGAATATTCTATCAGCTGGTTGATAATATTTCTGAGCAGGATGTTTGGTCAAGTTATTGATATAACTCCAGATTTTAAAAGATTTTTCTCTAAAGTCTCCATACTCTATTTGATTTGGAAGCTAAGAAGGGTCAATCCTGGTTTGTACTTGAATGGGAGCTCACTAATGAATTCCAGGTGCTGTAGGCTATATTTCAGATGAAGGAGCTGTAAAAACCACCTCTGAGTAGTCCTTTCTTAAGAAAGCCATATGTGTCGCACACCGGCTGGGAACCAGGGCCCTTTAAATATTCACACAACCATGGCTGGAAATACCAGTCTATTTACTGAAGTAAACAATGTCCAAAAAAACCAAAACAGTAAACATAAAAATAGCCAAGGCAAAAAGCATTCGAGAAAATCCCAGGAAATGTTCCCAAAGCCTCAGACTAATTAAGTTGTAAGGTCTCTGAATATAAATCCACTAAGAAGCAACAGAACTTAAAACTAGGTTAATCCCAAAAAGGGAAGCTCAAAGATCTGTCAGGAATGACCAAAAAATCATGAAATCAGGAGTTCATGGAACTGCTTGCAGTAGAATCGAAAGTTGACCAGGAACTGAATTTCAACCTTTACAGGGCTAATAACAAGATCTCAACATTCTAACATTTCCCTCCCTTTTCCCTGGGAAAGTAACAGCTGCGGCTAGAATCAGCAAGCCAGGTATCTCAATTCCTGCCCACTGGACTCTCAGAAAAACTAAATTCCCTTAACTGCTTTTCCAGAGTTTCATCACCTTGGCCCTACACTGAAAATCACATAGATCCCTGCATACCACCACAACCCACAACCCCTGAAGCCACAGAAGCCACAGGCCCAACAATATGAAATGTGTGGATTATCACAACTCAACATATAACTTGAAAGGACATAAATATTTAGATCCATTTCAATGTGAACTCTAGACTGAAGTTGAGACAGAAATGGGTTTGAACATCCTGACAAGATACTTTATGTTGTGGAAAGGATAGGGAACTGTCCTACAGTTCTCAGCAGCCTATGGTTGGAATTTTCTTGGTGACAAAGAAGTGTAAATCCATGTCCACAAACTCTCCCCTTAAAAATGTACACAGAGAAAGAGAGAGAGAGCAGTCTCTGCCCTCTCACCAGATGCTGGCTTTACTTGTACATATGCTCCTGTAAACATTTTTATTCAATCTCACTATTAATACCATTGTCAATGATATTCTTCTGGATTGCCTTTCCAAGGTGGGATAAGGACACCACACTTGTTATCAGGATGTAGTTTCCAGTTGAGATTTTAAAGACCATTGGTTTGTCCCATTATAGTTATGGTATGTGACATTGGAGGGCCCTTTTGTTTTCTGTGTGGTTTAAGTGCTTCATACACCTTGTGAGGGAGGATATTCAGAAACTTGGAGTGATGTATCATCAGTGTGCAGAGGTGCTCTTTTCTAAGATGTGGGGATCTGAATGGCTGATAAGAATTTGTAATGTATTGGGTAAAAGTCAATAAACCGAAGCTCAATCTATGCATGATAGAAGGTTGGAAAGTGTGCTTATCTGAGAGTTCCAATTCCCATTCTTGATAACATTGCACTTCCAGGGATACTCTGAAATCTTGCTTTGCCTTTATGAATTCCTTTGTGAAGTCTATGAACAAAACTCACCACAGATTGCAGTTTTAATCAGCAGGAAATGATTTAAACCAGAACAAGTCTGCAGTGTTAATCTCACAGTATATTTCGGGAAATGTGATTTTTTCCTGTGGGTTAATGAGAACCAGAAACTCTGAAAGGTTCAAATAAAAATTGGGGGGGGGGGGGGAGTAAAAAAAAGTTACTAAGTAAAAAAGTTACCAAGGTGGATTTAACAGAAGGTATGTAACTGCAAAGGAATGCAATTTGACCGAATTCTACATTGAATGTTAAGAGGCAGCCCTCAAATTTGTGACTTCGTATCTATAATACCTTGTATAGGATCTTGGCACATAACTTTTGAAACTAAACCATTCTGGCATTTTATGACCATCTGTCTTTCCAATGTTTGATGACCAAACACACATGGTGGAAATTAGCTTTGGAATAGCCTTGAAAGTCTACTTGAGTAAAGAGCACATCTCTTCATAGGGACTTTGAAATCTGCATGAGGTTGCATTATCTATTTATTCAGCTGCCTCGTTGAATGCCTTTATGTTAGAAGGTTCTCTTCTCAAATGTGACTGCCATGAAGATTTATTATTGGAATGTACAGAGGACAGTATTCTATAAACAATAGCACATAAACTGAATGCGTAAAGAGCAATTACTTGATGAATCATTTTTTAGAAATCTGTGAATTTTTTGGTGTGTGGCTCTTTAGGGGGGAAAGAAGAAACAATGCCAAGCCATTTCCATTTTAGATTTGTATGTTCTTTGTGTAGAGATAATAACATTTCATTTGTGCTATGCTGTTTAATTCATATTCCATAAACTTTACAATGTTTTAGGGAGGGACTTATACTCTGTTGAACAAAAACTATCACTTCATGTTTCACAATGCCAGTAAGTCATGGCATTGTGAAACATTTTGGCTCATGTTGGGTAGAACCTCATTTAAGCCTGTGGATCAGGCTTGGAGACTGCTGATAGTAGCTAAGAGACATAGGAGTCATTGAAGCCAGAACTGTCAGGCTGACAGCTTTAGTTTAACCCTTTCTTCAAGTTGCATAAATGCCACATGTATACTTCTGTGTTGTCTGGATTTTGACAGGGAGACTTCTCACCACATATTGGTATATGCACAGTGACTTAGTCCTCTGTGTCTGTGGTAGCTTGTGGATTCCATGCTAATGGGGTGGTGAATTGTTTCTGGATATTGGTCCAAACATCAAAGGAATTCTCCTAACTTTGTCTCCTAACTTTCAAATGGGTTAAGCATCCTGCGTAGTAGGGCATTCTCGGTGGTGGCTCCCCGCCTGTGGAATGCACTTCCTATTGGTGTACGATCCACCACATCACTCCTGGCCTTCAGGAAAAAAGTAAAATCCTGGCTGTGGGACCAGGCATTCGTACACCAGCACAAGGCAGCATTTTAGATTGGTTTTTAATGAAAGTGGGTGATTATGGCCAATGTTTTTATGGACTGAACATTGTTTTAATCCAGAGTGAATGTGTATGGTGCTAATGTAGTTGTATTTTAATGTATTTTTAATGTATTTTAATTGTTGAAGTGTTTTGGGGTTTATATTGTTATTATGTGGCCATCGAATTGTGCCGTACTGTAAGCTGCTCTGAATCCCCCCTTGGGGGTTGAGAAGAGCAGGGTAAAATCCTGAAATAAATAAATAAAAATAAATTTCAATGTGGAACTAGAGCATGTAGTGGCTCCATCAGCCCAATGGCAATAAGAATCAGAAGACATCACTGATCTCTGTGTAAGCAAGTGTTACTCCAGGATGAGACCTTTCCTGCATTATCTGACCAAGTTGTAAAGAATGCTTTCACCACACATTTGGGCCAGACATCATACTACTACTACTACTACTACTACTACTAATAATAATAATAGTAATAATAAATTTGTATTCCATCCTATTTCCCCGTGGGGACTCAGCTTGGCTTCCAGCACAACAGGCAAACATTCAATGCCTATATAAAATGAAAACCATAAAAAATTAAGCAAAAAACAATACCAGACATTAGACACTAAATTAAAATAAACAATTATATTACATAATAACAATTAAAAGCCAGCCACGGTAGAGTGTCAGACTAGTTTCATTTCCATTCCAGTTAAACCGTGCTCTGGGATTTATCCCATCCTCCTCATTATATAGTTGGGAGCATAAAATAGTTTCTTAAAATAGATAAAGTTGTTTCTCAAAGCAGAGTAAGAAGGGGGGGGGGGGCATTTTGATATTCTTGAGAAGGGCATTCCACAGGCAGGGGGCAAAAACCAAGAACCCCCCCCCCCCCTCTTGTTCCCACCAGCTGTGTTTGAGATGGTAGGACCAAGAGCAGGGCCTCCTAAGATGATCGAACAGCTTGTACAGGCTTGTACAAGGAGATGTGGTTTGTTAGATAGTCTGGGCCTGTACCATTTAGGGCATTAAAGGCAATGACCAGCACTTTGTATTTAGTCTGGAAGCAAATTGGCAGTCAATGGAGCTCCTGCAACATGGGAGGGGTTCTCTTCCTGTGTGGAGCCCCAGTTAAAAGTCTGGCTGCAGATCTCTGTACTAGTTGAAGTTTCCAAACTATCTTCAAAGGCAGCCCCGCATAGCGTGTGCTGCAGTAATCCAAATGGGATGTGATTAAGGCATGGGCCACTGTGGCTAGATCTGGCATTTCAAGGTATGGGCGCAGCTGGTGCACAAGATTTAATTGTGCAAAGGCACTCCTGGCCGCAGCTGACACCTGAGGCTCCAGGGTCAATGCTGAGTCCAGAATCACCCCCATCTGTGGACCTGTGACTTCAGGGGGAGTGTAACTCCATCCAACACAAGCTGTAACCCTATATCCTGATCTTCCTTATGACTGCCCAGGAGCACCTCTGTCTTGTCAGAGTTAAATTTGAATTTGCTAGCCCTCATCCAGTCCATTACTGATGTCAGGCACCTCTTTAGGATCAGAACACCATCCTTGGATTTTGGTGGAAAGGGGTAATAGAATTGGGTGTTGTCCCTCAGGGCATTATCAGACTGCGGAACACTATTCCATGTTGGGAATAGTGTTTACCTCGGAGTAAGCTCATCTCAGTGATATGGAACTTTATCCTTTCCCTTTTCACACCCTGCTCCTTTATATCGCCTAGTAGCTGGTATGTAAATGCGACCTGCTGTTTGTGTATTCTATCATGTATGTATTTATCACTGCACTATATAAAGGATGATAGGCTTTTAAGCCCTCTATATATATGAATATATATATATATATATATATATATATATATATATTATAATACATTGGTCATATCCGCTTGTGTTAGTTGTTTGCTAGTCAGCACTTGTGTACCTGTTACAACTTGCCACCCTGCCGCGTCGCTGCCACTATTGTCACTAGTGCTATGTGCTCGATTCACTGTGGTTTTATTTGGGGGCGACTTTTAAAACTATTTTAACTGTTTTATGATGTCACATTTTTATGTGTTTTAATTGGTTATGCTTTGTGTGCTGTAAACCGCCCTGAGCTTCGGATAGGGCGGTCTATCAAGCCAAAACAATAAATAAATAAATAAATAAGAAAGGTCTTACTACTGCTGCCTTGAAAATAACTGGAATTACAACTTGTGCCAAGGAGGCATTTACCAGCACCTTCGCCCACTCGGCCAGTCCCCCCTCCCTGGCCTGCTTAAGTAGCTAGGAAGGGCAAGGGTCCAGAGAACAAGTGGTTGCCTTCACCTAACCTAAGGTCTCATCCACATCATCAGACTATACACATGGAAATGAATCCATTAAAATCGGACAATCAGATGCCTCAGTTACATCCACAGAGACTGCGTCAATATTGGTGTTTAAGTTGGAGTGGATCTGAACAACTTGATCTGCAAAGACCTGAGCAAATTCATTACAATGGGCTGCCGGTTAGTCAGGGATCTCTGCCTGAGAAGGGTTTAATAGTCCCCATATCACTCAAAACAGTTTTCTCAGGCAGTTCTTTGCAGATGCAATGTTGATGGCAACAAATTATTTCTGTGCTGCCTTCATTGTCGTGGAATAGGATCTTAAATGTGCTTTAGCCTGTGTTAGGTCAGAGTCGCTTCAAGTACTCCGCCAATGCTGCTCTAGTCACCTGGTAAATTGGTCTGTATCCATCCACAAACTGACTCAGTTATATTGTGATCATATGTAACTGTTGCCAGACTGCTTCAAGGACAATTTAAGCACTGGGAACATAGGAATCTACCTTATACAAAGTCATATTATTTTTCTATCTGTTCTATTATGGTCCACTTTGGCTAGCAGAAGCTCTGCAGAGCTGAAAAAAATAACATGACAAATGTCAGGAAATGGACACCAGTACAGAATACGTACTATACCACTGGGTTCTGGTCTCTAGCATAAGTAGTGGCCCCTTCCCCAGTAAGATTGATTTAAATTAAATCAGAAGAATTCTCATCCATCCCTCTCAATGTTTGTTATTCAAAGCTGAACTGAAATCTTTGTTACAAAGCAGCTCCATTCAACAAGCATGCACTCACAAATGCAAAGTAATGAGCAATTTAAAAGGAACTTTAAAAAAATGTTTGAGACAATGGTATCTTATAAAAGCTGACTTTTAAGCTGCACAGTGGAATTGCTTTTACAAGGTTATAACAAAAGTAGCATTATACACCTACAGAGACTAAATAAAACAGCAAAAAGATAATGGTGGGGGTAGAACTAAATTCACAAATCAAACATTTCCCATAGAGTGGTAATAAGTACGCTAAGAGTGAGCCAAGAGTATGACATATTTACAAAAGCACTCCCTCCTAGGGACTTGATAACGAAAGAAATAGCTGTATTTTGTCCCTGTGAAAAGACGTTTTAAACATGCCAACATTATTATTTTCGGGAAAATAGGAAGCAAATTGTAAATCCCATATAATGGGCAAGTCCTTTAAATTAAATCAGTAATTCACGCAATATGCCAAAAAACTTTATAGATATTTATGAATTTTATATAAGCCCCCCGTCACTCTAGTGGGGAGAATACAGTAACCTGGATGTGCTTCTCCAACCAATAAAATACAGCTGCATCTAGAAAGTGCTGAGGTGCCCTTTGAATAATGCACAACTATACCAAGAAAGCCCACTTGGGACCTGCAGCAAACCTGCTGTATCCAGATGAATTTCCCAAAGCTTTCAAGGTACCACCAGTGTGTAATAATAATTCAAATTAAAATCTCCCTATAAAAGGGGAATCACAGCTCTATTCTTATATATATGGGTTGTAATTTACACCACTCTTCATCAAGAAAATGTTTTAAAAAATTCTTAAGCTCACACTGCACATTGTGGTTTCTGCTTTGCCAGAAAACTAAATGCTTGCAAGATGCTTAGAACTTTGAAACTATATTACCTTTACTTCTAAATACATGTGCAGGGCCCTGTGATAGTCACCATGGCACCAATCAAAAGTGATAATGCATTACCCAAAAAAGGAATAGAAAGGAATGCACAAACATACATAAAATTACAATATTCTAATTTACATGGATAGGTCTACATTGAAAATTTTCCTAATTCTTTGTCATTCAGGAAGTTAGCTCTGCCCCTTTTTCTTCTGCCTGGAGGGCTACACCGCTATGGCAATGCCTCAGCTCGGGCTACAGGTCAGCTGGCCTGCACTTATATCATCACATTAATAAACACATTTAAAACCTACATTATAATTAGACATTTCATTATATAGGGATTGGGGTGCAGTGAGGATGGGAAACTGAGCCCATGCCCAATGCCATCAAATTAGTTTTGGCATGACTGGGCTGTCAGGCTGATGTCCCATCACAGAGGTGGTTTAGGATGGCATTCTGTGACCTTCATGCAGTTCAGAACTAGCATTTTTATGCTAGTTCAAGCTGCATTTCGTGCCTGTGTGGAAGTGCCCCTAGTCTAGATGCAAGGTGGAACTGATATTGTGCTGCCTCCTCACTCTCACTTGTTAATGGAGGCCACCACCAAAGCCACACCACCTGCCTTTTTGTGGGCAGTTCTAAATCTGCACCCCTCCACCTTCTGCTACAACTGCCCCATCTTCTCCTCCTTTCTGCACACATGTAGCAGCATCAGGTAGAAGCATCTGCTCCTTTTCTCACTACCTCTGGGTGAGCTGCGATAATGTCATATACTGTTCCGAAATGTAAGTACTTAGTATTGACAGTGTTAGCTGCCAAACAGTGCAATGTCTGTTGTAATAATGGAATGATCAATATGGCCATGAGAAAAATTCACATAGGACCTGAAAGCATTTCTATTGTTTCTCACTATTCAGACTGACAATGAACATAAGCTTTGTAATCAAAATGTCTTTTAAGTTGGGGCATATTTGCTGAATTGGATTTTAGATGAACTAGTGTAAAGCAAGCATCAGTTGTTGTCATCACTGTAACTTAAACTACACTCAGATGCACCTACATGTGCAAGTATATACACATACACATGAAAAGAAAAAATAGGAAACAACAGAAGGCATTGCTGCTGAAAAGATAGCAAATCTCTTGTCACATACAGGTGAATGTGTCAGTATTGCCTCACTGTGAGCAGAAAACATTGTTAGCAAGTGAAAGCAATGTATTTCAACCTGCAACATTTACTTTATACCACAGAAAGATCTTTGAAAATTTTACACTTTAAACACCTTTCATGTGTGTTATGCAGCATACTCTGCATACAAAACAGCAGGAAGTAGTTGTAGTAATGACAATTCCCTTGGACCAGTTGGGGAATTGTTTGAAACAAGATTCACTCTTTTTTTTGCACAGGAAAATTTTTCTATGTAAGAAACTGCACTTTATGCACTGATTTTTTTAAAAAAGCCAATGGAACAGAACAGTCAAAATATTGTACAAATGCAGTAATTTATAGACTTGAATAATTTAATGAATCCAACCCCAGTTTGCAAAGTTTGCTGACACACCACTTAATAGAAATTCAATTAATGCTTTTTCATGTTTATATTGATGAAATGAGAGCTAATTGATGTTATTTGTGGTCATGAAAATATATGTGCAGTGGGACTTGCTATCTACTGGGACTTGATCACATGACCTCCCTTTATTACTAAAATTTGTGGCTGTCCAAGCCCCGTTCTATGCAACAGCATAGTACAAGGGTGGATTGCTACCTGTACCATGTCTCCGGTGCCCCCAGTGGGACAGTGGGTTAAAGCACTCAGCTGCTGAACTTGCTGACTGAGAGGTCGCAGGTTCGAATCCAGGGAGCAGCATGAGCTCCCACTGTTAGCCCCAGCTTCTGCCAACCTCGTAGTTCAAAAATGAAGCCAGTTCTGTGCACGCTGCGCTCCAGCAGAAAAATCAATTGCACAGGCTCGAAGGACACATCCAACCTCCAAATCATCAATGCGCTTGTAGAAAGCGTGGGATGAGTCCTTCCTGAATCATCGTTCGTGAAGGAAAGTCAAGAAGAAGAGAAGAGTTCAAAAATATGCAAATGTGAGTAGATCAATAGGTACCATTCCGGCGGGAAGGTAATGGTGCTCCATGTAGTCATGCTGGCCACATGACCTTGGAAGTGTCTGTCTATGGATAACATGGGCTCTTCAGCTTAGAAATGGAGTTGGACACGACTGGACTTAATGTCAGGGGAAAACTTTTACTTTTACCTTTTACATTCAGCCTGAACAGATGCATTCACGAACAGTGGGAGCTCTTTCACACAGGACCTGGGCGAACTTAAACTATTATACTTATACCCTGGTGGACCTGGTGAACCTCTCATTGGACACAGGCTCCTTCCCCGAGTCCCTGAAGGAGGCTAGAGTTAGCCCTCTTCTGAAAAAGGCGAACCTCGACCCCAATGATCCGGCGAACTACCGCCCTGTCGCTAATCTGCCCTTTCTGGGGAAGCTATTGGAGCGAGCAGTGGAAAACCAGCTGCGGGACTTCTTGGACCGATCTGGGGGCCTAGACCCGTTTCAGTCAGGCTTCCGAGCGGGCCACGGCGTCGAATCCGTCCTAGTAGCAATCACAGATGACATCCGCCGCCAGTTGGACGGAGGGGCTCGGCAGTCCTAGTCCTCCTTGACCTAACCGCGACCTTCGACACCGTTGATCATGATTTGCTACTGCCGCTTGGCGGCCTCTGGGATCAAGACAAGGCCCTGACCTGGCTAGGATCGTTTCTGCGGGTCGCTCGCAGCGGGTCGAGTGGCAGGGCCAGGTCTCCAGGAAATGTGGGCTGGAGTGTGGGGTTCCGCAGGGTGCCATCCTGTCCCCCACCCTTTTTAACATCTACGTCCAGCCCCTGGCCGGTATCGCTAGAAGCTACGGTTTCAACTGTTATCAATATGCCGATGACACGCAGCTGCTGCTGAAGCTCGACCCAGGGGTGCTGTCGGTACTGAAAGCTTTAGCCGGGGCTGAAGTCGGTCACAAGCTGGCTCAGAGCACACAGGCTAAATATCAACCCAGCGAAAACGGAGATCCTCTGGCCCGGCCGACCCGACCCCCACTCTCCACTACCACCCTTTGAGGGCGAGCCCTTGTCCGTAGCCCGGCGGTAAAGAGCTTAGGAGTACTCTTGGACGAGAAACTGACGATGGAGGCTCAGATCCAGGCCGCTGCTAAGGGTGCCTTCTTCCACCTCCGTAGGGCCCGACGGTTGGCCCCCTATCTACCACCAGAGGCGCTGAGGACGGTGATTCACGCCACTGTGGTCTCCCGTCTTGACTACTGCAACGCCTTGTATGTGGGCCTACCGTTGGCCACGACTCGGAGGTTGAGACTCATCCAGAATGCAGCGGCCAGACTCATCTCCGGGGTATCGGCCAGGAGCCATATTTCACCAATTTTAAAAGATCTTCACTGGTTACCCATTGAGCTTAGAGCGATCTACAAACTCATGGTGATAACCTTCAAAGCTCGGCAAAAAAATGGGACCAGCCTACCTGGGCGATCAGCTGACGGACCAACGCTGCGAAAGACCCGCACGCGTAATAAACGGCGTCCGGTTAGCTGTCCCTGGGGTGAGAGAGGCCCGGCTGACAGAGACCCGTAGAAGAGCCTTCTCGGTGGCGGCCCCTACGATCTGGAACTCGCTCCCGCCTGCGCTCAGGGCCACACTGGCCCCGGCCAGATTTCTGGCTGGCCTGAAAACCTGGCTCTTCCGCCAGGCTTTCGGGGACTGAACTGGATGGATGGCAGAGCCTTTTACGGCTCATATCTGCTGTTTTAATTGATGTATCTGTGTTTTTAAAGGATGTAAGTCGCCCGGAGCACCATTGGTGGAGGGCGACTCACAAGTAATAAAGTATTATTATTATTATTATTATTATAATCCAAAAGGAAATCAACTATTTCAGTATAAATCAGGGGTCCTCAAACTTGTTAAGCAGAGGGTTGGTTTACAATCCCTCAAAATGTTGGCGGGGGAGGACTATAGTTTGAAAAACACACAAATGAATTCCTGTGCACAGTGCACGTATCTTATTTATAGTACAAAAATATGAAAGAAAAATACAATATTTAAGATGAAGAACAATTTTAAGCAACATAAATTTAGCAGTATTTCAATGGGAAGTGTGGACATGCTTTTGAGTATTGAGCTAATCGAGTCAATTGGCAATGTTGTTGTTGAGTGCCTTCAATTAGTTTCAGATTAAAGTTTAGGGCAGAGTCTGGGTAAATGACCTTGGAGGGTTACATCTGGCCCATGGATTTTAGTTTGGAGACCCCTGGCCTAAAGTCTTAGAGCAAGAAATTTCTGCTGAAGACATGGAACAATAAATATTTACTGGCTGATTCTCTAGATGTCAAAAGTAACTTATAAAAGTTTCAAAAGGGAAAAACTTCCTAGTACTTGTGCTTAGAATTGTAGTTACGGTAACATTTTGAAGACTGTTACTTCCATTTTTCTAGACACATTTCATATTGCCCCTCTTACCACATGGAGGCACATTTAGAAATTTAGTCATAGTGAGAAATGGTTAAGTAAATTCACCCCGGATTGCAGATTCCCATTAAGCCCTTTTGGTGGTGGGGCTTCATGCATAGCCATTTCCTGCCCCTGCTCTCTCTCTCTCATTACTGCAGAAGTGAAAGGAGAAAAATTTGCAATGCTTAAGCCTGCAAAGTATGTTTCTTGTCCAAGGAAAGTAGTTGTTTTCCTTAATTTGCTTCCTGGAATAGAGCTCTATGCCAGGGTTGTTTATTCCTTTGTCTTTTTGTCCTACTATAATTGTATTGCTTCATCACACCTAGAACACAGCAATTATGGAACTAACTGAATTCCCCTTAACCTAGAATGTTATATGTAGAGTAGAGATCCTTTGTTCAGAGTGCATTTCTACATAAATTATGAACACAACATAGGTTTTAACCTTTTGTATGTGTCTCATATATATTTGATGTTCTTTGACCTGAAAATCACTAGATTCTCTTGGAAAAAAATTAAAATGAAACCAACCAGGCTGTTGTCAGGAAGAAATTCAGTATAGCTTCCAAGAGAGTAGCTGTGTCAGCCTATTACAATAACAATGCAAAAAGGTCTAAATCTGATTTTTAGAGCACTATTCCATTACACAATTATAGCACTATCATTTCACTTTCACTCCCTGAGTTTCATCCCATGGAATTTTGGGATTTATGGTTCAGGGTGATACATTTAAAATTCTCAGCCTGAGAGCTCTAATCAGCCCTCTCAAACTGCAAATCTCAGGATTCCATAGGAGGAAGTCATGGCAGTTACAGTGGAATAATTGTACTATATTTGTATAGCATGAAAGGGCCTTTTGTTCCACTTAGAATAGAATCTATGGAATTTACATATATGCCGACATAGCTTCCTGTTGATGTAGTGACTCCTCTACCCTAGTCTAGACAAATTAATACCATTGCATATTGAAGATAATTCAATATCACAACAGATATATTCATTGCCAGAGCACAGATGGGAAATTCTTGTCTATGAAGGCTTCTTCCCATGACCATCTTCCTGGAGGCTATGCCAAAGAGGAATCCTTGTGGTATATCCAAGGAATGGCCAGAGATAACAGGAATGATTGCCTCATGCTCTGCTCATTTCCATTGAAATGGTGAGTGGGGCACTAAGAAGAATCTCTGCACTTATATTGGATTATTGATTGGATGTAACAGTGGTGGTGTTATGGTGGTATTATGGTTGCTGTTCCTCTTGGGAGAGAAAGTGAAGTGCTAATGGCTTGTGCAATCCAGATAAACTGTGATCTGTTTCGGTATCCCAGATTTCAATGGGAGTCCCAATCCGTGTTTTGGAAGCCTCCTGAATTCAGGAAGACGGAAATCAGTTTTTGATATGGGAAGCTGAAAGAGTCATTTTTATCTGGCCCATTAGTGGCAATGAGGAGGACTTTCCACAGGCTCTCCTTCCTGTCATTTTAGACATTGTGTTTGACTGTCCACTAGAAGGAAAAGCACAAGGGGAGAAAGGCACCACTCCAGCACCTACAAATCAAGAGAGAAGAGAGTGCTTTTTAAAGGAAGCCCAGGGCAGCGTGGTTTGTTCATAGACCCTACCAGGAGCTGACATACAGAACTCCACTTTTGCTGTTCCTGTGAGAAATTCCATTCAGTGAATGCAACATGACTACCGAAAGGTGCGAGGAATTATTGATTGAAACCTCTCCGTCGGAGGGCCTGGAAGATCAGCTGGGAGAAGCATTAGGTCTAGAGGAGGAGGAGTATTACATTCCCCAAGACAGAGGAGTTGAGGATCCCACATCCAGAGACTGGAACCAGATGGCGTCGGCCCAGATGCCCTCACACAAGGATGTGACGGTGAGGCGGAAGGTTCCCCTGACTGAGGTCGTGAGGTCCCCTGGCGAGGATCCCCAGGCACCTTGCGGTAGATGCAATGGAGCAAATGCTGCAAATCTTTGCATTCCAACTGGGAGAGATGCACCAGGAATCAGCTGCGTCTGGAAGGCCAACTGAGGGAGGACGAGGCAGGAGGCAATCCCGTTTCACAGAGGAGATGGTGGGAAGGCCCTTGGGATGGGTGTTCTTTGTGGAAGATGAAGACTACTTCTCCCCTGGCCAGGGAGCATCCACCTTCCCTACAGGCTTGATGGGAAGGAGCCAGATGCCAGGCGTGCACGGTAGAGGGGAGCTGAAGGTGAAATTCAATGGAGACCCAAAGCAACTGTCTTACTTCATCACCAATGTGCGCCACTTTATGCAGGATTATGGGGATTCATTTCCCTTGGAGGGCGCCCGGATCCATGCGGTGGGTGCCAACCTGAGGGAAGTGGCAGCAGACTGGCTGATGGAGATGTATGTCACTTGGGCCCCTGAGCTACGAAGGCTGGATGACTTCCTAAGGGCCCTGAGGGACCGGTTCCAGGAACTGCTAGCTGAGGAGAAGGGTAACTTAAGGGTAACAGAAATGTTTCTGAATACTCCTTGGAGTTCAAGACGGTGGCTGGCCGGATGCGGGATTGGTCCGAAGTCATCAAGCTAGAATATTTCAGGGCCGGCCTAAGAACAGATGTCCTGGAGCGGGCGATGCATCGAGGGAACCCAGACAACCTGGAAGATTGGATACTGCTGGCAGGATGGGTGGAGTGCGACAAGGAGCAGATGCCCCGCCATTACCAAGAGGGAGAAAGAAGGCAACACCCCGCCGCGAGTTCCACCGGTACAGTGAGTCGTCCTTCCCCACGAGGTCAGTCTACCAGCAGGGGGTGCAGAGGGAGGCGAGGAGCATGCTACTTGTGTGGCTGAGAAGGACATTGAGCCATGGAGCTGACATACAGTGTGTATTTAGGTTAAAAATAATAACAACTACTACAATAATAATAGATTTTGTTTGCTACCTGCCTCTACTCTCAGCTCAAGATGTGGCACATCCAAGTTAAAACACATCACCACAAAATACATATATTAAAAGAAAAGGTGCAAAGATTAGAATTGACTGGGTAAGCTTGATAGAAGTTTAGTTGTGTTTGAAATTCTGACAGCTCATTTAGCTGTTGGATTTAGTGCAGGCGTTAACCAAGTGGAGACAGTTCTCATGAAACTTAGAACCAGAAAAATGCCTGCAAATAGAGGTGCATGGCAAATGCTTTTCCCATGCCCTGCTTCTTAGGAACTCCCTGAGGGTACTGGCTGGGGATTCTGGTGATTATATGGCAATTGTAGTCAAAATAACTTTCAAAGAACTAGAGTGTAAGGCCTCAACAACTGTACTGATAAAAATGGAAGGCAGTATTTCTACAGCAAGCCACATAAACCAGATACCAAATTAAAATTATTTTTTAAAGTCTGGTAGAAAAGAAATATCTCTGTTTGATACAGATACAAATTAAAATTATTTTTTAAAGTCTGGTAGAAAAGAAATATCTCTGTTTGATACCGAGATAAGATAGGAGTTAGGTTGATTTCTCTAGGGAGAACATACAAATGAAATTTCAAATAAAAATGTGACCACACACAAGCCCATATAAATACCCACCTCCTTTCCCCCCCTGAAAGTGACAAAATAAATAAAAAAGGCAGTCACATAACAGATTGGATGCTGCTGCATTCATATTGCATATTATCTTATCTGTGCAGTGAAGGGGTGATGTCATGCTTGCCTCCACACCATCTGAAAATTGTCATTACCAAGGAACTCTCTTAAACAGGAGAGGGCATGTATAGACTTGAGATTCTAAAATGAGAGGGATATACTCCAAAAAGAGTGAGCCTGCTCCCAGTGGGGAAGAAATGAGGCAGCCAGCTTGCAACATGATTATGCTGTGTTAGTGTCATTCCCCCAGCTGAGCTGCTGCTTTCAAGTCCACTTCATAAACTTCCATAATGGGCAGGCTGTACCATGGTAATTAAAATGATTAAAATCATTACCGCACATCACCAGAGGACAGAGGAAGCTCTTTCTCAAATTATACTAAATCTCTCCAATGAATGTTTTGGATCACAGAGCAGCTCTCTTGTCATTGCCTGGTAAAATATCCTTCCTTTCCTCTTTCTATGAAAAACAGTTATGTTCTGCCTTATGTTTCCCTTTTAAGTAGGGACATGGTAGCAGAAGCAATCCACTTACCTGAGAACATCATCATATGTTGAAAATTCCTGGGAATCTTTTGTTTTCGACCCAAGTTGAGAATGAAAGAAATTGGATATATGTTACAGGCTCTTGCGATGAATATTGCAACCTGCATCATGGGACATCAGATGTTGAGGAAAACAAGATATCCAAATGTCTAGCAAATGAGTTCAAGGACACAGAGAAATCGCCCATTTATGAGACTCTGGGGCAGAAACAAAATGAATATTTTCGTTTATTTCAAGCAGCATCTTTTCTTGGGGTTCATTTTGTTCTCTCTTGAACATCTCTCCCTGCCCATCTCCATTATGGCTATTCTAAATTCATGTGCCATCTTTATCAAGGACAAAACTCCCATACTCAATCTCTCTGGGGGGGGGAAATCTTGGTAGAAATTGTTCAGCCACCAACAGTATTATTTTCTCCAACAATAATTCTGGAAAGATAAATGTACTTTGAAACATGATTACTGCTTCATTTCCTCACAATTCATGTTGTCTCCATCTAATGTTCTCCACTTTGGTGTCCTTCCTCCCCACCCCTTCTATTATTTTTGTATGGCTCAGAAAATTGTGCTGATGTTCTTATTATCCCTCTTCACATCCAGTGCCAAAGTTGTTTAGAAAAAATGAGGACACTTTAGACCCTGAAAAAAGAAAATACAGAAAAAGAAATAGGAAAGGTAAAAGAAAAAAGGCATCTCTTAACTGTACACAAATATCCTGCTGGTAACAGGTTTCCTTCAGGCCTCATCAGGCTTTTCTTTATCACTCTAAAAGCTTTTTTCATACTGTGGATGTGAACAGAGAGCTATCTTTGGTAGCCTTTGGAAGTGTTATCGCTGTCTATCTCTCTGGCATTACTTCGCGAACGAAGATTCTTAGGAAGGACTCATCTCACGCTTTTTACAAGCGCGTTGATGACTAAAAAGGCCAATCTGAGATAGGCAAGTCTGGTTGCAGAAAGCATAGCAGAAAGTCTCCTTGGGTGATGTTGTTTCCAAGTTGTGGCTCTTTCTGCATTGCCGTTTCTCTTCGAGACCCGTTTGGCGTGTCTTCTCAAAAGAGGCTGCAGCATTATGGATAGTGTGTCACCACACCTCCCGATGTGAGGCCAGGGTGGACCATTGTTGGTGATCAATCTGGCCGAGCCTGAGATGTTGTTTCAGGGAGTCCTTATATCTCTTTTTTGGGGTGCCTCTCTTGCGCTGACTCGTGGCGAGTTCACCATAGAGTAGTATCTTTAGGAGGCGGTGGTCCTATTGCTGTGGTACTTTGATAAATATATGACCATAATACCATAGCTATATTGTTGAATTAATGAGCTGGTGCGGACATTTACCACTGAATGTGTGTTTGTATATGGACAGCCAGATTCACCAATACATAAATGTGCACTTGAATATAAGACGATGGGTGATAGATGGGAGCTAGACAAATGCTTTTCAGAAATAGGTTTCAGAAATCTCAAAGATGCAAGAGTTAGTAATTATGGAGGGCTTCAATTACTTTGATAACTGTTGAGTGATTAACTCTGGTAAGCATAGGCTGTCCAACAAATTCCTAACGGGCATTGTGGATAATTCCCTGTTTCAAAAGATAGAAGGAACAAGGGGATCAACTATCCTGGATTTGATTCAGGCCAAGAGGAAGGAGTTGATCACTGGAATCAAAATAGTTGATTCTTAAGAGGGAAGAGACCACTTAATGCTAAAATTCACAATTATGGAACAGAGGAACTTCACATGCTAAAGGAGAAAGACATCCAGAAAGGATGGAAGTTCTTGAAAAAGGAATCACAAAGAATGCAATTGCAAACAATGCCATGGAACAAGAAAACCTGGAAACACCGGCAAACCCCAATCTGGTTGTGCAGCAACTCAAAGAAAAAGTCGGGTGGGAATAATATGTATAAGTTATAGAAAGAAGGATGAATCCCCAATAAAAAACATGGATATGTAGCCTTGACTTGCAGGAATAGTATAAAGAAAGCTCAGAATGAGTTGAGATTAGCTTGACAAGCCAGAGGCAACCATTTTTTTTTCTCCCAGATAACATTTGAGGCAAGAGAATGATAAAGGAGACAGTGGTGACTGCTCTTCAGTAAGGACAGTAAAACGATAAGAGATGACAATGAAGTGGCAACACTACACAGTATTCAACATTGTCCAACATGTGGGCAGTGTGCTTCTGTGGAGAAGCAGAGACATTTGACAAGGGTTCTGGATTGCAAATCAAAATTGCTAGGAGTTGAACATCTAGGTAACCTAAATGAGTCTGAATCTACAGGACCAAATTAATGCATCTCTGGGCCCTTCCAGACAGGCCCAAAATGCAGGATCTGTCTTGTTTTGTACCTGATGTGTCCAAACGATACCTCAGTTAAAAGAGAATTAATGCAAAGTAAACTGGGTTTTTCCAGTTCACTTTGCATTAATTAAACATTTCTAAAAACCCAGATCATAAGCTAAGGTTCAGGTCTTTAGAGGTGAAAGTCCTGCAGGAAATGACTCCTGGGTCCACACAGCTATCCTGCTTTTTTAGGTTCCCGAAAGCCCAGAGGAGCAGGATAGAACCCCCTCCCCTCCCAGCCCCCCATTTTGCTCCTCAAGCTTACTGGAGGGGCCATGGGCAGTGCAGGCCCCTCTCTACAGTCCTCCTGATGTGAGAAATTGGTGTGTTCGGAGTTAGGGAGAGGAGGCCCCTCCAGCAAGTTGGGGGGGGAAGGGGGGGCTGTAGGGGGGCTGGATGACATCTAACAACTCCTTCCAGGAAAGCCTGGGGTTTGGTTTAGGGATGAGGACTAGAACTCAAGATGAAGTCGGCTGTTTTAACCTGCTACCTCTTGGGTTTTAGGATAGTGTAGAAGGGCCCTCAGAGTATTCAAGGAATGTACTCTCTCAACCACATGCCATATTTTTTGAGAAATTTTGTGGAACAGGTGAGATACCAGACTAGAAAAAGGCAAACATAGTCCCATGCTTAAAAAAAAAAGATAAATGAGAAGAGCCAGAAAACTATACGGCAATCAACCTGAGCTCAATACCAAGAAAAATATTAAAATGGGTTTTATACAGGAGTCTTTCTATAAGTATCTTTATGACAATGTTGTATTCAGTAGAAGCCAGCATTGGTTTGTCAAGAACAAAATCTGCTGAACTAATCTTACATTTTTTTCCTGATCATTTCTGTACTTCAGTAGATGGGTTTTGACTCCCATCTAACTGGGCCTGAAGGGAGTCATAATTCCACAACTAGAAAGCTGTACTTTTGTCCTGCATTACACAGAGTGAGACATTTGCCTCTAGAAGTAGATTTGGGGTTCCATGAAAGGGCAGCAAATGTCCTTTAATTAAATTTATTCCTCTTGTACTACCAGGGAAGGTAAGATGTGTTTATACAATTTTCTGCCTCATGTACCAAATTATATTTGGCTCTGGGTACTATGGACCTTGGAGCTGTGTGTGTCATTGCCTGTTTCACTTCTGGCAGAAAAATGTCTTAGGTACTCCTGGGAAAGGTACACTATTTACTTGTGCCATTTGTTTTTTCATTGATGGCTGCAGATAGTTATATGCTCTTCCCGGTTCAGTAGCAACATGTAGTTGCTCCAAAACACACACTGGAAATTTTTATTGACTAGAGATAAAAAGGTATTTGAAAAATGTTTGGAAAGTATTTTTCCTGAGTGTTGGGAAACTTTGATAAGGCAAAACCTGGATTGAGAAGAAATTTTGCAGTTTGGGAATTATTCTTGATAAAATTTGCACATGCTTTTTTGTTCAATAAACAATATGTACTGCACAGAAAATAATGCAAAATATGTCTGCATAAAAATACTGTTTTCTGTGAAAGTCTTTTGCACAATGGTAAGAAAATTGCTAAAAACTGCTGGTTGCTCTGTGTACAAAGTAGGTGAGGAATTGCATCACTACAATAGACTGGTTTGTTCCCATGGTATCTGATGCCACTGAAGATACTTGCATTGTTTGTCATGTCCAGAAAACCTGCCCTATTGTGATTTCAGATCTTGAAGAGTTGAACAGCAAGTTGAACTTCATCACATTTTTACTATAGTCTTGCCCTTTCAATAAAGGTCAATATTGTAAGGTTCTCAACTTGTGGGTCCCCAAGTGTATAGGCCTATAACTCCCTGAAATCCCAGCCAGTTTACCAGCTGTTAGTATTTCTGGGAATTGAAGACCAAAACATCTGAAGACCCACAGGCTGAGAACCACTGTTGTAAGGAATATGTCTGGAATAAAGGTCCTCACATCTCCCTACCCAGCATTAAAGAGAGTGAAGCTACACAATGGAATTAAAGCAGCTTGACACCACTTTTGCTACCATGGATCAATGCTAGAAAATCATGGAAGTTGCAGTTTTGTGAGATACCAGCACTCTGGCTTAGGTCTTTGCAAAACTATACTTCCCCCAATTCCATAGCACTGAGCCATGGCAGTTTGGGGGCAAGCTGCATTAATTCTGCAGTGTAGATGCATCCAGAGAGGTCTTGATGTGCAAAAAATTTAACCCATTTATAATTTTCCTCATGGCATTCCAGAAACCTGTTTTCAACTATTTTTGAGAGAGAGAAAGAGAAAGAGAGAGAGAGAGAGAGAGAGAGAGAGAAACAACTACTTTAAGTATTATAATATACATTTTCTATACCATATTTACTACTACTTAAAGAAAGGATACAAATGCTCCAAATATAAACAGTGCGTTGAAGATGTGGTTTTGGAAAGTGAACAGCGCTAATCCCATGTAACAGAAAATAACATTCTCAGCCAAAAAGTTCATGAACTCGAACAACTGAAACGAGAGATAAACAAAACCTATTACCATTCAGGTTTGAGGTTGGCGAGTAGCCATTATATGCTCAACAAGGAGTATTATTTGGAGGAAAATAAACAATCACAACATGATCTACAAAACGTTTAGTGTTACAACTTTAAACCTGTTATATCCTCACTTCTCAAGGTTGCAAGCACAAATCTCAAGGTAAATAAATGTTTTAAAAACTGATAACCTGTGTAGGTTGAGGATGGGTCAATGAATAAGCATAGCTTTAATTCTGTACTTTATCACATCTTAAGTGTTCTTTTTAGTTTGGAATTCTATTCTATTTGTGTGTGTTTATATATTGTGGCAACTGGATATGAGTTTTAAAGGCCATTTTAATGTATTTGCTATATTTTAATTCTGTTTTTACTACATGGTTATTGTTTAATTGCTTTTTTAAACATTTGTATTGCTCTGTGTGGATAGATATTAGCTGCCTTGAATCCGTATGGGGAGAAAGGTGGGATATAAAGATGATGATAATAATAATAATAACTTCTTACAATACTGTGAGATATAACTTTGTTATGTCCTCACTACCCCTATACCCCAAATTTAGGACAGGTAATACTAATTATGTTACTTGTAACATATTACTTCCAAGCTCTGATTAGTGGCTGTGGCTGCCCTAATAGCTGGAGAGAAAACATATGCTGCACGATTTCCAAAATGGAATAATGCATCATGTCATGCATGATATCTTTCTATAGATGCAATGCTACATAATCTGAGGAAGAGTGAAAGGTTTTCTGAAGGGAAATTTACACAAAGCTTTACATAGGATTCAAAGTCATGGTAAACCTAGTTACAGAGGAAGTCATAAACCATCTTGTATAGCCTGCACATACTTTGTTTTTATCCCAGCATGAAGATTAGCCCAGAAAAAATCTAAAGAAAAAAAATATACACAGTATATTCACAAACTCAATATCCACAGTTTCAATTACCCATGCTCCACAAAAATTCCCAAGGAAGTGTTTTTGGGTCTCTCTAGGTCCTTCTGTGCAATTCTATATTTTTTTTCAGCCCAAGCATATACTATTATAGCACTGGCAGATATAGACACAAATTTTTGGGCCTTTCTATCTCCTCCAGTGTTAGTCCATGGCAGAGATTTCCAAACATTTCATGTCAGTGGCACATTTTTAGATATGTATCATTTTGTGGCACAGTAATTCAGTTTTACTAACAAACTAGATGTTAAATGAACCTCTAATAAGATATATGGACACATACAGAAACTGTTATAACAAAATGTATGGAGACATAACATATCTCATGGAAATCTTCTAGTTATATATTTTAAAATACATGATTTATAAGATAATGATATACATTTCCAAGATTTTTGTCATTTCTTGTTACATTTCCTCAACATACCTACACACTGCAGCTGACATATTAACATGTTGCAAAGCACAGTTTGGAAAGCTCTGTTCTATGGCATGCTTTTAGCCCAAGTTTAGTCAAACTATCGAGTTTGCTATTATACATGGCTGTATCACCACTCAGTATAATGCTTCAAGCACTTCCCAAT
Source organism: Anolis apletophallus (assembly GCA_030556195.1). NCBI lineage: Eukaryota > Metazoa > Chordata > Lepidosauria > Squamata > Anolidae > Anolis > Anolis apletophallus. Next base: position 43,845,627 of record JARBWK010000010.1, on the reverse strand, counting down.
TCCAGAGGACAATGAAATATGTTGTCTGTTTTAACTGTTTAATCCTGTATGTTTTTATGGTTATATTGTATAGTCTGGCATCGAATTGCTGCCTTGTTAGCCGCTCTGAGTCCCGTCCTGTCCTGTCCCCCGGCAGGGTAAAAATACTGTAAATAAATAAAATAAATAAATATTAAAAACTTGCTATAAGACAGAATTAGGCATGTTTGAGATTGTACTTAAATAGAAGGCTTTGTTGATTTTGCAATTCTGTTGGCCACTGTGCTTCCATTACTAAGTGACATGGAATGACTCTCTACATTTTAATTTTAGTTGTCCTTTACTCCTCCAGTATATTCTTGAACCAGGGCATAAAGAGATAAATTTAATATGACTATAGCTCTGTATAAATCCTAAATTCAGTTATTTGACATAAATAGTATGTTATTTGACATGATAGTAGATTTGCTATTTCTTATAGTTAGATCTTATACACAGATCTCCTACTTGGTAGCATCACCACAGTTTCCCAGTGTGGGTAACAAATGAAAACACAGGTGTTTTCATTAGAAATGAGCATAGTCCTATCTACTGGGCTCTACCTCTTCAGAGGGGAGGTGCCTATTTCACAAGTACTTGCCACATGGCTGGTCTTACTCTTACTCTAGGTAGATGTAGGAAAACCAAACTTTCACCATATTTGAGATTCAATGATGACTCCGATAACTGTACATAAATTTGCCAGATCCAACTTGAAATAGCCTGATGTATTTGTTGCCTCTTCCTGGATGAAAATATACCCTGGATGGGTTTGTTGACATGGTTGTGAAAACCTTGATTTACCCTGAGTTGCTCCTGGCTGTTTTCATGATGTTCCACCATTTCTGGTGAGTATTGTTGTTTATATTACCTTAGGTTCTCATCTTATGTGCCACCAGAATCACCAGGCATCATGGCAAATCAGCAGTGTCTAGGAGTGTGAATCCATCGCCACGTGCCTCACATCGCCTGGCTTCCTCCCACATCATCTCATAGGGCAGGGGTTGGGAACCTATTGCTCGTGAGCCACATCTGGCTCTTTTTATGATTTCATCTGGCTCTTTGATAGTAATAATCCTACCCATAATAATAATCCTACCCAGCCCCTCCTAGAGTGGGGAGAGTTGCCGGGGCCGAGGCAGACAGCGCATGCGCTCCACCCATGGGCCAAGGGAAGTCGGGGGAGGCTCCTGACACGTGGATCCACCTCCTGGCATTCATGCAGAGCAGGGGGCGTTGCCCCATCCACTCTGGAGGGCCATGGAGGGGGTCCCTCCTCCTCCCTAGCAGACACAGTAAAAAGATCTGGTGGTGTGTGCAGTGATGCGTGAAGATCCCAGCTGGGCGCATTTGCCGGCCAGCCTGCTCTCTCCCTGCACAGGTGAAGAGGTCTGGTGGTGTGCGAAGATCATGGCTGTGCGCATGCACCGGCCAGCCCGCCCTCTCCCTACACTGGCAAAGAGGGGTCTGGTTGCGCACGCAGTGGTGCGCAAATATCCCAACTGTGCGCTTGCACCGGCCAGCCCACCTGCCCTCTCCCTGCACAGGCGAAGATATCTGGTGGCGCGTGCAGCAGCTCGCGAAGATCCCGGCTGTGTGCATGCACCGGCTGGCCCACCCTCTCCCTGCGCAGGTGCAAGGGGCATCTTTAGACTGCACGTGCGAAGGGGGGACCTCCATCACTGGCTGCCCTGGAGCAGAAAGGTGAGTCTGGGCAAGCTTCTCCGAAATGCAGGGGATCAGAAGGATTTTTAATTTATTATTTTATTTTATTTGGGGATTTTGAAATCCCTGCATTTCTCTCTCTCTCTCTCTCTCTCTCTCTCTCTCTCTCTCTCTCTCTCTCTCTCTCTATATATATATATATATATATATATATATATATAATGAGTTCAGTCAGATTTTGCTTTTTTTATTTATTTATTGGATTGGATGGGTTTAATATTATATGGCTCTCACTGAAATAAATTTCAAAATATTTTTGCTTTCATGGCTCACTGAGTCATAAAGGTTCTCGACCCCTGCCATAGGGGGAAGTGTCCTCCGTTTGGCTTCCCCCATTGATCCCAATGTAACACAGGAAGCTCATGGGTTGCTGCATATACGGGTTCCTCTTTTGTTTTGTGACAGAGCACCAACAGAAGTATCTGTACATTGTAGGATGGGAGCTGGCAGGCTTTGTTGCAAAATTAAAGAACAGCATTGCTACCAAATTTTATCTCGTTGGATAATTGCCTCATGTCAGGCAAAGTTGGGTGATACTCCAGAATTTGCTTGAAACTCTTCCCAGTTGGGAGTGATGACAGTGACATGGAAGGTAAGATAGCCATTCAGCAGGATTAATGTGGTTGTGACCCAGTTGAACAGTGTGGTCTACTACCTACCACCACAATAGGATTGGAAGGGTATGTGTAGCCACCTCTGGGGCAGTCTGGAGCATTTTAGCAACACACTGGAACTGGATTTACTGACCAGTGTTATTCACCCAAGGTGAGATTTAAAAGGAAGGATAAACAAGACAGCATCTGGGGAATCTCCAGGTTGTGAGTTAGGGAAAACAATGCTCTCTGAAGTTCCTGCTTTATATCTCTTTTATGTGGTATCAGATTTCTAACACAGATGATGTAGGTTTCTCCTTCAAATCTTAACTCTTTCATTCCTTTAACTTATATCCTTGCCTTTCTCCCTTCAAAGGAGTCAAGGCAGCTCTTTGGATACATAAAATGCATGCAATATCATATAAAGATTAGGTAATATGGAAATAACAACAGGTGTAGGATATGGTTTGAGATGGAAATTGGAAAACCTGCTGCCAAAATTCTAATCCCCAGAATGGCAGTTTTTTTCCCTTTGATCTCTTTCTATCTAAACCCTTCTTTCACTATTCAAAGCAGCAGATATATTGTATTTAAAAGTATTTTTCTTTCTAACCAGAAGCATGGGATTTTGTTAATTACTTTGAAGAGTATCTCATACTTTCTCTTAAAATCTCAGACAGAGATCTAAATTGAGGTCATGGCAATATGAAATTGAATTTTAAAGCAAATGGATTAATATATAGATTAAAAGACAGCAAATTAATCTACTGCCCTCTGTGAATTTATTAGATAATTTTCTGTGCCATTAGTAAAAAGATAAATCAGTCAGTCTATAAACAAGCTTAATAACACACTAAAGTATTAAAATTGATATCTTCTTCACATTAATCCACTGTTATGTGGGAGTACCTTTCTCATGCATTAGTAATATGAACATGAATACCACAACTACGTTGGTTAGGTGATCATTAGGTACTCTCCTACCAAATTCTTATAGTGCCTCTTGGCAAACAGGAAAGATATGAGCAACAGATTGTCATATTTGCTGACAACTTGAAGCTGTTTAGATTTGTGTTGGATTCCATAAGACAGGCAACTATGGTTTTTGAGAACCACATCTGAGGCCCCTTCCACACAGCAGTATAAAATCCCACATTATCTGCTTTGAACTGGGTTATATGGCAGTGTGGACTCAGATAACCCAGTTCAAAGCAGATATTGTGTGATTTTCTGGCTTGATATGCTGGGTTATATGGCTGAGTGGAAGGGCCCAGAGAGCAACACATTCTGTATGATGTCAGGACTGAACTGCAGAAAAACATGTCTTGTAAATGATGTTGACTCAATATTGTAATAAAAGATTTATAAAGGTGAGAGTTATTCATAACAACAACCGTATATAGTCCCTGTTTAAAAATGAGAATAAAATTGATGACATTTGAGCAGTGCTGCTTAATTAGAACACAGTTATGAAAAGTGTTTCATGTAGCTGAGAGTATTGATAAATCAATAATGAAGAAACTTCTTCCCCTGACTTTTAAATTAATCTGCAAGTCAATTCAAAATGTAATCATTATTGTTGGCTTTTCAAACATTATTATTGCATGTTAACTGCTTTACTCATTTTTTCTATTTCAATTAGAGATGTAACAATCACAAAAGAGCAGGTTTTGGTTTTTTTAGCTACAGCACAAAATCTTTGAGACTTTGGGTAAAAATGTCAGGAATAATGAATGCTGACAGCACAGTAGTGTTACATTCTTCATTCTTAGGTTAAGCGGCTTAGAGTAGAGGAATCATGCATATAAGAAGATAAGCTCCTGGTTTAGTTTTGCTTCATATGGGGCGACAATTTTAAAGTTTGAGCTGGTTTGGGAACAGCCACCTGCCACAAAAGACCATGTTTCCAGTTTCTTGGAGGCAGTCCCAAGAAAGATAAATATAGAAATAAGAAATAAAAAGGGGAAGGAATACCATATTTACTCGAGTCTAATGCACCATCGAGTCTAATGCACACCTCAATTTTCAAAACCCCGAAAACAAAAAAAGTATTTGCTGCCGAATGTAATGTGCAAAAAGTGGCCAAAAGTGCCCTCTTTGTAATTTGCTGCCTGCTTAGAATTCCATCTTTAAAAAACAAAAGGGTTAGGACACCAAAGCTTCCAGCACCAGAAGAGAAAACATGAGGTGAATCTATGTTGCAGAATTAATACACTTTAACTGCCTTGGTTCAATGCAATGGAATGATGGGGATTGTAGTTTTACAAGATCTTGAGCCTTCTCTGGCAAAGAATGCTGATGCCTCACCAAGCTACAAATACTAGAATCACATAGCATTGAGCCCTGGCTATTAAATTAGAGATGGTCCCTCAAAGATGAGTTCCTGAAGCAGATTCCCCTTCTACTTTAGCTCATCACTAAGATGACCATATGATGCAAATCTAATGTGCACCCTAATTTTGCAAGGTAATTTAGCCAAAAAAAATTGAGCATTAGATTCAGGTAAATACTAGGCATGGTTGGTTTCTGTTATTTAGTGTCATGCTATGCACAATTGGTGAGGGGAAAATAGACAGATAAAGTGGCAGGTGTTAAAGCCATGAGCCTAGAGGTTAGATCAGGAAACCCTAGATCTTTTTATCACTATGCCATGAAATGAGCCAACTGTGCAGAAGGGTAGAAGGTTAGACAGGAACAAGCAGTTTCTCAGGTACTTTGACAATTTTGGATTGTCTGCACTGTTCTAGTCCAATGCTCAAACACAGCACCATAACACAAGGAAAAAAGATATGTCATTGAATTCCAGCATCAAAATCATCCAAGCCATATTATTTCTAAGTGAAGAAAACCGAGGGAAAGAAAATCAATTCACCTGAAATAGAGGGTGGAAAAGACATCTATAGATACCTGGGTTATACAGCAAATCAAATCTGAACTCTCACTAGAAGTAAAGTTAACTAAACTGAGTATATCCACTCTGGATGTATGAGATGACATAACTCATTGGAACGAGTGATGGTACTTGGCAAAGCAGAAAAATGGTATACTATACTACAGGTGTGTTTATTCAAGGATGCTACAAGTTTGAGCAGGGCAGTAGACTGAGGCTCTTGATAACAATTAATAATTAAAGCCATCCCACTTTTGCTCCAGCTAAATTGGAGGGTTTATTTTTAAAATAGATGTTTTTAAGCTTGAACCTCTTGGATCCAAATGCAGAATTAGACAAAGGTTGTGGCTGGATATTCATACACTCTGTGTTTGATATCATGGAAATATTTGAAAAGCATGCAAAGAAAACTTCATATAATTATTATAATATGCACACAAGCATGCTTTCATCAATGGATACAAAATATATACAGTTTAGGAAACATGAAAAGAACAACAGGGACAGAAAATTGTCTGAAGAGGAAACTGAAGAACTTACTGAATTTGAGAATTACAGTTCCTCACATTCCTCTTATGCTTTGTTTGACTAATGTCAGAAACTACTGAAATTAGAATTGTCAAATATTGACGTACAGAACTATAATCTCAGTTGATCTATTTATTTATTTACAGCATTTCTACCCCACCCTTCTCAACCCCCCCCCCGGGGGGGGGGGGACTCAGGGCGGCTTCCACGGCACAATTAGATGCCAGCAACAGTACACAATATAAAATCACTAATACCAACAAAATTAAAACATCAGAGTTAAATGATTATCAGTAATAAAAAAATAAAATTCCATCTATAACAAGTCCACATTCAGTCAATGGTGGGGAGCTGTATTTTCATGTCCGTCATCATATTAGTCCATTCCAAGTAAAGTGCTGCATTAAATTACTGTGCAAAGGCCTAGTCCCACAACCACAATTTTACTTTCTTCCTAAAAGCTAGGAGGGACGGGGTCATATTTCACTTGGAAGCACATTCCACGGGGGGGCACAGTTGAGCAGGCCCTGTCTCTCGTCCCCGCCAGCCGCAGTTGAGTTGCTGGCAGAAGTGAGAGCAGGGCCTCCCGGGATGATCTTAGGTTACGAGGTGGGGCGTAGAGGCAGATGCGTTCGGAGAAGTAATCTGGGCCAGAATCATATAGAGCTTTAAAGGTCAAAACCAGCACTTTGAATTGAGCCCGGAAATGGACAGGCAGCCAGTGGAGCTGATACAACAGGGGGGTGGTATGCTCCAGTTAGTAGCCTGGCTGCCGCCCATTGCACTAGTTGAAGTTTCTGAACTGTTTTCAAAGGCAGCCCCACGTAGAGTGCGTTGCAGTAATCTATTCGAGATGTGACAAGAGTGTGGACCACCGCAGCCAGATCAGACTTCCCAAGCTACAGGTGCAGCTGGCGCACAAGTCTTAACTGTGCAAAAGCTCCCCTGGTCACCGCCGAAACCTGGGGTTCCAGGCTCAGCAATGATTCTACACTCTCACTTGATTCAAAGTATTTTATTCTAGAGCAGGTGAGGATTAGCAGGTTCTGAACTGGGCCTGTTACTCAAAAAGAGCATCACAAACAGGAAGAGTCATGAAGTAGTTCCTATTTGACCAGACATGTTGCTGAGTAACAAATACAATTGACTCTCAGTTTACTGGCATCCATGGAGATTGGTAGACACTGGATAAATTTAGTTTCTGGTTGATTGATACTATTAAAACTAACCCAACTATACCATACCACTGTATTGACTTGATATTAATGTTGAAATACAGTAATTAAACCCAAATTAAAACAAACTTATCTTAAACTTACATTTCTGCTAAAATTAATTTTTATTTCATTGCTGCAAGTTGCTTCTAGAAGTAATATCATATGAATGCTGACTCGCACAACCTGGGGATCACAACCAGACATAGTGAAGACATTTGCCCTTGTGCTTTGCTACACTGCTGAATACTCATACCCAGTGAGTATTTAATGTACATTCACTACATTAAAACAGTGAATGTATCTCTTATTATGACATGCTGCATTATCACAGGATGTTCAAGCAGTATACCGCTGGAGAAATTATACTGTTTAGTCAGTATTGCACCACCTGACATCCATCAGGAAGTAGCAGCCAGTAATGAAAGGACCAATGCAGTGACATCTCTGGCCCATCCTTTGTTTGGATATCAGCCAGCACGCCAACGCCTTAAATCAAGAAATGCAGGAACACCTTAGCAAGTGAGAGTCCAAAAGTGGCAGGCTAAAACCCAGAACCTCAATCCATGGCTGATTGATACTGGATGAGAGACTCCCTCCTGGGCACACAGAAGACTGGGTGAATTGGAAGGCACTAAACTGACTAGCATCATGAGATGCATAGCCAATCTTCAGAAATGGGGCTACAAAGTGGAGATTATGACATGGGAGTGTGGAGAAGAGAAAACCACATATCACTTACTTAGCTAGAGCCCTGCCACATGCAAAATGGAGGACTTTGTTACAGCTACACCAGAGGCACTCCAAGTGGCCAGCTTCTGTTCAAAGGACATTTAGTATAATGCCAAGTTTTAAAGTGTTTTTGTGTTTTTAAATACATTATGACTGTACCTTTAGTTAGCTTCTGACATGATTAAATAAATTCAATTGCTTATTTCTTTGCTCATTGCTTGAGAATCCTGATTGCTTGAGTTCCGGTTAACTGAGAGTCTACTATCCCTTCCTGGCTCTGGTGTATTTCTGTGTGTTCTTTCTGGATGGTGACTTGGTCCCCCAATATAACCTCTTTTTTGGCTTTCTCTACTGCCTACAATTTGGGCTTACCAAAAAGTAGGTCTACAAAGCTTTTCTGTTTCACTAGAAACATTGCTTTGATAATGGAAGCCCTCTCTCATGTTTGTGTTGGTTTATTTATATTCAGTAGCTCTCAGCTAAGCCTTGAAAGTTTCCCTGATTCGTAGGGCTGAGATGGAGCATTGATGCATCACGGCCACATTCCAGGGGGAAGACATCTGTTCTAAAAGAGATGTACTCATACTCCACAGGGACAAGAGAATGAGACAGGGAAATCTTACATCATGATTCAGTTCTTGCTTTATGCCACACTTCACCAGTGATCAAAAGCCACAGAAGACAGAAACAGATTTGGGCTTCCCCAACACTGTTTAAACCTCAATTGACTGGTGCCCGGAAGTTTCTGATGTGTCCTTTGTGTTCTGTTCCTAATGTGGATAGATACATTAAGTTTAAGGTGTATTGATTCAGAGGCAGCACATCACTCAGTATGTCCAGTTGATTCTCTGTGGCCAATAAACACATGGGAAATTGTGGCATGAATGCTCCAACATGGCATACGCTTGCAGCTATGCATTATCCCACAAATAATCCAGATGCAGTCAATAGTGACGCACGTCAATACAATTTTCTTACAACTTATTTGTTGCAAGCTGAGTATACATTGATGGAAATGTCTTTCAGATTTGCACTCAGTAGTATGAATCAACCCTGCCCTGAGTCATATGTAAACCCACTATAATTCACTTGGGGGCACAAAACGTGTTTATTTGACACCTGGAAGTTAAGAAAAATGGCTGTCAGCAAAAAAAGGAAGACATAATTTAAAGCAAAATTTGGTATCATTATGCCAAACAGCTGACAAAAGAAACTGGGTATGCTTTAAGACTTAATTGCTTTTTCCTTTGCTCACTGGAAAAGAAATAATATTTTGATGTAAATCAATCGCCGCTTAAATCTCGCAAAATTAATATATTTACCTTTCATTTTTGCACTGATGTTAGGATTAATGTAACAGGTTGCTGCTCATGTTTTAAAAGGCAAGAGAAAAATCAATCTTGTTCCCTTGCCAGTACCCTCACATGGCATTCTCTTGTGACTTACCATCATTGCACTAACCTCTGGCAATCAATTCCTTTTCTAAGGAGACAGAAAACAATTTATTCACCTGCAATTTGCTGAGAGGAAAATCTCTGCTCTACAAAATAAATTCTTGCTGCAAGTTCAGAAATGACTTTCATTGCTTCCCGAATTTGGGGTCCCTAGTAAGATCTTTATTTAGATTTCTTTAGAATATGAAATCCAAATATTAGAACATGTTTGTCAATGGTAACAACATCAGCATGTCAATACCCAAATGTTTCTATCTGCAGGTGTCTCTGGGAGTTTAGGCATAGCATGTATCCAATCTTGTTTATCGGTCTTAGCTACATCCTCTTCCTTCCCACATTAGTTAGGCTGAGTTTGTTGTCCATTTTGTGGCCTGCAAATCTCTCTGCTCTATGTTTGAAGAGCACATGTTAGGAAGCCTCTCATTACAAAACATCATCATTAATATTTTTACCTTGGGAGTATCTACACTGTAAAAGTAGTGCAGTTTGACATCACTTTAACTGTCATGGCTCAATGCAACTGATTTATGGGATTTACAGTTTGGTGATACACCAGCAATCTTTGGCAGAGAAGGTTAAAGACCTTGTAAAATTACAGGATTCCATAGTAGTACTGACTGACCATTGGCAATTGAAATGGTGTCAGATAACACTAATTCTACAGTGTAGATGCACCCCTTGAGATGTCAGATATGGCTATGGTGATACATGCCTTGATATTAGTTTGTGGAATGAGCTGCTGGAAGAGATCCTACAGCCAAATAAGCTGTCAGAATTTGAGACACAACTGAAGATGCATCTTTTCTGGCAGGGCTACCCAGTCAACCTTGAACCATGAGTTATGGATTTGCAATCTATTACTACAGTATTTTGATCTTTGTACCATGTGTTTTTGTATATGTATTTTACAGTGGTGTGTTTTATTATATGTATTTTGTTTTTTTAATTTTATGTTGATATATTTTGATTGCATTGTATCCTACCTTGAGCCATTAGGAGAGTAAGGTGACAAATAAAAATTATGATGATGATGATTAGAAAAACAGCAAGATGAGTTGACAGCAGACTCTGCTGGCTGTTGTATTGGAGCACACGTCGGACACTTCCCAAGGGTCCCAGTGAGGTGGCCTTCTGCAGCTGGCAGATAGTAATTTTGTCAGTGCTAATTGTTTTTAAGTGCAAGCCAAGGGCTTTAGGCACTGCACCCAGTATGCCGATCACTACTGGGACCACCTTGACTGGTTTGTGCCAGAGTCTTTGCAGTTCAATCTTTAAAGCCTCATATCATGTCAGCTTTTCCAGTTGTTTCTCTTCAATCCTGCTGTCACCTGGGATTGCAACATTGACATCATCATCATCATCATTATGGCTTTAATTTCCCCCCCCATTTTATTAAGTTTGAAGCAACTTTGGATGTTACTTTTAATACTGTTTCTAACTTCTGTATTTAAATGTTAAAATGAATTGAATTGTCTTTCAACTTTTGTACTAAGATTTTTTAGATTCGATTGTGATTTTAAAATGTTGTGCATTGCCTTGGATCTTCTGCTGGGAAAAATCCGGGCCAGAAATGGAATGCTTGGAAGTTCTGGGAGTCCAGAACTTGTCGTGGGTTATTCCTGCACATTCACAAGGCCTGTCTTGACCTGAACAACTAATTCTCTTGATCTTTCTTACTCTACCATATAACACAGTGCAGCAATCTCATTAGCATGATATGTCTATACAACATACACAGGCTAATGTGATTGAAGCCACTTAATACATCTTGACCACTATTGAATAAACACAGTGAAAGGCCTGAATTCTGCAGCAAGAATTTTTGTGCAAGGTGGGCACTGGAAACCTAAAACAAGGGAGCAAATAGGACATTCATAGTACAGGCTGTCTGATTCCAGGGGAAGGTGGATGACAGTGTAAGTAACCATAGCCAGCTCTCAAATAGGAAACAGAACAATGGTTTTCACTTGTCCACAATGCTCTGGAGTATCCTGTGACTTTTTAAATGTGTGACAAGGTCATGTTAAGTGACCTTCTCCCACATTAAGGTGAATTGACCCATTGCATCATGGGGTCCATTTACTCTGAATCAACTTGTTGGGCCCATTTAGGTGTGTCCCTCATTTCTAAAAATCCTCAAGAAGCAAATATCTACACAATGCAAATCCTCCTTTAAGAGCTGATGTAAGCCATTATTGGCAGCACAGAACTGCTCGCAATCACTTACAAATACTAACAACAACACAACTTGAAGGACTGCTTCTGCCCTGTTTTACTGCAAAAGCACAGGTAGGATAATAAAGCAATCAGCACCAAAATGAATGCATGTTGTGCAGCAGCAGTAATGATTAACTGATTGTATCCTTTGTTGATAAACAGCTAATAATTAAAACGTGGCTAAATGATTTTCCTTACACTTTATGGTCACAATATATTGTACTCCCTAGTGATGTGAAAAAGATACTACAGCCTCGAAATTAATTCTACAGTTCAATTACTCATTAATATTCTGATGCTGGAAGATGATTGTGTTTTATATAAAAGAAGCATTCAAGTGCAAAGCATATTACTTTACAAAAGCTCTAAGATTTGATATGCTTCTGAAAACATGGTGCAGGATTAGTTTCTGGGAAAATTCACTAAGTGTTTTATGGGAAATAAGCATTACAACAAGCCATGCTTTATTTAAAATGATAATGTAAAGGAGATATTTCAAAGTAAAGGTGTCAAGGGTTCTTACCTCAAAATGCTGCTGAATATGCATGCCCAGTGTGGAATACATCTAACCATGCTAAAACAATGAATATGGCTCTTAATGAGACATGTCGTGTTATCATGGGGTGTCTGCGCCCTACACCACTGGAGAAATTACACTGTTTAGCCGGTATTGCACCGCCTGACATCAGCCGGGAAATAGCAACCAATAGTGAAAGGACCAAGGCAGTGACATCTCCAGCCCATCCTCTTTTTGGATATCAGCCAGCACGCCAATAACTTAAATCAAGAAATAGTTTTCTAAGATCTACAGAGACACTCACTGGAATACCTCAGCAAGTGAGAGTTCAAAAGTGGCAGGCTAAAACTGAAAACATTCATCAATTGCTGATACCAAATGAGGGACTCCCTCCTGAGTACACAGAATACTGGGCTATTTGGAAGGTGCTGAACAGACTGCGCTCTGGCACCACGAAATGCAGAGCCAACATTCAGAAATAGGGCTACAAAGTGGAGTCCACGACATGCAAGTGTGGAGAACAACAAACCACAGACCACCAATTACAATGCAGCCTGAGCCACATGCACAATGGAGGACCAGTTACTGGTCAAAGGATATTTAATAGAATGCCAAGTTTTCAAACTGTGTATGTGTGTGTGTTTAATATAATACAACTGTTTGGTTCAGTCCTGATATGATAAATACATTACCTCAAAATAGTTGGACAGTTTAATACTTATTTTTCTGTTTGTATTGATGCATGTTCTTTTGGACAGATTGGCACCAAAAGAGCCCAAAACCCCTGGAAGGTCAAAGTTTGTCCATGTCTGGATTAGGCCTAAATACACCAGATCCTATCTGATCCTGGACTCTAAGCATCATCAACCCTGTTTAGTACTTAGATCAGGCCTGGGCAAACTTCAGCCCTCCAGGTGTTTTGGACTACAACTCCCACAATTCCTAACAGCCGATAGGCTGTTAGGAATTGTGGGAGTTGTAGTCCAAAACACCTGGAGGGCCGAAGTTTGCCCAGGCCTGACTTAGATGGATGACTATCAAAGAATATCGAGCACTGTAGGCAATGGTAAACCACCTCTGAGTATTTCATGCCTAAGAAAAGCCTATGCAATTCATGGAGTAGCCATATGTCAACAGATAAAGACACAAACACACATAATACTATGTTTCAATATGAGCAGTATTTTATGGACAAACATACATTTCATAATGTTGTGCACACTGATTTGTTGTCTATGGCTGAGGTGGGAACTTATCGTCCTAGTTGTTGTGAAGTCTACTGTACTTGGAAATCAAAATTAGATCTAGCCAAATATGCTGTAAACCCATCAAATACTAACCAGGGTTATAGATTTCAATATACTGGAAATTAGAGTTTACAGTGTTATGTTTTTAGATTTTGATAAGTTTTCATGATGCCGCCCGCCCCTCTCCCTGAACATTGTGTTTATTTCATTTCATTGCTGGCATTGTTTGAAATTTCTTGTGCTTTATCTTGTTATGTCTTAGCTATCCTGAGTTTGATTTTTATATCAGTGAGAGACGTAGTATAAATTATTATGTAAATAAGTTAATTAATCAATATTAAATAAATTCTGCATTCTTCACCCATCAAATTTTTACCTCTTTTGCCTCTTTGTTGATGCTACTACTGCTTCCTTTAGGAGTTGAATCTCAAGGAGGAAACAAAAGAGTTATAGATTCTCAAAAGCACTAGCGTTTATTAGCATCCTTCCTCAGGGCCAAATGGAACAATTAATACCTACCAGCTCTAGGGTCTTTTTGATTCATACTTCTTTCATGAAGAAAGAAATCATATTTTTGAAAGGCATTGAATTTCCATAAAGTCAGGCAGTTTTGAGAATTGATTTCTCTTTCCTTTGTTACATAAACTGCCTTCCTTCTTAACTTTCAATTCATTCACCAGACCAGTACAAAGGAGAAAATTATATGTGGTGCAGGATAATGGTGGGGAGTAAATCAGATGTGGGCAGCTCTAGTGGATTAGGGACGGCATTGTCCCACTCAGGGAAACTTGTAGGGGCCAACTATAAAATGCAAATGAGATTCAGAAGTCCAAAGTCTGAGAGCTGTGACCATTTCAAAGATATCTGGTGTCAAAGAGCTCAGGCTGAACAAAGCTATAAACCAGAGTCAAGATTCCAGAGCATCTACAGCCAAGGTGAGGATCATGATTTGCAACTTCCTGGATCCTATTATGTTCCACTCTACTTCCAGAACTATGTAAATGTGCTTTATATCGTAAGTCCTTGATACCACTTTGTTGTGCATCTGAAGAAGTGGATTCACTCCAAAAACGTAGCTACATTTCTTCTTTTTCTTTCTCATCCTTCCATTTTCTTTTTATAGGCAAACCCTTAACCAATCCAAAGGCCATCCATCCATCAGAAGAACCCCCTCATATGTGGTCCATGGATCACACTTTCTCCATCTCTAGTCTTAATATGTGGAACAATAGCCACTGGAGAATGCCATCAGGTACCACTCTGTTTCCTGGAGTCCCACGGATGTTCCAGAAAGACTGATTTATGGAGACATATGAATTAAAAGATACACAACTCCCCAACTATATGAGAGAATATGAGATACTTGTGCTTATTCAGTCTGGAATAGAAAAGAATGTTTATTTATTTCTCGGACTTTTAGGCCGCCACTCCTGGAAGGCTCGGGGCAGCTCATAGTAAAACAAGGTACAATAAAAACACAATTAAAACCAATACAACTATAAAATCTCAGAGTTAAGATTAAAACAACAATGTGCTGTAGAGGATACAAGGCACAGCACAATGCAATATAACACGGCGATAACAGGCGGGCCAGGCACTAAGGACATCTTATAGGCCGAAAGCCTGCTGGAAAAGGAATGTCTTACAAGACCGCCTGAATGACATGAGGTCTTGGAGGAAATTGAAATTCATATGTGGTCGGTCACACTACAAGAATAAACTGGGAGGTATCTTGACCTTGGTGTATTACAATTCTGGTAAAAATTAATAACAGTCCATAGACTGTTTGGGTATTCACCAGCACAATTCAAATCATGTGAGAGGAAAGCAAAACTACTACCTTGATTATACTGGAAGGCAAAGGATCTGAAGCAGGGTTTAGCATTGAACACAATACTTTTTCTAATCAGGGGTATGGACAATGAATTTTTAAAATCCACAGCTAATACTGGAGCAGCATAACTAATTTGAGATCACTGGTATTTGAAGTCTCTGTCTCATAAGCAAGTAAACTTGAAACAAAGTTTCGCAAACATTTCCCTAGTAGATTGGATCCATAATGTGTCGGTTCTAAAGGAAGAGGAAATATTGCTTTCTTTCACTGAGCTGGAAGTCTTATCCTTCCCATCATGCCACCATACTTCCTCATTCAAATCAGTCCTTTATGCAAGATGAAAGAAAACCCAATAAAACCAGGTCAGTTATATAAATATCTGCATTCATTCAGATTACATTTATAAGTAATGATAAGAGCCCAATTAAACAGCATGGACCTATTCACGCACATTAACTCCAGTAGCATGAGCAGAAGTTGACTGAACATGACACAGTGATGTGATGCTGCAGCAAATATTATTTTAGCCTGTATTGATAGAATAATAGTTTCTAAACAGCGTTAGCTTTAGGACGAATAAGGCACTGTACTAGTTAAGTTATGAGGCCCTTTACTTGGGCCCTGAAGGAAATAGGCCCATAGGCCTACACTGCCTAATTTGTGGCACACTCCCATAGACTATCAACTCTATAATTGTCTCTGGAATTACTCCAAAACAGAACCTCTTCAAATTTAGAATTGCACCACATAAGCAATATCTATCATAATAAATGTTTTTGCCAAAAGACCCCCCCCCCCCCCGGCCAATGGGGCCCTGTGCTTAAGCACACCTAAGCACAATGGTAAATCTGCCACTGTTTGTAAATAAATGAAAGTGATAGTCCCACTATATTCTGCACTAACCAGGCCCCATATATTGCAATAAGTTCTTGTCTCTTTTTAAGAAGGATATAGCCAAGGATATATAAATGTTTCGTGCAAGCTTGGAGAAAGATAGAAAAGATGATATCAGGTATGGGGGGAAAACGTGTGAGAAAAGGTTGAAGGAGCTGGGTTGTACAGTCTGGGGAACAGAAGGCTGAGGGGTGACATGATGGCTCTGAGGTGTAGTCATTATTGCACCTTTGAAATAGTTTAAGGGATGTCAAAGAGAGGAAGGTGCCAACTTGTTTTCTACCACCCCAGAGATTAGAACTAAGTCTAAGAACATTGGGATGAATCTTTTGACAGAGCAGTTTGGTAAGAGAACCAATTGCTGAGAGAGGTAGTAACGCACTGAGTAGCATGTTGTGCTAAATAATTTCTAAAGCCCCTTTCAATGCTTTGGTTCTATGGCCACTTCTTTTTGCTATTATGATTCATAATGTGCCAGTTATGCAGCTCCCAAGCATGGACTACAACTTCCAGAATTTCCCTAGAATCCAAAAATCTTTTTATGCTGATGTATTATAAAAGCAGTTTGTGAGTATGATTGGTGGATAAAAGCAAGGTACTAAAGCAAGTAGTACATGTATCTGAATTTTAACACCAGCAGGTCATTGCTATGGGGCCCAAATATCATTTGGCTCATACATTAAAAATCTCATTTAACCATCTCAGTTAACTGCAGACATCTGTCAGCCAGCTGTAGTAGAGTGTGAACCATCACCTTAACAATCTAAAGAATGCTATTAATATTTAAAGGCATTTTTGAATGTTTAAACAGATAGTCAAAATTTTTATGAAGCCATTTAGAAATGGTTTTGCAGCTGACATTCTGTTTCTTAAGATTGTTATCATGCAAAATGATGTTTCTTTTCAGAATGAAATGCCAATGCAAATGAAGCAAGTGCAAGCATCAATGTGCAGAAAACACAATTTCTGAGCTGGGTCTGCTGGTAATAACACATGCGCAGCAATTTTTCTGATTCCTGCATTGAGAAAAACGAAGTCCCATTTTCTCAAGTGCAGATCTGAGGCTTAACTGTTAAAGCTTGAGAACACTGGTATAAATTGTATTTTAAGAGGTATAGCAGTTCTGAAAATGTGAATTGTGGCAGAAGAGATGCCTGGTGCATGGATTTAATATTAATATTAAATTGTTTTCAGTAACCGTGGACGAGTCATAGGAACAGAAGACTATTTTGGGCCTGGAAGGCATTTATCTGATACCCATTCTGACAGAATGATTTCTTCTAGATGCATGCATTCTGTTGTACATGAGGAACTTCCCTAGTCATAGTGTAGGGATGGAAAAATCTAGCAGATCTACTTTCCCCCCACATTCATTTTTTAAAAAAGGTACAGTAACTATTTTGGTAAATCATTCAAAAATGTATATAATCCCATTATGCACCAACAAACTTTGGTAGGTAATGTATTATCAGCATGGAGATACTATATTGTACCTTCCTGTACACTTTTTAAGCTGAGGAGCTTCTCAGAAAAAAAAGGTCTGGCAGTGGCAATCCTTAATCCAGCATTAACCCAACCTTTATTAGTTAAGCATTGAAAGTCTTAGTCTTAATAGAGTGAATTTTTCAGCTCTGTTTTATTTCATGTTCATTATTTTAAGCCCTCATATTCTTTCTGCTCTCAATATGAAGAAAATTGCAAGTTTTGGTTAATTCCTATACGATTGAACAGGAATGAAATTCTTATCCTTCCCTACCAAAGAGGATTGTGTTTATATCATGGTACACGAAGCAGCTCTGGGTTGGAAAGAATTAGAAATTCATTGTGTAGTTCATGCATGATACTGAGAAATTGCTATGGAATCATTCCATGGAAAGTCAAGCAGTTCCTTTTAGTTAATGCTACATTTTTTTCTGTATGAAAGGTTGCGTGTATCTTTCATAGTTTTTGTACAGCATTTTGGTAATCCATGGAATTTTCTTAAGATTTCTTGGCACATTTGTTCAGACAATTTGGCACCTTCCCAGATGTGTTCTCCTTCCAAACAAATTCATAAAATAATTATGAGCAAAAAAGGTTATGTGACTGCAAATCTCCTTGCACCTGCATTTGTGGTGTTTGTGATGGTTGTGAGGTCATTCAAATCTAGTCTTTGGGGCTGTGGAGATTACTGAGTGGGGCTCTTTGAAGTTTGGAAAGATGGGCCCAGTTGAAAGACCACCTGGCTCCAGGTCAGGTTTTACTCTGTGTTGGAAAGTGAGGTCTAATGAGGCTGACTATCAGCTGTATCATTTTTGTTTCGCACAAATACAGCCCAGAGGTCTCTGAGAAAACTTGGAGCACATAGCATTAAGGGCAATCTGCACCCAAACTGAGAAGGTTGCCTCTGCCTCCTGTTAGCCATAATGTTTGCCTGCGGTGGTTGCTTGCTTTCAGGCTATAGTTAATTGCTTAAATTCTGGGTCAGAGAAAGAAGCTGTTCTGACTGGAGGCAAAGTAGTGGGAGAATTTATGAAATACCATATATACTCAAGTATAAGCCGAGGCATCTGGAAAACTGGAAAAAACTTATTGACTTGAGTATAAGCCGAGGGTGGGAAATGCAGTAGCTACTGGTAAATTTCAAAATAATAATAGATGCCAGTAAAATTACATTAATTGAGGCATCAGTAGGTCAAATGTTTTTAATATTTACATAAAACTGTAATTTAAGATAAGATTGTCCAACTTTGATTAAATCATTATTCTAATTTAAGATGAAACTGTCCATCTTTGATTAAATCATTATTCTAGCCTTCTTCAATGTAAATGTGCTATGTATCCTTCCAATAATCACCATAGTTTATTTTAACTATACATTTTGTGGAAAATGCTGCGTGTTTATGAATAAAGAAAAGTGGGAAAGACTGGCATCGAGAGAGGAGGAGAGGACGATGCACGCTGCATGAGAGAGGAGGAGAGGAAGAAGACTTGGGTTGCTGTGCAGAGAAGTGAGGGCCCTGGCAGGAAGGCATATAAGCCATAGGGGCCTTTTTCAGCCTAAAAAATGGGCGGAAAAACTAAGCTTATACTCGAGTATGTACAGAAAATCTACACTACACAAAGCTAAAGCCTTTTTCTTGGAAAAGGACTTTAGTGACTGAACTAGGATCATGTATTGTTCAGACTTCACTGACT
Organism: Anolis apletophallus; assembly: GCA_030556195.1. Lineage (NCBI taxonomy): Eukaryota > Metazoa > Chordata > Lepidosauria > Squamata > Anolidae > Anolis > Anolis apletophallus. The sequence continues at coordinate 43,826,587 of JARBWK010000010.1, read as the reverse complement.
TGCCTTGAATTCATCCATATGGAAGCAGAAGAATGCCCAGCCTCCTTTCATTGTAGCTTTACTTATATCAAAAATGTGAAATTGAAGTTTCTTATTCATTTAAACTGGAGTAGGGAAGTAGGGAAAGTGCAAGCAAAATGCTACAAGTGGCCTGTGGAACCTCAATTTTGTGGCTCTCAAGACTCACAGGAAATCCTTGCTGCCTCTGGACCTACCTATTTTTTTAAATAGTTTTAGGCAAAAATGCATCCCAGCTCCCTTAAATGGACATAAAAACATAATGGTTTGGGTCATCATTCCCTCACTACCACTCATAACTCCTCAAATCCTGAAAAAAAAATGTAAGAAGGAACATGGTGTTATGTCCAATTACACCAAGAGCAATGTCTCTGTCTACAGAGAGGTGTAAAGGTACAAGAAAGGATTCCTCGTCTCATCCACAGTAACACACCCTAACGCAAAAAGTCTACAGCAGGACAAGACCTGTATCCTTGTTTGGTTTTTTTCCAGTCATACCTATGCTTTTGGATAAAAAGGTTTAAAATCTGAAAAAATGTGACAAACCTCTAGATGTGCAACTTACAGAGTTTTGAATTGAGTGAAATTCTGTGTCCTCAGTAGGTACTATTGGGTAAATCTATTTAAAAAACTGATAGCATAAACTTATCATACATCCTTAATATATGGGGCATGCAAGACAGCTTCATTGAGGTCTTAAAACTTGGACACAGGGATAGCTGGCACATTCACACTTCAGGTAAGGTAGTATTACTTTAAGCCACATGCTCAGGGAGTGGACAGGGCAAATGTATTTATTTATTTATTTATTTATGACATTCCTATCCTGTTTTTCTTAACCCCGGAAGGGACTCAAGATGGCTGTGCACATAGGCAGCTATTCGATGCCTTAAAACAATGTACAATTAAAATAAACATTATAAAATGCATTAAAACATATAAGAACATTTAAAACAATAATGCATGGCGCTAGGGAGAGCACTGTCCAAACTACTGCAGCTTTTCATTGAGGAATTGTGAAGTTGGTATAAAGAAATGTTCTTTTCTTTTGCCAAATCTCTGGAGTCTATTCTTTTGCATTCTTCAAGGATGGCGGCTCAACAGAGTTCAAAAGAGATTTCCAGTAAAATTATTATATCACTGCTTTCAGACATTTTCTTTTCTTCAGCCAAATGTGACAGAGGAACATAGGAAGTTGACTTCTGCCAGGTCAGATTATTTGTGTCTCTGTCACTGCTTGCTATCTGAATATCTTCAGAGTGTCAGGCAAAGTACTTTTCCATCGGCTGCTATCCGACTGCTTTAACTAGAGATGAATACCTGTAACATTGTTGCTGTAGCCTTCACAACTGGTTCACTAGACAGGCAAACAATCGGTATTATCAGATATTAGACTTCAATTGGAATCTTGTTTTAAAAATAGGAAGATATATTTGCAATGTGATACTCTTCCCTTTAGGAGCCTCCGGTGGCACAATGGGTGTCGGCAGAACTGCTGACCGACAGGGCAGCGGTTCAAATCTGGGGAGAGCCGGTTGAGCTCCCTCTGTCAGCTCCAGCTCCCCATGTGGGGAAATGAGAGAAGCCTCCCACAAGGATGGTAAAACATCAAAATATCCGGACATCCCCCTGGGCAATGTCCTTGCAGATGGCCAATTTTCACACACTAGAAACAACTTGCAGTTTCTCAAGTCACCCCGACATGGAAAAAAAACCCTGCTTCCCTTTCACTTTCTCCATATTCAAATCATGCTTGTATGTGCCTGCACAGAAGTGGTGAGATACTTAAGAGTATTCTGCCAGTTCACATGCCTTAATCACAACACTATCGTTCTAGCCCAAACCATAACATGGAACAGTAGCACTAGGCTTCTTTGGGTCCTCCTACACTGCCATATAACCCTAAATAATTCACAATATCTGCTTTGAACTGGATTATCTGAGTCAAGACTGCCATATAATCCATTTCAATGTGGATTTTATACAGCTATGTACAGCGTTGACAGGGAATTCCAAGCACTTCACAGATCTGTAAACATTGTTATTGTTGTTGTTATTTGTATCTTACTTTTTCTCTCTCAAAAAGAGATCCAAAGAGGTTCACAATAAAACCAGTACAATGCAATTTAAAACTTTAAATATGCAAATATTAAAATAGAATTCTATAGGGTGGAGCCAGAATAATTGTATAAATGCATGTAGTCATATATTCGATCAAAAATGAGTTTAGTTCTCATGTGCACAGGTAGGATTGAATCAATGCAGTTATCAGTGAGGCTGAAATGGTGCCATGGCATTTATACCTCAATGATGGCAAAATACTTCTGATTCCCCTATCTACTTTGATTAGTGTTTGATTTCAATGATCCATGCCATGTAGGTGGGTCTGAGACTAAATCATAAGAAAGTCATTCATATTCAGCAAACAGAGCTGCGATTTGGTAATATATTAACACATGATAGGTAGGAGAATACATGCTTGGCATGCAAAAAGCTCCTGGTCTCTCTAGATAGTACAAAGATAGAATCTCCTGGAGATTTGCTACTATAATTTGTGATAGCAATAGGGGCAATACAGATGAAAACGCCATAATCAAGATAAGGTGTCTTATTGTGTTCTGAGTTCTGATTGAAATGCACTTCTCATTAAATATTACAGTATGACTACTGTATACAGCAGGGGGTCTTCAAACTTTTGAAGCAGAGGGCAGGTTCACAATCCCCCAGACTGTTAGGAGGCCAGACTATAGTTTGAAAAAAGCATAAAATAATTCCTATATACACTGTGTGTGTGTGTCTATATATATATATATAAAATTATTTGTCACTTTTCTATACCGCCCCTCTCAGCCTGAAGGTGACTCGGGACGGTTTACACAGGCAGTCTCTGCCCTCAATACAACACAGCAACAAGTCAACCCCCCCCCAGAAAAAAACATATAATAACAATTTAACAATTAAAAACATACAATTGCAGCCTCAGCGTCATGTTGAAATCAGTTTCCATCGCATCGTCGTCATTCCATATATCTCATTAAGCCTTATATTTCATCAGCAAATGCCTGCTCAAATAGCCAGGTCTTGACTTTCTTGCGAAATGTCAGGAGGGAGGGGGCCGATCTGATGTCTTTAGGGAGGGCGTTCCAAAGCTGAGGAGCCACCACTGAAAAGGCCCTGTCTCTCGTCCCCGCCAGTCACGCCTGCGAAGAAGGCAGGACCGAGAGCAGGGCCTCTCCAGATGATCTTAAACATCTCGATGGTTCATAGGGAGAGATGCGTTCGGACAGGTAAGTTGGACCCGAACCGTTTAGGGCTTTAAAGGCTAAAGCCAGCACTTTGAATTGTGCCCGGTAGCAAACTGGCAGCCAGTGGAGCTGGCACAACAGAGGAGTTGTACGCTCTCTGAATATATATATTGTATTGCAAAAAAACATGAACGAATGCAATATTTAAAATGAGGAACAATTTAACCAGCACAAACATACCAGCATTTCAATGGGTGTATGGGCCTTCTTTTGGGTGATGAGATAGTCAAGTTAATTGGGATTGTTTTTGTTGTGTGCCTTCAGTTTGTTTCAGACTTATGACAACCCTAAATCTAAACTTTAGGGCAGAGGGCTGGATAAATGACCTTGGAGGGTCACATCCAGCCTATGGGCCTTAGTTTTGGCACCCTTGGTATACAAGGACAAGTATCCTCAGTTTCATTTACCAATATCCAACAAAATGTCTTTGCTAGGCATTTTCTAGGTCCTCCAGCATGACTTTGGTATTCTTGGGTCAGAAGCCCTTCACTTCAATAAACTTCACCTTTAGCCATGGCTTCATGCACAAAGCCAAGAAATGTATTATCCACAGATACAGTGGCTGTACTGTATTACAGAAAGATTGACGTGCTTTGTTTTCTTGAACTGTCAAGAATTGGCAACAGAGGGGTGGGGATGGGAACAAAGGGTCTTTTTAAAAATCATACTTCTATGTTTGTCTCCCTCTCTCCCAGTGCTACCCTGTTCTCTCTCACACTATTGTTTTGTTCCCACACTTACCATTCACTGGGTTCCTGAAGAAGATAGAGAGAAAAATTTGACAGAGGGCTAGATTGATCATTTGCAAGTCACTTTTGAAAAAAGGTCAAGGGCTGTAGGTTGTTCTTGTCTTAGGAACACCCCATGCCTTAGTAGAGCCTTGAATGATGCATGAATCATGTCTATCTCACTCCTTCAAATATTATTGGTATTTGGAACAAATTGCATCATCCTTATTTCCTGTAGACTTGTAATGCACAGTTGTTAAGAACATTGCTTCATTTCACTGATTCATATATCAAATTGAATGTGGCCATATGAGGGTGTCATTAATATCTAAGATCCCAACATCTGAAGACTAAGGGACCATAACTTGGCTCAGTGATGGAAGCAGTCTTGGAAATTGTCCAGTTTTTCTGCTGATTTTTTCCCCAGATTGAAAATATTTTCCAATTTGTTAAAAGTCAAGATGCAGTAGGAATCTAAGTACCAATAAATCCTGACATCTTGGTGATCTTTCCATTTGGGAAATGTGGATTAATTATCTCTAAAGGGCTTACCATATCTACTATTGCAGCAGAGGTTGATGGACCATGACCAGAAAGATGTGATTAAAAAGAATGAGGTCCTTTGTCACACTGAAACACAACCACTTGGCTGACCAGCTAAATGTCATACAGCTCTGCATAATGCCAGATTTTAAAGGATGGTTGTTCAGACGTGCTTAGAAATAATCACTGCTTTATAAGTATCATATTTGTGTTTTAACACTACTTATCAGGATTCCAAGCCATGGCTGGCTTTGAACAGCATTGATCTGAAAAATAGAACCCAGTGTGAGCCATTATTCCACCAACAAAATGGATCTCTAGGAAGTTCAGTTACATCTTTCAAAGACCCTTCCTTTCACCATTTGGCTGGAGTAGACCAGAAGGCTGTTTGTGTCCCATTTAAAGACCTTTATTTCAGGTTCACACAATGGTTTGAGCAATAAATATATTCACCCTATTAGCCTGTAGATTAGACTAATTTACTCTTAACCACTATTAAGACATTGTCATTCACATTAAAAGCCTATCAAATTGAACCTTCTGTTTATACAACGGTAATTAATTTCCCTATGGTTGGCTTACTAGGAGGACATGGCTTCAAATGTAACCTCCATCTTATATTTCTGAGCAAATGATATAAAGAGGGCTTTTCTACCCCAGCCCTATAACTCATCACTCCTGGATGTCCAGGGACTTTTGTTTCTTAACGCAGGGTAAACTGGACTGAACTTGTTTCATCCTGTGTTAAGCAAAGTCAAGTAAGACTCCAAAGTTTTGTTGGTACTCCAGAGCAGTCCCACATTCCGGGCAGTGTGTGAATATCAGATAGGCTCCAGTGTGAATCAATCTCCCGTCCATACAGGTTTAGTTATCCTGCTTTTCCTGCACTCTGCAGCACAGGGAAAGGGGGGATTGATTGAGGCTGCGTGGTCCTTTTTGCCCTTGCAGGTGATTGGAGAGCTCCAAATATATCAGCAAAGCATCCAGGGATAAGGAAGGAGATCAATTACAAGTACAACTAGTGGGCCACTGTGTGACACAGAATGCTGGACTAGATGGGCTGAGGCCCGATTCAGCATGGCTCTTCTTATGTTCTTATGTTCTTATGTTCTTAATTATGAAAGCAAAAGTGCCTGCCAATAGCCAGGAACTGTCCCACCACCTGCTGAGGTGACAGCGGAAACAGGAAATATAAGGGTGACAGTCTAGCTGGGCCAAATCAGTTTTGGTCTGATAGGACTATCTAGACTTCATCACGTCAATACCACAGGTTGGGGAGGGAAGCATCTGAACACCTCTGCAGCAAGTCCAGAACATTTATGACCTGGCTCTAGATATTGTGAGAGATGTGAAACATACTATCTTTGATGTTGGGTTATAACACATTGACATCCTGACAAGTGGCCACAGATGGCCCTAGCCTTTAATCCCCCCCCCCCCTCTGCTCTTGCACTCTAGGGCTCAAAAACCGAAGTGCAAAGAAAAATTCCCCTTAGTATGCATGCTACTCCCCTGTGTTTTTCACTTTCAGGCTTACCAGCTCACAGCATGGGTCAAAGTGACTGTTTCTAAAGTTCTCGCCTATAAGCAATGAAGGGAAGACACATATAGATCTCAGGACACATTGTCTCTCTCTCTCTCTCTCAGCATGAAATAACCAAATCAGGTCAGCTTGTTCTGAGTTGTCCAGAGCACTACTTCATTATTACCTTGTTGCAAGGATAGACCCAGGTCAGCACTCTAATTGAAATGACTTCAATATATTTAGCAGTTTGTGCTATTATCTTCCTGGAGTTTTCAATGACAGTCTGAATGAAAGAACAACTTGACCCACTTCTCTGGTGATGATGCACCTAGAAGAACTACGCTATAGCTTTTTATACACGTCTACCCAAAAAGGAAGCCCTGTTAATTTCAGTGGCATTTATTGCCAAGTAAAAGAGTACAGGGTTACATCACTGGAGATCTCAGAATGAAAAAGAAGATTATTTTTCATTCTAACCAAGATAGTTATTATTTTAAACTTTATGTGATAAGATGCCTTTGTTCTTGAGACTATCCTTCTGGATTCTCAAAAGAAAATCATGACATCTAGAGACCATATTAATGCTATTTTGATGCAGGTTTCAAAGTCCTAAAGAGATTATCACATTTAAAATGATTCTGAAGACAAAAATAATACTTTCCCCTTAGCATCTTTTGTGTTTTTTTCAATTAAATTATCTTAAATTAAAATGAGTGATGTCATTATAAGATTTCCAATCTGCATTTTCAGAAAACCTCAGAAACAAACAAAAGCTATACAAGTCACCCTCCACATGTACTTCTTTGAGGTCACCATGATAAAAACATTGAGAAAAATTTTTTTACATAAAAACAGTAGAAACAAATCCAAAACCCATTGTGGACTTGGTAAATACTGTATATATATTCCTGATTATAACATGCCCTCTCCTGACCTTGCTCTTTCTAGACACACAAGGTCCTCAATCTAACCCCCTCTCAAAGTAGCATAAATATCCTCACAAGTACCTATGCTTTACTGAGCCATATACCCTGCCATCTTACTATTACCGTTAGTTTGTTGTATTTCTTCAAATCCACTGCCAGTCTCCTGATGTCACCCAATTCCCTTATTTCTTAAAAACATACAATGCTTTCCAGGTAATTTTTGCCTGAAAATGAACAGAACCCCCTTATGCAAAAATGGTAACATCACTTCCAGCTTTCATTTTGAGTGATAAACATCTACAATATTGTCTCTTTATCTCACCCTGAAAAATGGAGTTGCCCACCCCAATTGACAAGTACCTCAAATAAGAGAACCTACAAAGGCCTGGTGATTTCAACACCCTGCTCATGTCATCAGTTTCTCCAGGAACAAAAATACTGTCAATGTTATATTGTTATTTGTCTATAAATCAACTCACTTATGAAACCTAACTGTTCCCACACTTTCTGAACCTACTAATGAATCAAAACTTTCAGTGTCTTATAACACATGTAGCTGGAGGCATTTCAGTGCTTGTGTGATGTTGCCAGTTTATTGTACAATATAGTATATTTAATAATCACAACAGAAATGTTTATCTCAGTAGTTGGAAGAATTCCCAACTGTGTTTCCTGTAGCAACAGCAAATGTGTACTACTAATGAGGGTATGAGTGGAGATCCCACCAACCATTCTATGCTGTTCTGTTTCTTTTCCATAAGGCTGCTTCACCCTGTGCTCTACATAACTCCACCTTTTAATTAAACATGGATAATTTCTAAAATCAATGTTGTCTTTTCTGCATGCAACAACTTTCAGTCCCATCTGTTCATTTGCATCCTCATGAACTTGATTTCCAGATTCTCAAGAAGTAATTAAACAAGTTGGTGAAACACGGTTCGAACAGAGATCTTGCTGCACTGTTCAAATGTTATGGCCAAAGGAGACAACCCCAAGGTGCCAAGAACATTTCCCAAGGAAGTTAGTTTTCTTCCATTGATTGGCCTGAATACAAAGGAGATTGGACACCACAATTCAAGAAGGATATTGACAAGAAGGATTGTGTCCAGAGAAGGATGACCAAAATAATTAAATGTTTGGAAGTCAAGCCCTATTGAGGGCACCTTAGGGAGCTGGGTATGTTTAGCTTGGAGAAAGGAAGGCTGGGAAGAGATGTGATAGCCATGTTTAAATATTTGAAAGGAAGTCACATTAAAGAAGAGACAAGCTTATTTTATGCTGCTTTGGAGAATAGGCTAAGGAGAAATGGATCCAAACTGCAGGAAAAGATATTCCATCTAAATATTAGGGAAAAAAACTTCCTGGTGTTAAGAGCTGTTCAACAGTGAAATATTCTGCCTCAGAATATGGTGGAGTCTCCTTCTCTGGAGGCTTTTAAACAGAGGTTCTAAAAGACTCTGTTAGAGGGCTGAACTGGATGCGCCTTGTGGCCTCTTCCAACTCTATGACCCTATGAATCTATGACTCTTGTACATAGACTGCCTGTGCCTTGCTCTTCATCTGTTTGTGCATTCACCTGGTCTACAGTTACGCAGGAAGTGAAAACGGGTATGGTGGTAATGGTATGTGAACATTTGCCTGTTTCCATCTTGTTCTCTCACATCCACACACTCTGGATGGCAACGCCTTTCTGAAGCTGTGCTTATCTGTCAATGAGACACTGGAGCTATAACTCAGTGGCCCAAGAATGGCTAGTGGCTACATAAAATACCTGGGGTTGGTATAATCAGGTTAAGACTTAGGGCTTGGATGTCCAGGGCCTCCCTAAACAGAATGGGCATGATAGTCCCAAACACACGTGAGGGTGTTTACAATGTTTCTAAAGTAAGTAGAAGTAAAATAATAAACATGACAGTTAAAGGGCCTTTTTACCTTCTGAAGAGCCCCCCCAATACAATACCACCTAAAATTACCTGACTACACCATCCTCACCTGTCAGCAAAGCAGATTAACAGATAAATCAGGATCCACACATCCACAGAGGTAAGATTTGTGAAACTAAAGGGACTTAAGTCTTTGTTTGTTTGATAAGCAGAACCCTGTTTCTATGGAGGAAGTTTCAAAAAAACAGCTAGTGATAAGCCCCAGTAAGTCAAAGGGGAAAGAAGTGTCAGTTGCTCAAATGTGAAAAGAGGTCAGCTGCTCAGATGGAGATGAATAAGCTCTTGAACAAAACAAAACAAACCTAGCAAAGCATCCCAGCCCTACTCAGTAAAGAGGACCACAAAATGTTACCGGCTCTGCATATTTCATCATCCTGATTAACATTGGATTGTGACCCCTAAGGAGAAAGAGATTTATTTCAAGTTTTGCTTAGCAGAAGGATTGTTACTGTTTTCCTGGCAAAGTCAGCAAGAGTAAGCTTCTCCCTTAATGAAGATATAAGGTTTATTCTTGGTATCAAATGAAATCCCTTCCAGCGATAGTGTCAGGACTGCTATATGCTCATTATGCCAGCAGAAGGTACAAAGTAAGCAAGGATTTTGGGAAGAGGGGGAGGGAGATTTCATACGTTACCTGTTTAGTTCTCATTTTGGAGTCTGCTGACAGATTGTTGTATGTGTAATGGGCCTGTGTGACTCCGCAGAAAAGGACTGCCACTATTCCTGAAATACAAAGGAAGTAAAATGCCATCAGCGGCTTGTGTTTTCCTCCCCTGGTATATGTTCAAAGGAATGGTGTGTGAGGAGAATATCTAGCCTGAAAATTAATCAAACTACACTAAATGTACTTTTTACAAAAATTTTTGGAATAAATGTGCTATAATATCTTTCAAATAAGCTACAACATATCCTTAATCAACATAATGGCAGATTAAGAATCTTCCCTGTCTCACTGTACTGTGGATTAAAAAAAATCTATATCAATAGATATACACATATCTTTGTTTGAAGTAAATCCTAAGTGATATACAATGTGAAACAATATGGTATAATTTAGTGATAGCAAGTAAGTATGTATAGGACTGGAACCCTATCTGCTTAGTGTAATACAAATGTTTGTAAACTACCTTAAAACCCAAATTGGGATTTAAGGCAGCTATCAGTAACTTGAAAAGATCAAGCTAAAACATTAATTTGCAAGAGTTAAAAAAAAAGTATTATTTTAAAAACGTGTTAAAAATAAAGACACTTAAAACATATTTAAAATATAACAACTAATAAAGGTATGAATAAACAGTATGTTACCTTGCACTATACTACTGCTCCATAATTAAAATTCAAGGCAGTTTCATTTACTTGCAGGGAAAAAAAGCATTGAGGGACCAACTGGATTTTCTGTGCAAAGGAGTTTCAGAGCCTGGCAATAATCTGGGCCTCATCTACACTGGTATTATAATGCAGATTGGACTGCATTATAAGGTCATATAATTCAGGTCAATGCAGTTAAACTGCAGTATAAGAGTCTGCACTGATCATTATAATACCAGTGTAGATTAGGCCAAAAGATAAAAATGGCCCAATGGGAAAAGACATGGAAGAGAAGAATGAAATACAATGGATGTCAAAACTAAAAGAAAATGTTTACAAAACGCACCTGCGATGGTATCCCGCCCCCTCCAGAGAGACTACAAGATATACAGTTGCAACGACAAATTTTGGAAATGTGTGAAAGAAAAAGGCACATTTTGCCACACATGGTGGACTTGCAACAAAGTATACAACTACTGGAAATAGATTCATGTATATCTCAAAAAGATGTTAAACACAAATTTCAAAATAACACCACAAATGTACCTTTTGAACATGTCTGATGAAAAACTAGAAAGGAAATTCAGATTTTTTGTTTTGTTTTACACAATTGTGGCAGCTCGAATAGTATATGCCAGATATTGGAAAACCTCAGAGATATCTCCCTTAGAAGAATGGGAAAAATTCATTACAGATTTGCTGATAATTGATAAAATAACTACATCTGTTATCATCTGCATGGACGGATTACCCATAAGGCCAGACGAGGCCATGGCCTTGGGCGGCGGATTTTGTGGGCGGCATTTCCGGCCCTGAAGGAAGGGGTGAAGGAAGGAGTGGCGCCTGCCTGCGGGACAAGGAGCCGGGGGAAAGTCCCGCCGCCCCTAGGGCCCTTGATGCGGCGGGCGCCACTCCTTCCCTCAGTGAGGGACTGCCTCAGTGAAGGGAGGGGGGTGGAACCGGCGAGAAGGAGAAGGCACCGCTGGAAGTCGCGCCGCCGCTATGGCGATTCACGCGGCTTTCCGCACCGCCGCCCGCTCGTGTTTGGGGCAGCGGCGGGCGGGGAAGTGGCGTGAGTCTCCCTAAGGGCGGGACTTCCGGCGGCGCCCCTCTCTTCAGTGAAGGGAGGAGGGGCGGAGCCGCTGCCGGCGTGACGCACAAAGCGCCACCGGAAGTCCCGCCCTTAGGGAGACTCACGCCACTTCCCCCGCCGCCGCTCGCCCGTGCCCCAAACACGAGCGGGCGGCGGTGGGGAAAGCCGTGTGAATCGCCGTAGCGGCGGCGGGACTTCCAGCGGCGCCTTCTCCTTCTCGCCGGTTCCGCCCCCCTCCCTTCACTGAGGCACCTTGCCGGTTCCGCCCCCTCCCTTCACTGAAGGGAGGAGGGGCGGAGCCGCTGCCGGCGTGATGCACAAAGCGCCGCCGGAAGTCCCACCCTTAGGGAGACTCACGCCACTTCCCCCGCCGCCCGCCGCATCGGCGCACCTCCTCCCCTCACTGAGGGAAAGAGGGGCGCCGGTGTGAGCGCGGCGGCAGTGTGGGAAGCTGCGTGAGTTTCTGTAAGGGCGGGACTTCCGGCTACGCCTTGTGCGTCACGCCGCCCCCATAAGAGGCCCTGCCCCAGGGGGCGGCGTTTAGACCGGGCGGCCTCGGGCGGCACAGGCCGCTAATCCAGCCCTGTCTTTTAGATAAACTGGACCTATGCCATGTAGAGCTTTAAACATCAAAACTTGCACTTTGAATTCTGCTGGGGAAAAATGACCAGTAACCAATAGAGGTGTTTCAAGAGGGATGTCACATGATCCCTGTAACTAGTCCCAGTCAGCAGCCTGGTTGAAGCACTTAGGACCTACTGGGGTTTTTGAACAGTTTCCAAAGTGAGCCCCATTTAAAATGTGTTATAGTGGCCCAAACATGCCCACGTCCAGGAGTATACTAAAAGTGTGAATCTGACATTTCAGGGGGTATAATCCCATCCAATTATGTCAGACAAAAATATGTCTTAAAGTGCATCATTTACTCAAAAGAATTGTAAATGGAATGTAGAACTATTTGAATATTAGTAAAGGTAATTATTGCTAGAACCTATGCAGCACTGGCATTGTTCCTATTGTTATAAGTGGTTGTACCCAAAACACACAAACAATCTCTTCCTTCCATCCATAATGAGGTGAGTGTCCTGTTCTTAGGGGAAGATTTATCAGGATATCTGAATATGGGAAACATAACACTCATGTAACAGCTGATGAGAAACGAATCCCATACTAGCAATAATTCATTAATAGAAAGGTTTACAGTTCATCCTTTACATCTGCAGCTTGGTTTTTGCTGATTTGATAATTTATGGATTTGATTAAAATGTTCTGCTGGGCATTGACCATAGAATCATGCCAGAGGACCTAGATATTCCTACAGTTGCTCTCTCAAAACCCCCCCAAAACAATAGCATATTTTATTAGTGTTTTTTCACATTTAAAGGGGTTATTTGGCCCTAACCTCCGCAAATGTGAAGAGCTGATTGTAATTGAAACTGTATGACTGTCCAGTGTTACAAAAATAGGACCAAACCTGTGGACTCCATAAAGGATCTTTTACATAAACTGGACTGTATTGCTCCAATTTCTTTTTTAGAACTTTGAAATTTTGTTAGAAGCTTCACACACGTAACAAGATCCTTTTGCATTCTAATTAGAACTTATTTTTAAGGCAAATTTACAGTATATTGACCCATCTTCAGTGTGTGTGAATTATTAACTGAACTGTATATTATTTTTAAGGGGAAACTTATTAGTGGAAATATTCCATTTCTTTCTAACATCATTCAGCTTTCATTTTAAACCACCATCACCTACATGGCATGTGTCAAAGAAAAATTATTCACTGGTTCCTTTCTCATTAAGTGCCAGTGAAGCCTTCAGCATCTGGAGCTAAAAATAACAATCCCTTCACTGGGAACAATTTCCCACTAAATGAGTGTTCATTTTCAAGGAAACCTGGAAAAGTTTAAATGTGAAATGGTATCGAATTGATTCTTGTAATGTGTAAAGATCTCATTTGCAACTATTATAAAATTAGTCCTTGCTCTTAATTAGGTGTTCAACACCTCCCTGCACCCCATTTCCAAGGCTGGAGGCTGACTGATTATCACCTTCAACAACGGCAGCAGAAGCAAAACCCGGTGTTGACCATAACCAGCTATGAATCATCAGCAACAATCTGAGATATATATATTTTAAAAATACTCTCTAGCATATAGTGAAAATTGGTCTTAGCAAGCTGTGAATATATAAATATAAGATTCTCTCTTTCTCCTCTTTATCTAGATTTCTACATTAAATGAATGCTTGCTTCCTGATTCTAGAGTTAAGGGGAAAGGGGCCAGCAGAACAACATTTGTGATATATTTTACAACAACTATCCTCTATTGAAGCTATGCATTTGTTTATGAACAATTTAGAATATTTCATGAATAAATCAACTGCTCTTTTGTTAGCAGGTAGCAGGGAGTTATTTATCTGCAGTGATTCTGCCAGACCTTTGTTTTTTCCATGATATGCTTGGCATTTGAGGAAGGGCAACTCCACGTGATTCAAGGAAGCTCTTGTTTCCCCCTTCTGTCCCTCCTCTTGAACCACTGCTTTTTAAAGGAGTCGCTAGATCCTCTCGGAAAACTTTTCAATGAATTCAGAGGGTGGCACCTGGAAGTCAAAGTCCATTTATGTCATTGTTTTGAGTAAGGCTAGCAATAAAGTAGGCAGTGATAATGTTTTTGTGAATCATAACAAACAAAATAATCAGGGTTGTTGTCATCATATGCGAAAGTGATGTAATCATCTGAAGAATCAGAAGTTCTGTGGCATTAACCTTTCCTCCTGAAGTTCTTAGCTGTGCCACTTTGTTGGATGTCAAAGCTGTGCATACTACATAAGCTATCTTGCTGATCCCTAAACTAGCTAGCTGCCTTCAGATGTGATGGACTATACTATTCCACCATCCGTGTTGAAGTAAGTATCAACTGCCATATTATGACTTTCTAAGTGGGAACTAAAAAGGGGGTGGCATCTTGTTCATTATTTCATACACAAAAAAGTATTTTGGCAGTCTAGTTTTTATAATAACTTTTTAATATCTTTAGACCTTGAAGTTTTGGCATTTAAATGATGTGACCTAAAGTTTGACTACACTTGCAACCCCGCCCCGCCCCCAAACAAAAAACTCCAGAGTCACTTCGAATTAAATGCACAATGACTTCCAGTGAGTATTATGGGGGTTTTGGTTTTAAACCAACTTGCTCTCCCCTTTGGGCAAAGTAAGGGGATAGTCCAGAGTTTGCTGGAAACTCCAAAGTATCCCACAGCTTTGGGGCAGTCTGGACAGTGGGAACAGATCTGATTCACCCTGATCCACTGTCCTGTCTGGACACTGGCATTAGCACCCTTTCCCTGGGCTCATTAGATCATGCCTGTGTCACCACCATCATCACCATCACTCTTACCCAGCCATGGGGCTCCATCTGAGCTCTTGGACATTGCTGATGTCAGAATGGAGTGCCTATGTAACCATCAGGTACCCCATTCTGATATCAACAGAGGTGTCTGTTACATCCGATAACTTGGATGGAGCTCCATGACCAGCTAGCAGTGGTGGTAACACAGAGGTGGAAATATGTGAGTTCCTTCAGTGGAGTGGATACATTCCTGGGCCATCTGAACAATGGCATCAGATTTGGTATAAACTTGGTACTGGATCAGGGACTGTTCCAGGGCACATATATACCAGGCTAAACTCCCTGATTTAGGTAAGCCCTTAGTCTGATTTTTGCTTCTAGCTACACAAATCATGCTATACAAGTTGGCAGAAAACAATGGTTTAGGCTCAGATAATTATGGGCTTTTAGATGAATGGGCTATGTTGAAAATAGATGATTAAACTATCTCATTAACATACAATATATTTTCCAGGATTTTAGATTGATTTCTGGCAGGTAAGAAGAATCCACTTAAAATAAAGCTGAATTAGTGCTTCTGGGCAGCTTGTCTCAAATCAAAAACCAGGATGACACTATCTCCAAGGAACATTTTAATTGGAATGTCCTGCACAACTGGATGTCAGAGTGTGGCTTTGAGGCTTTTGTCAACTGCATTGCTTCCATGCAAACTGGAAAATTTGACAGTACTCACAAGCTTTCATTGCAGAGCCCCAGTTTTTTTGTCAGGCTGACAGGAAGCGCCAGAAAACTGGCTGAGTTAAACATTTAGGGCACTCGTCCAGAGACATGACACTTTGCAATGACATCTGAGCGGGGAAATTGCACCCTGTTCTAAATACAACTCAGATTATTTTTTAGTTATATTTGCCAGGTTGTTGTCATTCCAAGAGAACTTCTGGAATTCAACAGGGCCCAAATTCACCCACTATAATAACTGTAGTGCTGAAGGGCTTATTTTTTGTTCTAGACTCCCCATAGGGGGTTGAGTTATAAATACCATTATTTTTCCCCAGAAGCAATCCAAGGAAAAAATATAGTGATACAGAAGTCTGTGAAATAATACAAAAGTAAATTCAAGCTGAAAGTTCTCAATATATTTTTCTTTTAGTTTGAAATGTTAGGATAATGAGTAATACATATGTGTTAATTTACCAAGATACCCTATTTGGGATGATCAATAGGATGTAGTTTCCCTTTATTTCTCCCCAAAATATGCCAGAGGGAGGATAAAACTTTTTTCACTTTTCATTGACTGCAAACATTACAATAGAGAAAAATCTAACTGGCTGACTGACATCCATACCATGAAAGTTCTATACCTGATATTTAAACAGTCAGTTTGTGAGCACAGCAAAAGGTTTGCTGCTATTACTAAGAGCCAACATGATTTCTTTCAAAAGCAAGACATACCAGACTTACCTAACCATTTCCCTCTCTTTCTTTTGGTAGAGCAACATATCTAGACTTCCCTAGACCCAGGGCCGTAGCCAGGATTTTGATTGGGGGGGGCTGAGTTTGGTTCGGGGGGCTGAGGCTGGGTGGAAGAGGGTCTACCCTAGCAAACCTTTTGTATTGTTATCCCAATAACCCCATTAATGTGGGATATAATGAGCATGGTGATCTGATCATGATATGAATAAACATAAGAGTTTAAATAATGTACCAATAAGGCCTTTTCGCGGACCACCTTGAGAATTTGGGGGGGGGGGCTGAAGCCCCCTTAGCCCCCCCTGGCTACATGCCTGCCTAGACCAGATGGACATACGTAACATGTGGACACCAGAGGCAAGCCTGGGTTCTATGGCCTCTTACTATGAGTATCGTACCCCATTAAGACCCTCACTGTTCAGCCCTTTTAGTTGGCGGAGTTAATATTTTATGTACAATTTCTGGGCAGTCAGTCTAGACAGCCTCTTTGCATTGGAAGCCTCAGTCACCTTCCCCTTTAGGAATCCCCTCAGGGGCAGAACCTCAGGCAAGGCACTTCTGGTTCTTGGAGGAATCAGCCTTTTATGACTGGAAGGTGAAGAGAGAGGAGGGCCAGAGGGTCTACAAAATAGCACATCCAGTCAGAGCTATATGAGCGGTATTCAAGTTCATTCAGATCTGTATTCAAGCCCAGTCAGAGTTAAATATTGAGACCATCTTAGAGACAGTTGGACACCATACAATAAAGAGACTATAAGAAGAAATAAAGATTCAAGAGTCTCAGTTTGTCCAGAACTGTGTCTATCTCTCAAAGTATTTACCTTTCCTCATAAAGTCTTTGTAGTGAGACTCACAAGGAGAGAAAGTCTTAAATTCTTGTAAGTTAATACATTTTAGTTTGATTCAACCATATAATGGCCAATCTGTTCCCTGTGCAGCCAGTTCAACTTCCGAGTGGTTAAGATAGCACGGGGACAGAACAATGATTGTAGGGCTGTGTATTACTATATGGCTGGTTTTCTCATATGAGTGGACTTCTACAGTGTCCTGTTTGTGTCAAAATGGAACAATTGGTAAATGTCTCATATAATCCCCTATGTTTTTGAATAATAGAATAGGAGGTGCTGATTCTCACAGATGACATTCATTGATGCAGGATTTAACTGTTACATTAATCAAGTGTGTGGCAGCAACGGAGACCCCTTCTACCCCACCATATAAAATCTAGATTACCTGTTTTGAACTGGGTTATATGACAGTGTGGGCTCATATAATCCATATTCAAAGTAGATAATGTTGATTTTCTGCTTTGATAACCTGGATTATACAGCAGCGTAGAAGGGGCCTAAGAGATCAAGGGTCAGAATTTATTACTCATATAGCAAACTTCATCTATTACCTCAGGCCAGAGAAACATATAGTGAACAGCCTAATTGGGATGCATTTTACCAAGAAGTTTACATATGCATTCTAGGTAATCATTGCCCAGTTTCTAATAATCCCTTTTAAATTAAAGATTAAGCAAGTCAAAGCAGTACAGCTCTAGACTTTATCCAGAGCCATTTCAGTCTAGTCTGGGGTCTGGCTTGGTTATGGAACAGAAACAGCCTTAGTCACCTTGGCGAATACAATTTCCTGGGAATCGGACAGAGAGAATTAGTCCAAGATGGTTGTGCTGGACACCCTGGTGAGTTACTTGAAGTGATAATGGTATGGGGCTTGTTTTACAGTGATTGCAGTTCTTTTGACAGAATATTCCCAGATATGATGGTGGGGAACAGATATTCAGCATATTGGCCATGAGTCTCTAGGACCCCACAGACAGTCCCATTTCGTATGCTTTTTAACATCAACATGGAGCCACTGGAGGCTGTTTTCTGGTGTGTTATCTACTGTCCATTGTCTTGTGGAGCCTGATGGTCTTATAAATGCTGAATAAATAAATGTGTTAAATCAGACCTGGGCAATTGCCAGCCCTCCAGGTGTTTTGGACTTCAACTCTCAGAAATCCTAGCCAGTTTACCAGCTGTTAGGATTTCTGGGATTTGAAGTCCAAAACACCTGGAGGGCCAGCAATTGCCCAGGTCTGTGTTAAATGAAGAAATACATGAATTAGGATTCATTATTTTAGCTTGCCATATGGGAAAATTATCAGAACTCATCTAATACTAGTAATAATTACTGGTAGAAATGGTAGTATTCTCTCACCACTAAAGCATTCCCTAGCTACAATGTTTTGCTATTAAAATGACTGTTTGAATGAGAAAATACATTTCTAGTGACACTCAGAAAGCCCAGATTTATTTTACTTGTCATTTCCCGATGGGGAAAGAACAATTTCCTTTCAAATGAGTTCAGCAATTCCTCAATTTATAAGCAAGAACTTTATTTCTTTCTAATGTTCTGGTTTTTTAAATAAAAAAAACATCACGTATAACTGAATCTGGACTGTGCTTTTCACTTAGATCTTGGCCTCTAAAAATAGCTTACTACATTTCCTTTATAACTTTAAAATCCATCTGTGCGCAGTGCCACCCTAAAAATTTGTGCTATGATTTCAGATAGTTAGAGAACAGGATGACACACTTTCCAAGCTGACTGAAGAGAGAGACCATAATATGTCACTTGGGATGTGAAAAGATGACATGTGCCAATTATATTCTGGTTGGTTGTACGGTATGTTCCAGTCCTCTAAAAATGGATTTTACCTTTTCAGTGGCTGTTCCTCAAGTAATTAAATCATTGTTGATGGCATCTCTATAATCATTGCAGCAAATTTAGAAGTGGAAATTAAATGGAGGCATTCTATTTCAGGCTTCAAACTTTTCTTCAAGCAAAATATTGGATCCAATTCGGCCTAACATGACACCAAAATCAGCATTAGCCCATTTTTGATTATCTAACATGAGTCAGCTATTGATTTCTCCTCACGTTTCCTTTTATGTAAGTTATGAAGACTATCCTCACCTAGCTCACATAATTTATAAAATAAATGTGAAGAGACATAATTTAGATACCTGCTATAGAGCTTGCATTGTCTTTTCATGTGAAATTCTTATTTATTTGTCTTATTTCAGTCTGAATGAGTTAAAAATGCCTTACTTAATTCTACTTTATGTGACACCATATATATTAGGGAATTTCAATAGGACATGATTTAATGAGTGTACTATGAACAATTAGTTCCTGGAGTAGCATAGTCAATGTATGTGACTGACTACCTTACAGCAATAGTGAGTGTATCTTTCAAGGTGCCTCTGCATGGAAATAATCTCTCATTGGCATTGCAATTTTGAAACATTTCTTCTGTTTATTTTGGCAATATGGCATCATACAGAGACAAAAGGAAGTCCCTGTTAAGCTTCCAAGATCAAACTTTTAGAGTATTAGGAAGGAGTTATGATGCTAACACAATGTCATATAACATATTTAATTTGCCTGAACATTCATATTGAAATCGAACAATTTAAAGCAGTCATGGATAGTGAGATCCAGACTGTGGATAGTGAAATCTGCAGTGCAGATACCAAGATCCATTAGGGAGATAATGACTATTGGCAGCAGTCTATAATTCAATGTTCCCCAATCAAGAATTATCACTATTTGAAGAAGAAGCCACCAAGGTAATTTTATTCAATCCAGCTGGAAAGGATGACAGTTCACAGTAAGCAGCAAAAGGAAGCCAACATGTTTTTGCACAAGTAAAACAGACATTTTAATATAGTGAGTTCTTTTGTTTTCCTTCTGCATGCCCAGCTGGCAATATGGCATCATATAGAGACAAAAGGAAGTCCCTGTTAAGCTTCCAAGATCAAACTTTTAGAGTATTAGGAAGAAGTTATGAAACCCTGGCTTCACACTGATTGGCGGAACCGGTCTTGACATCATGGATTCCCTCTGCGAGGCGGAACTGTGGTACCCACCTAGGGTTGCCACTTTTTGATGAAAGAATAAGGGACAAGTACCTAAAAATAGGGAATTTTTCATAAAAATAAGGGACACTTCATAAAAACTTGAAAATCAATTATTTTCAAGTTTTTATGAAGTGTCCCTTATTTTTGTGAAAAAATCCCTATTTTTAGGTACCTGTCCCTTATTCATGTAGCAACCCTTTACCCGCCAGCCACTCAGAAAGCATTCCCACATCTGATGCAGATTTCTGCTCTCCAATGGCTGATGGGGCAGGATCAAAACACCTGTGGGCCCCCAGGGATTTTGGCCTACAACTTCCAGAAATCCCAGCCAGTTTACCAGCTGGCACGATTTCTGGGAGTTGAAGGCCAAAACATCTGGGGGCTCACAGGTTGAGAACCACTGATTTTGATAAAGGAACACATAGTTTTCTGAGTGGGTTATCATGTCCTATCCTTGGGATGAACAAAGAGGGGGCACTTTTCTTTCCTTATTTTTAATGTGGATTTTTCATTTTTCATTATAATTTCTTGCTTGCTTGCTTTCCTTTTTTCTATGTATTTTCAACTCTTCTTTTTATCAAAATGTAAAACTTTGCTATATGACATTAATAAAAAAAATATTTCAAAAAATCATCAACAAAAAAAAAAAACAAAGAGGGGCCATTTGGTCTCATGGGCTTTATTGTTAGTAAAATTGTATCATGAGTCCTTAAGTGAATGAGTCCAACGCCTTTGGCACTAGTGTCCATTGAGTTCCATACCAAGATGAGAGGATTATGAAGTCCATTCCTAGGAAAAGAGGAAATGGCATTGTGGAGGAGTGGGGCAGGACCTTCTGGCATACTAGAGGACTGTTGGGTGATTCTTGTTCTTTTGTGCCCAGGTGACTACACAAAGGGTGGACGGCCCACTTCCAGATCTTGGTATCTATGTTGTAGGTTTCACTATTCACAGTCCTGATCCCACTATCCTGATCCCACTATTTTGCTTGATTTCAATATCACTGATGGCAAATAATTCAATTGACAAGTTTGCTCTGGATTTGCCCTTAATGACATGTAACCAGATGAGATTGGTTGAGTAACCATGTGTTTGAGTGGGATTTTATTGCTTTTCGTTCCAGTCCCCTGGTTCACAGAGTTGCCAAAGAGTACATACTTTCTACCCCTTGTAAAAAGCCTGCCTAATTTTTCACAAATTCTCATTTAAGTAGTCCCCATCATTTCATCTATTCTAGCTGGTATTAGTAACATCAGTCCAACTGAATACAGGGGGGGAAACTGCAGCACACACTTTTTGTTGCATATGCACAGTGCTGAGACAAAAACAGCAGCTGTTTCTTTGATGATCTGGCTTGACAACACATTCAGTCATACTGATTGATAGGGGGACATGTGGCATCATATCCATGTTGCTGGGAAGGTCATCTGTTGATCAGCTAGTGAATCTCTAACCATTGTTAAAGGTTTTCTGAACAGATTACAATATAGAGATAGGAACAAAGAACACAGACACATTTACAATAATTATTATACAGGAAATAATTCCATTATTGTTTCTGCTTTGTGCTGAAAGATGAATATTTCTACCGCACACACTTTTCAATTAGAATAAAAACAATTAGCTGTGTAGGAAGCTTTTGAAAACCTCATTCTAAAAAGTAAATGTTCTATTTCTCAGCTCCACAATCACAAATGCCAAATGAGTGATCCTTTTTAAGGCTCAGCAGTTCTACTACCCACATAGAATTTCATGGAAAATAGTTTTCCAACTCATTTTAATGAAAAGATCCAGTCTCCCACAAAGGATTGTGCTTTCCCAGATCTTGTTCTGATCTCAGGATCAGTATGGAGATACAATTTGACTGAGGATATTTGGCGAGTAAGCCCAGGTTCTATGAAAACTTGGAAAGGGGGCTGAGCCCAAAGGGCACAATATTAAAAGCCCATTACAGTCAATTTCTAAATGCCCAATAGAGTATAATTTTTATTTTCCATGTCAGTGGAAAGGGCACAAGGAGAGAGCCATTCTAGTCTTTTTAGGGAGAGGGTTCCAAAGTTGGAGAGCAGCCACCGAGAGGGCCTTCTCCATATTTCATAGACAGAGAAAATGACTTCTTTGAAAGATTTTACTGCTTGAATAGTCTCATGCTATAAAATAATCCAGGGCTTTTGGAAACTGTCAAATAGTCTGGTGACATCATAGCAATTCTTTAAGCTTTTACTCAAATAAGCAAAACTTCAACATGAGGAAGTTTCAATAATTCTCTTCAACACTGTTATAAATGACCACCCAAAATAGAAAAATAAAAGTTGCAATTACTGTTAAGTATTCTTTTTCCATGTGGTTTTTGGTAAAAACATTCTAAAACAATTGATTGCCTGCCAATAAACGTTTCTCTCCTCCACTGAGATGAAACTGAAGTGAGGTTATCTATGATTGTAAGTGGTCTGGTTATTCCAAACATAAGTGTAATGCCCCAAAGCAGATGTTGTCAATTTAAGTGGGCTTGTAAATGAATGTTCTGCCTCTGGAACTCCAGAGGCCATATTTGTTTTGCCAAAAACAAAAATCAGAAGAATCTGCTGCTCATTTTATACTGGTTTTATTTTGTGGCTGTCATGGTTTTTAAAAATATTTCTATGATTTGTTTATTTGTTTTAATTTAATTTAAATTTTGTGTCTGTCCTTTTCTGTTATAGAGTTGACACAAAACTAGACATAGACTATATGTCATATGAAGTGGCATATAGGACCTTATCACATTGTCATAAGGATTTGCCATGCATCATGACAAGTCCATGGGGTCCTGGTGGAGGATGTGAAAAATCCATCATTCCATGCTCTGCATCACCTGACTAGAAACTGCCTTCACCCCATGGGAATGTTTAACAGGAAACATGGGAAGCCTCCTGTTTTGCCAAGGCAACAGCGTACACCACTTGCTCTCCTCCTTGGCCACGGAGCCCTGCTTGATTTAGATGTGTATTGTGTAATGGGCTCTGT
Organism: Anolis apletophallus; assembly: GCA_030556195.1. Lineage (NCBI taxonomy): Eukaryota > Metazoa > Chordata > Lepidosauria > Squamata > Anolidae > Anolis > Anolis apletophallus. The sequence goes on along the minus strand of JARBWK010000010.1, from coordinate 43,803,455 downwards.
GGTGAAATGGGATAGCAAATGGCACATGTTAAGCAAATTGCCCTGTCTGATAGTCTCCGTCTATTTTTGTGAATATTATAACAGAAAATGTTTTCAAATTTCAATCACCTGACATTTATACTTATTTTTAACAAACAAATAATAGAATGAAAATTGTCTGAACAAGTCAATTACATTTGCAAACATATTAATAACTAAGGGGGCTCTACCCAAAAGAAATGTTCCCTCTTATGTAATGATGTATTTTCTGGTTTTGTGTACAGTTCTCCCTTGCTACTTTGTGGTTTGCTTTTTGCAGACTCACTGTTTCGCGGGTTTTTCCTCTTGGCAACGATGGAGTGTGAAAGGGGGTTTCATACTCCCCCTCAGGAGAGAGGCAGCCAATCACAAATCATGACCTTATAGCCCCTTCCTTATAGCTAGCAAAAAAATTAAAGGTGTGCAGTACCTTTAAATCTCTCCTCATTTCTGCCTCACCCTGGGAATATTATATATACTGTTCTTACTTCGTGGATTTTCACTTTTTGTGGGTGGTTCTGGAACGTAACACCCGCAATAAGTGAGGGAACACGGTATACCCTTGATTCTAATTCCATAAATATATTGGTTGAGATGGGCCATTTTTATAAGACAGCAATACACTGGCATTATCAATGGGGTCAAAAATACTCCAGATTAATACATTTGGTGAATGAGTTTTATTTGTTCAGATTAGGGCTAAATAATTCTGAATAATATTCATAAATTAGTTGTCTTAAATTGAATTTCTATCTTAATAAGGTTTTATCCAAAAGTACTTTATGGATCTTTTCTATTGTATAAGTAGTACCTGTAAGACCAGCAGCTTCAGCAGACAAGAAGGCACTCCATGACAAAAGGAAAAATAGACCCGTTTCCAACATGGGGAATTCATATAGCTTGGTAAACTTTGTCAAGTGCTAAAAAAAAAGGTTAAGGAAAAGGAAGTGCAACCTTATACATACTTTAAAATAACCTCTATAACAATATGTTGTGCATATATTATACAATATAATTTCCACCATCTCTGCATAGATATAATGCCTCCCCCCCACAACAATTTCATAGCACTTTAAACCAAATTTAAGAAATTCAATTCAATTTTCTCCCTTCTCACCTTCTAAGAAGTAATAAAAATCCTTGGCCCATTACAAAATTCAGTTCACCCAGTTGTTCCCAAATGCGGGTCCTCAGGTGTTGTTGATCCCTGACTGTTGGCCATAATGATTGGAACTGATCTGGTTTGTAGTTCCACAACATGAAGGGATCCTTTAAGGGACCTATTGATGTTACCAGACGTGGGATGGGCACTTTATGCAGTGACTCCTATGCAGCTAAAATGGTGACAAACAGGATGCTTAATAACCAGATACTGTATGGTCAGAGGCCAGTTGCTCTTCCTATAAAGAGGTGAAGTAACTTTAAGGATTTCTCTTTCTCTACCAGAATTCTGATGAAACGTAGAGGCCTTGCAAAAGTCTTTCCACTACTTCATGGGATGTTGGTGACCAGATTATCAAGTGGTGGCATGCATAATATGGTTAAAGACCATCTGTATTCTCCCTCAGGAAGATAAATACTTCAGAATCTGAAACAATTTGCAGTGATAAATTTAGACTCTTGACAAATTTTTTTTCTAGAGTCTGTGATTTCTAGAGTCTGTAGCAAAAGCTATGTTTTATCTATTTTAAAAATAGCGTCTACTGTGAATATTAAGAGTAAGAAACTTAATGAACAGTATATCTGACAGTGCTTAGAAATATTGCTGTTCAGAGGCAGCTGAAGAAATCTCTGTGATCATGTGGCAAAATGTAGCTTTAATTTTCCAGCATTAGTTCAGTTCATATGATTCTAATTCTATTTACATTTCTCTTTGCAATGTTTTCAGGTCACAGAAATGCAGCTGTGACAAAGTCACATAGCAAACAAGATGATCAAGTCAAAATTAGCTCAAGGATTATATTATTTCAGGCTAAAGGGAAGGTCACTGCTAGCTCCATGGAGCTTATTTAGCATTAATTTATGGAAGAGAAAACAGGAATACTAAGATCTGTTACAATAAAGTAATAGAAGAAAGATTTGATAAAATCACTCAGTGGTGGCTATTATTCATGTTTCCTATTCATTTATCTGTTATTCTGAGAAAAACATTGGATCTTGGTGGGGATGGGTAAGTAGTAGTTTCAAATCGGATCTCTGATAGGCTATCTTCTTTGGCACAAGTGGAGTGTAATACTGCACCAGCATACCTACACAAGAAATCCATCCAACATTGTAGGTATGGAGGCTGGTAGCAGCATGGCAATCATCATGGGAACTCTACCAGAGATCCCATGGCCAATAAATTGCTGTTTCAATGGAAGAAAGTGGAGCTGTGCTTAGGAGCTCTCTCACTGATGATCAACTATAAATACACTATTGTACAAGGAGGTACCTGTGCAATAGCTTAAGAAGGAATGGCTTTAGTAAGTCCTAGTTATGCAAGCCTAACCTTCTTAGAGAAGCTGATCACATTATTTTCCCAAGCAGGGTAGTGGGATATCTCTGCGACTAGGCTTAAATGCACTTTCTCTCATATTGCAGCATGACCCATAACTTTGATAGATTATGATAACTGAATATTTATTGTATTATAATACTGCAAAGTGAAAGAGTAGAAAGCATGGCTTTCCCCACCTTCTAGCCAACACATCCACTTTTGGGTTCCCACAGAGATGCTCTACCCTAGTATAAATACTGGTGGGGACTGAAACAATTTTTTTCTGATCTGCAAATATGCTAGGAATATTGTGAACTTTGGGTTTGCTTGGGCTGATTCAGATCTTGGGAAGCTTTTCTGATTGCTTCTGCATTCATATTACTCTTGCTTGGTATGTTCATTAAAAAATTAAAATGTTATATTATATAGACTTGCAAAGCTTTGGAATTCTTTCTTCCAAAGAAAACCATCCAGGAGAGGAGAATGTAAAACAGGAAATGTGAAAGAATATCATAGTTTTGCAAAGACCAGTTAAGTTTCATAGCATCATGCTGTGTTCTATTTTAGGGAGAAATTGCTAAAAGATATGCATTTGCATATATATAGTGAGCATATGCTTCACTTGCCTCCATTGTATCCAACAGTGCTTATTACCTGGAATAAAAACAAACTATTAAAACATTGTTCGGATCCATCTATCTACACTGTCATATAATGCACTTTCATAATGAAGTTTAACTGCACTGCACTGAAATATATTAGTCTACACAGCCAAATAATGCAATTCAATGCAGTTAATATGTCCACCATCTTTTATATATTTAGGACCTTGTCACAGGGTCAGTGGTGGCCGGTGGCAGCACATCTCTTAAGGGTGAGGCATGGAGCCTTTGTCTCACCTTGTGTTGCTTTGGTTTAGCTTGCCTGCCTCCAGGTCACTCATATAAAGGAAAGCGAGGAGCGCACATAGTGCATGTGGCTTCCTCCCATGGAGCTGGCATGGATCTGGCAACATGGGAAGATTTTTGTGTTGCCAGCTCCATGGGGGAAACCATGCTCACTCTGTGCGCTCCTTGCTCCCCTCCATATAAGTGTCCTGCCGGTTGGCAAGGTGAAGGCTCCTTGCCTTACGCTTAAGAAGACTGCCACCCCCAGCCACCGGCAGCTGTGAGATGAGGTCCTTAGAGTATAATATATACCAGTATGTATGCTACGTATAACCTGCAGTTGCACAACTGATTAATCAAGCAGAAAGATGGTAAAAAGATCTGGACATTAAGCTCTATGAGTTTTCAAATAAATAGTCATGTTAGTCTCCTGCAGAAGGAAGGAAGAGGAAAAAGAGAGGGTAAAAAAGTAACATGGCAACAGTTTTAAAACTTTTTTTAAAAAAATTGTTAGCATTGGCTTTCATGGTTATAAAGCCACTTCTTCAGTGGTAGAAGTTCTATGAGTAAAAGCTTAGGGAGTTATGTTTAAATATATGTATGTTTAGCTTGGAGAAGATTGAGATGTGAAATGATAGCCATATTTAAATCCCTGAAGATATTCCATGTGGAAGACAGGGTGAACGTCTATTGCTCTGTTCTGGAGACTAGAAGACGAAAAATGGGATACCAATTACAAGAACAGAAATTCCATCTTGAAATTAGCTTCTTGATTGTAAAAACTGTTTGAAGTTGAATGAATGTCTCTTAGACGTGCTTTTCTACTTCATCACACTGCCTCCTGCAGAATCCTGGGGTTTGTAGTTTAGTGAGACTGTTAAAAGCTCCTCCCTAAACTACAAACCCCAGAATTTTGCAGGAGGCAGAAACTGGATTTAAAGTGGATTCATTCTCTAGCGTGATATAGTCCTGTATTCCTGCCTAGCTTGGATGGGAAGTGCAGTAGAAGGCACACGTGGTCCCTTCCAATTCTATCATTTTATTATTTTAGGAGCTGTTGGGCAGGGATCCGTTAGTTCCCCATACTCCAAATCAAAACTAAGGCCCCATCTACACTGCCATTATAATGCAGATTGTACTGGATTATATCGTAGACTCACATAATCCAATTCAATGCAGTTCAACCTGCATTATATGGCAGTGTAGATGGGACCAAAGAGAGCAATATGTGTACCATATTTTGCAATGTTGGGTTGCAGTGGAGGTCTTATCACTAGAACCCCTCAGATAGTGCAATACACCATCCCAACAAGATTAAAGAATAAATCGCTATGTAGGAAAAGTTTCAGGAACATTCAACTTTCCCCACTGAAAAATCATTGGAGGGGGGGGGGGTGGAAAATATTTTTCAGGAGAAAAAGTACAGTACATAGTATTAAAAATAAAATCCTCTTTCCAAGACCTCAGGTCTCCAGTATAACTTGCATTTTCAGTCCGCAGCTTTATCATGTGTTTGAAAAAGGTGCAGGATTTCGTTGTTTGTTTATAAATCTTTAAAAAACCCAACCCTCCCCACCTTTCCACTTTAGAGCTTTGGCGCTAGACTGTATGATTCTCTTCTAAGGAAGACATGCACTGACAAGTTACTCCAAACAAAACATAAATGTGTGTGAATGGCAAAGCAAACGTAAGGTAAACACTGAGAAATATTGTTCAGCAATCAGACACAATACTGTTTAAGTCAAAAATTAAGAACTATGTGAGAAACTCTCTTGGTTTTTAAATGTTCCACAGGCCTGCAATAAAATTAAAAATGTATATTAGCCTGATTGCTCAAACAAAAGTGACCCTACAACACTTTCAAAATTCCTCTTGTAATTTTAGGTATAAATACAAACACTACTCTGGACTATGATGAGACACACCCACAATATATGTATTCACCAACTAGATCAAAAACTAATTTCTTAGGAGACACCATTTTGCATCCTGTTGAGCAGTTACAGCTGCATTACTTAGACCAGTGTTTCTCAAACTCTGCTCAGATGTTTTGGACTTCAGTTCCCATGATTCCTAACAGCTGGTAAGCTGACTGGAACCTTTGAGAGCTGAAGTCCACAACACCTGGAGGAGCAGTGTTTGGGTAACACTGACTTAGACTGACATACTTGTAGAGGTTTTTTTACTCATGCCCACACAAATGTATCAAATGTTTTCTCATAGTCTACCTATAGCCATTAGCCACAGTGAGAGATGGGGATATATTCTGCTTCTGATTGGGCTGTGGCAGGATGATGTTTTGAGCCCACTCCTGCAGCAATCTCTGGTTTCATGTTCAAAAACAGGGCCCCTGTCACAACTTCTCATGGAATAGAATCATAGAGTCAGAAGAAACCACAAAGGCAATTCAAGTCCAACCCCATGCCATACAGGAACACACAATCAAAGATCATTGGCAGGAAAGGACTGGAAACAGTGCACCCCAGTCACTAACAAAATATACCTCTGAGGGATGAGACTGAAGGCCAATTACAGAAAATTATTTGCCTTGGATGTTTTCTGCAGTGAATTCTTCAGCATTCTTTCTATCAGTGGTGATATCAATACTAATTCAATGTTAATTAGTAATTCAATGTTTTATATTGTTTAATTAATGGCCTATGTATTTTTATGTATTTTATGCATTTTAATGGTTAATGGTTACGCTTAATGGTTATTGTTTTACTTGTTCTTGTAATGGCATCGAATTGCTGCCTATGTAAGCCATCCTGAGTCCCCCTCCCGGGGTAGAGAAGCGACGAGGTATAAATACCAGAAATAATAAATAAATACATCAATGCAATGTGTCAAATCAGTTGAATGGAGAAACCTGGGGATGTTTAAAATGGTGTTGGTCAGGATATCACTTAAATCTTAATCAAAGAACTTTGTTTTTAGTGAAGCAGCTAACAGTTGTACGGCAGTATTTGCTTCTACAGCACCAGATCTTGCAAACTTGCTGAATTTTAAGTGCTTTGACAACAAAGGATATTAAAGCAGCAACAACTGCATAGGCAGACCCCATTGCAAATGATCCAGCAAAGATGCCTAGAAAATTCCCCACGGACTGAAAGAAGGCAGCAGCGTCAAAAGCATTGGGATTCTCCTTGGGACTGTAAATTGATATTGAACTGAAAATAAGACAAAAAGAGAGAGAAAAATAATGAATTCAATCACATAGCACAGAGGCTAAAATCAAGAGCTTAAGCATGTACTAGCAATTGCTTCTCAGGGCTCCCAGCAGATTGGAAAGTCGTGGGGAAGATGAAAGAAGGGCTTATGTTTTAAAGCAATATTGTGGGCCACTGTCATTTCCTGCTTGTCAATAAACACTTTTTTTGCACTCCAAAAGTCATAAAGGGTATTATTGCTAAGCCAAGTAGACATTAAAACATGGGAGGTATGTAAGGAATTTATGGGCAAGATAGATAACTTTGAATTATTTATTGGCCATATGTCTTCGGAATGGTTATACATTCACAAATATCCCTGATAAAAAGGCCATTTTTATAGCTTGCTCACAAATGGGCAATACAAATCATGATATGCACAAAGTCTGCGGTAGTGATCTTGTCATAAACCATTATAGTTGTTCCATTCACTAGTTTTACCCTTCATAAACAAAATTGTGAGCATGTCAACAGCTTCACAATATGAAGCCCCAGGGAAACACAAACCAAACAGTTCCTCACAGAAAAGAAAACTGATGCCTCTGCCAGAGGTCCTTCTTTTTATCTGAGTCTTTGGTGCCTGGCATCACGATTAAATTCTTATGGGAAATTAACGTTGTGCCACGGTAGGAAGATGGTCTACTTAAAAGATTTTCAAGGGCATCAAAATTCCTGTTCACCAGTAGGCACTCGATGCTCAGAATGCTAATAATACTGCCAAGTTGACATGTTCTTCTTTTTGTTATAACATTAAACTTAAGAGATATGCAGTAGCCTCCAGCATCCCAAATACAAATTAAGAAACATTTCAGTTTTCTATGACCCTTTTACTTTTAGCATGTTAAGCCTTTGCTACTGGCTGTCAAGTAGTATTTAGAGCAGGGTTCTCAAAAGAAGTTTGTAATGCTGAAAAATGCTTGGTGTCTCAAACATTAAAATTTAAGATTTATTTGGAACTGATTATTAATATTTTAGACTTATGAATCTTAAGAACTTGCCAGCCTAACAAACTCATGTATTCCCAGCAGTAACTAGCCATAAGAGATGCAGCATTAAAAGGAACTCCTAAAAAGGCACATTCATTTAAAATTCTTAATAGTACAATCTTATGCATGTTTATGCAAAAGCGAGTCACATCAGCTCAATGGCCTTCCTCTCAGGTAATTGTGCAAAGAATTACAGCATTAAAGAACTTGTAGTTCACTAGATGATTAAGTCTTGACTTAAATATTATCACTGGCACATGGTCAAAATTATAACAATTAGCAAAATATTTGAAGCTATGTGGATGGTGTAATCCATTAACTACCTACAATTGTATTCTTATAAGACATTAATGTTTTGCTATAATTGGAAGTTCTAACAGGTGCCATACTGGTGTATGAAACAGCCAGTGATCCATGTAATGAGGAGAAATATGAATTGAAAGATGTGAGAGCCAATAACAGGAACAAAGCAACCACAGCTAGAGGGTAATATGCAACTAATATGTTAATTAATTCTTAAAATATTTTACCCTATTCTATATTGAAGATCTCAGGTCAGCTCAGAAAGGATTAAAACATGTTACACGATTTAAGTAAAGGTTTCTTCCTTGACATTAAGTCTACTCGCATCCAACTCTGGGGAATGTTGCTCATCTCAATTTCGAAGCTGAAGAGCCTGCGTTGTCCTTAGATACCTCCGTGGTCATGTGGCTGGCATAATTGCATGGAGTATTTATTGATCTCACATTTTGCATGTTTTTGAACTGCTAGGTTGGCTCACCCCACTCCCCAGATTTGAACTGCTGACCTTTCAGTCAGCAAGTTCAGCAACTCAGCAGTTTAACTCACTGTGCCACTGGGGGCTCCATGATTTAAAGCAATTAAAAACAAACTAAGACCATATTAAACTGTCGTAACAAGTTCAAAACAGATTTTTAAATATTTTTAAAACATACTTAAAGCTTTTAAAATTATGCACACCATATTTGGGATCAGTTAATGAGGTCCAAAGGCTCTGATGAATAGCCATGTCTTAACTTGGTGCCCAAATGACATGAGTGTTGGTGCCAATTGAGCCTCCAGGAAGAGGGGATTCAGACATGTGTGTGCTCATGGCTGAGTGAGAAGTCCTTCTCCTATGTCCAGACACATTGCACCAAGCTCCCTGGTAAGACACAGAGGAGCAACCTCCCAGCACATCTTAATTTTCAGGCAGACATATATGAGGAGAAATATTCTGTCAAATATCACTTTTAAAATTTCTTAAAATGTGTGTCACTTTACCTTGAATACCCATAGCAGGTTTTTTTGAAGATCAATAGTATAATTCTCAATCTGTTTCGAGAATGACTTCCTAAGTGTTTGCACTGCAGACAATGTTTTTCTCTTTTGATTGACACATAGAGTGCACATTGAAATCAGACACCACTCATATGGCCAGCATTGAAAAATATGTCAAGTCTTCACAGATGCTGAATTATCTGGAACCCACTTACTGAATAGATGGGCAATTGCACAGGGACCCTCCAAAATGCAGTGAGCAGCTGCCAGGAATATGTGATGCTGGCAAAAATTGTACTTTTACAACCCAGTCCATCTATGTGTTAAGTAGATTTCAAATGCCTATGTAAATTGTCACTGCAGAGAAATGTTCTCAATAGCCTCTATTTGGACCCTATGCAATTTGAATAAAAGGATGAGGATGCTCACATGTGTTTAACTGTTTGCAAATGAATGAAGGTAAAGTTTATAAACCAAACATTTCAATTTCTATAAGAAGAGGGGGAAGTTACACTGTAGAATGAATGCATTTTGACATCACTTTTACTGCCATAGCTCAATGCTATGAAATCCCGGGATTTGTAATTTATTGAGGCACCAGCACTCTTTGGCAAAGAAGGCTAAATACCTTGTAAAATTATAACTCCCATGATTCCATAACATTGAACTATGGACAGTGAAAATTGTATCAAACTACATTCATTTTACAGTGCAGATGCACTCTAAGACTCCTTCCACCATTATGATTAGCAGTGCGATAGGAGCTAAATCACTCTTGCCTTCCATATGGGAGAAGCAACACTAGCTTGTTAACTTCTTAAGAATCTATGGTATGGGTCAATACTGCCAAGCAAAAAGAAAACCAGCGAAATAACACAAATGCTACTAATTTGGTTGGCAATATATTCCCTACAGCAGCAGAGGAAGTATGGCACCTTTTGGGAGGCATGAATTGAAGGGTGCAATTGCATTTATATCATTGTAGTGAGCTTCCGCAAAATAACTGATTGGTCCCACTGAGATTAGGATATCCAGAGCATCTTTTCTTATGTTTTGTGCTTGAATAAACTTTTTGATACATATATTTTTCTAGAGGGTGGCTGAGAGGTTGAGAACTTTGCTTTCTGGTAGGACAGTGTACACAGATTTTGTTTCATGCACAAAATTATTCAAAATTATTTTGTGTAAAATTACTTTCAGACCACGTGTGCAAAGTATATAGAAAACACGCACGCACGCACGCACACATGCACACAGGTACAAGCATTTCAAAATCTTTTAAAAAACAAAATACAGATCACTACTGGTACAAGCATTTCAGATAAGGAATACTCATTCTGTACTTTTCAGACTGGTTGCAAGATAGCTATAATTCCAGTGACAAATAAAAACATTTTCTTGCAAATCTACACACATGATTGATTTTAAATAGCTGCAAACTATTTTAATCAGTTTCAATCTTGAATCTGTCTTTGTGTATAAGAGAAGAAACCATATGTGGTTAACTGGAAATATAAAGTCCCCAACTGTGAGGGATTAACAGTCCCTTGTACAAATGCAAGGGAAGAAATAGTTGCTCCTAGACACTGGTGACACTAGACACTCCATTCCACCTACTCCTGTTATGACTATGTACTGTGCCTTTCCTGTCAGTGTATAGTGGCATTGAATGTTTGCCATATATGTGTTCTGTGGACTGCCCTGGGGTGAGAGGGCAGAATATAAATACTGTAAATAAATAAATAATTCTGTGGACTGCCCTGGGGTGAGAGGGCAGAATATAAATACTGTAAATAAATAAATAAAGAGGGGAATCCAGGCACAACTCCATCATGCCTTTGTCCCATGACTGTTGAGAGGTCTCCCTCCACACCAACTGCCACCATCAGGCTCTCTGTTGGAGACAAGAGGAGCCAACATCTGCTGGACCCAAACCTTTTCCATGCCTTTCCCTTTGCTTGGTTTAAAAATAATAATATTCCCCATTCTGAAAACCAAACTGTCAAATAGAATTAGAAAAGATCGTCTGCTATCATTGCTACTTTCTCCAACCATTCAGTGAGATGTGCCCATCAGCTCCCCAAATGGATTTCCCCCCAGCATCCTTGACTTGGAAAGCTGCAAGAAGAAAAGCAAAATAACCAACTGCCAAAGTAAGTAGCAAATTGTTCTATAATCTTTTATTGAAGCATGAGGTTTTTTGAGACACAGCAGAACAACTTTGTATTTCTATGTAATTGTTTTTAAACGGTGTAATTTTCCTTGATGCTGCTACAAAGCAAGAAACACTTAAATGAATGGAAATCAAAAGAGAGTCACAACTCATTCATCTAAAGTACCTTTTGGATTTCGGAGTGCCTTGGAAGTACACAACACCAGTAGTGGGTCTTATATAACGCAGCTATAAGAAAGATCTGAGCACTGAAAATAGCTATGCTTGCTTGTTTAAGAAAGAAAGAAAAATCATTTGCAGCCAAATCGAACAAAAGGTGGTCAAATGATAGGATGTTTGGCAAAGGCCTGTTTCAATAAAAAGAAATAGTTGATGCTATTGAGGAAGTCTCTTTCAGAAATTACATTATTTGCATTTGTCAAAATCCCACTTTCCAATTCCATATTGGACTGCAACACTGTTCCACCCGTCTGCATGGAATTTTGTGCTTAGTTTTAAACATTTGTATGCATTTGAACGAATGCAAATAAAAACTAAAGTTTGGTTGGTCTGTGTTTCAAAGGTGTACATGGTTTTGTGAACATTTTTCTTGGCTGAAATTCATTTTAAGCCTCAGCAATATTCTGATGCTTGAGTGACCATGAACTTCCCCCTATTGCTTGTTTTGAATGGATATATTTCCACTAAAATGTGAATGCAATGCATTTCTTTTCTATCCCTGATTTTGCATGCAAACACCCCAGGCTCACTCGTTTCCCAGTATTTGTGGCAGCTGGTGACTTCTATATCACTTTGGTGGTTCATCTACTCCAGGCTTTTCTGAACGTCAAAGAAGCTATTCATGATACTGAACCTATCCACTAAATATGTTCAACAGCCTGGATAATTCCTTCAAAGTACAGAATAAAACATAGTTTGTTTTCAATCCCCTACTGAAATGGGAGCCACCTGCTTCCATGTATCATCCTGGAGTGATGCTATGAGCAGGTATATACAACAACTAGATTAACTGGACAAAGATCAAAGCCTTATGTTACCTGATTAATTATGAATGCATAACTAAGTAACATCTCCTGGTCTAACCACCCTCCCTAGCCTACCTTAGAAGCCAACCGTTCCACTGAATGCATTCATAAATAAGCAATGGTGCCATGATTATGAATATGTGCTAATATGCAATAACTAATTATGATGAATATGAAGTAGTTTTGGATCTGTAACTCTAGGTTATGGATCTTACAATGCCAGTCAAATACTTTGGCTCAATATAAGACAAAGGCTCATTTTCAAAAAGGTCACATTCCTGTCCCCTGGAAAACACATTTTTAGACAGATTTTAGGAATTTGTTTTAGCCAGAATCCTGTTTGGAATGTATATCTTTATAAGTGGACTTACACATGGAGGAATTAGAATGACAAACATCTATATCTAATACAGGGCTGCTATTATATTGCTATATAGCAGAGCCAGTAAATTTCCCAAGGAGCTTTGGTTATTGACGCACAATGGGCCAATATACATTGGTCCTGATGTGCACCACATTAATCCTGATTTGGATTAACATCAATGCACATTAGACACTGGTGTCCCATTATGCATCTTTGCAATCCAGTGCTGAGCTTTCTAAGTGTCTCTGCTATGCAGCTAAATCTGGGGGGATTTTGTTATTTGATAGCATGCAAATACAAGCATATTACATTATAGGCTTTCACAGCATATTATTTTTAAAATAAAAATAAATTCAAGATTTTGTAGCAAACTGTACACATTTTTTTTAGAATTTTAACATTTTGTATGCATATTTTAATGAAGAAATAACATTTACTTTCAATAAATTAGTTACAGATGGAGGGTTACATCCCATATCAGTCACAGTAAAGGATCTCCAGAATGCAAAAACACTGAGTCAAAATAGATACTGAAACCCTAATCTAGTGCAAGCTCATGCTCATTTCGTGACTTATCCAACACCAAATGGATGTGAATGGGGCACTGTTTCCTAAACAAACACAGCAATATGGCTATTATTGGCCAATATCTTGCATCGTTTTCATAGCTACACACACACACAAATATATATATAGGGAGAGGGAGAGGGAGAGGGAGCTGCAAATGTCCCCTAAGTAATAAACCCTCCTTAAACTTCAGGGAGCTGCTCTGAGCAAGTGGGGTACTCAGGACAAGTTAGCACAATATTGCTTGCCCCTGAACCATGGTACACAGTATACACCCACTGAAGAAATATAGTCTGCATTTTTCTGGGCTCACCTAGCACTACACCTGCATAAGGTGATGGAAGTGTTCCACTTCCTCTTTGTTTGTATTGGGCCACACTATTATATATACATATATTTATAAATGTACACAATAGTAACATTTTATTTTTAAAAATCACAATAGGAAAGGACAATTGTAAGCAGAGTGGCACAATCAACAGATTTCTTGCCTGCAATGTCTGCATTCTTTATAAAAATGGAAATATGTAGGAAAGGCTATAAGACTAACTGATTTTTTCCACATACTTTCATGAACTTCAGTCCTAATCTTTTTCAGATGCAGTGGATCTACAATGGATCAACATCCATGAAAGCATGTATGAGTCATCTATGCTGCAAGGAGCTCCCGGTGGTGCAATGGGTTAAATTCTTGTGCCGGCAGGGCTGTTCGACCAACAGCTTGGTGGATCAAATCCGAGGAGTGGGGTAAGCTCCCGTCTGTTGAGCTCTAGCTTCTCATATGGGGATATGAAAGAAGCCTCCCACAGGATGGTAAAACATCAATCATCCAGAAGTCCCCTGGACAACGTCCTTGCAGACAGCCAATTCTCTCAGACCAGAAGTGAATTGCAATGTCTCAAGTTGCTTCTAACACAAAAAACCCCTATGCTACAGGGAGCTTGATTGCATGGTTTCTCTTTATGTCATATTCACAACCAGGAGGAGATGTGGTCATTGTGCATGTGTAAATTACAATTACAAATTATGGTTTTGATATTTTTAGTTTCGTCTGGGGAGATTTTGTTATTTGATAGCATGCAAATACAAGCATACAGTAGTTAACAAATAAGCTTTCTTTACATAGAATTTTTACATCTTCTTAGTTCTCCCTTTTACTAGATGGTGAAGTGGCAGCTCCTCTTGTGGCCGGAATCGAGCATAACCTCATGAAGCTGGAAAAGCTTGGCACAGCTGGGATGTTCAGTTGCCTCTGTGTCTGTCTATATATGTTATTTGCCTAACTGGCATTGAATGTTTGCCATGTATATGTGCATTGTCATCCACCCTGAGTCCTCTGCAGGGTGAGAATGGCGGAATATACTGTAAATACTGTAAATAAATATATAATAATAAATTCCTCTTCATCCTCAGGCTAAAAGGGTTTTTCAAGAATAGTAACATTGGGAAGTTGGTGAAGGAGAGCTGGGAAAACACAACATGTCAGAGTGAAGCAATGTGCCTGGAGTAAACCATGCAATAAAGCTTGAGCTAGGGATGAATGAGATTCTGCTGTATGCATTCCTATTGTAGTTGTGAAAGTATTATGTTTTGTGTATTAGATGAAATGTAAATGAGTTGCAATATATGATGCAATGTATGTATGATGCAATCTATGTGCCTAGTGACTGTGCAGAACTGGAGTCTGGGTGCTGAAAGAGTTGAAGAGAGAGATGATGCAAGACTCTGTGACCAGTATATGTAGGAGGCTCCAAGCCAGCTTCTTTCTTCCCATGTGGCTGATGTTAAGTGTTGGATGTCTGTGCAATTTGTCTGTGCCAGTAAAGCTGTTTGTACACATTCTGGGTCTGCAGAAGTATTTTCTTCCACACAGCTAATGAGCTCAATATTCTGACAGTAGTTGTGTTGACTACAACAGGAAGGTTAAACAGCAGGAAACAGCATTCCTTATGGAAATGTGTCAACAGTGAAATAGCCAGAAGACAGGAGGGCAGATAAGGTTGTATCAACTAATGCAGTTTAATGTGACTGTAAGTGCTATGACTTAATGCTATGGAATCATGGGAGGTGTTGTCTTATAAGGATTTTAGCCTTATTTACCAAAGAGTGCTGGTGCCTCTCCAAACTGCATCTCCCAAGCTTCTATAGCATTGTGCCATGATAGTTAAAGTGATGTCAAATTGCAATAATTTGACAATGTAGATGTATCCTAAGTCAGCTTTACTAATACTCCCACCATTGACTTTTTTAAAAAGCTATAAAATAAATTGTTATTGATGGATGGATACATATTTGAAAAAGCATCCAAGTGGTCTCTAAAAGGTTCAGAATGTTTCAAGTCATTTACAGAAAGTTCACCTAACCAAGTTTTTCATTTCTCATGTGTACATTGTTGGTTTTAAATAAAAAGTGTGTTGAAATGTGTGGATATATTCTTTTTTTCTAATGATATAGGAACATATTTTCTATACTATTTCTTCCCCTGGTACTAAATTTTCTGTCAAAGAAAGAATGTGAAGCAACACACTGAGATATATCTGCACCACTAATAAATAATTAGGTCCAGAAACATCCTTTCAGCGTGTGAAGTTCCTTTCAATATGTTCGGATGAACTTCCTAACACCTTCTGTAGATCTTTTGCATTCAGCTTCTCTGCAGCAGAAGTTTCATCTTTCTGCTTTCAGCTACTAGACTTTTTTTTGCCTGTGAGAGGTTGCTAAGTGCAGATATTTGTCTCTTAGAGAAAAGCCAACAGTATATGGAGAGTCAAGTAATATTTTTATTATAAGTTAAAAATGCAACACAGGGAAAAAATTATTTTACTGCCTGTGTAACTTTGAAATGAAAGCTGCAGCTCTGTTTCTGAATTGAAGCAAACCTACTCTATCACTTGATGCTAATTAAACAACAAGAGATGACAAGCAGAGCCCCATCAGCCAGATTATGGTACCTTGAGTGCATTGTGAAGCATGGCGCCGAAAGCTGTGTGTCAGCAGCCACCCGAGAATAGCAATAATCCCCCCTGAAATTCACTGCCTCAAATCCCTTGTACCATAATGAAATGGAAACGATAAAGATAAGGCTAAAAGGATCTACCATGGCATTTGCTACGCTTAGGGATGCTGCATAAGCTTTGCTCCAGTAAGCTATGCATCATTATCAGCAGCAATAAGGCTGGAGAATAGCACATTCATGTTACTAATTCGTAAAACTGTTAAAAGGACCAGCCAGGAATCTGAGCGGGTCCTTAATTCCAAGACTGCCGCATTCAAGTAGAGCCCTGAAAGGTTATTGGAATTTGATGTGTTGTGCTTGGGCTGATTTGTTCATGTTGCATATTATGTTATTTTATAAGCAGATGCATCTGGCATTCAAAGTGTTCCAGCCGTGATCCAACACAAAGCTAAATGGAAGGGAAGAATTTATTTATAAAGGCCAGTGCCATGCTGGGAATTTATGAATATGTAACCTACGTTACAGATTCATAACTGCTATGTATTCATGATCCCTGCATAGCTTCTATTTATGGACCATGAAACTCTCTCCCAAATCCACTCACTGGGCAGTAGCTGCTGGGATTGACAGAAGTCTATTCCTGTTGGAGCCCCCAGTGGTGCAGTGGGTTAAACCGCTGAGCTGCTGAACTTGATTACCGAAAGGTTGCAGGTTCAAATTCGGGGAGCGGCATGAGCTCCCTCTGTTAGCCCCAGCTTCTGCCAACTTCGAAACTTTGCAGTTCGAAAACATGCAAATGTGAGTAGATCAATAGGTACTGCTCTGGTGGGAAGGTAATGGCACTCCATGCAATCATGCCAGCCACATGACCTTGGAGGTGTCTACGGACAATGCCAGCTCTTCAGCTTATAACAACAGTACCCACGAGGGGTTCAATATAATTAATCACCAAATCAAATGTATATCAAAGATTCTGTATTCAGTATAAGATTATTATTCATCACAGATGGATAGTGCAATTCAATTAGGAGTGTATAAATGTTAATGTTAATCATCGTTTAAAAATTAGGGACTTCAGAAAGACTGTGAAGAAGAACAGTTATTTACATTTCACGAGTCATCACACTCATGCCTTACGCCATAATCTCCCATTCTCCCAATTTCTTCGTATAAAAGAAATTCATCATTAAAAGAGGACTACACTGTAGCAGCTGACAGACTAACATCGAATTTCATGCAGAGAGGATACCCGGCCTCCATCATAGAGACAGCCAGGAGGCGAGCTGAAGCTCACCCCAAATCTTCATTATTTACCCCCCAAAAAAGCAAAGAATTGGAGAAGATAGTGTGGCCTGTGACTTACACGCCTCACTCTAACACCCTGGCGAAAATTGTCAAACAATACTGGCCTCTCTTAAAAGATATTCCGGGCCTATCTAATTTCCCTCTCATAGCTCACAAGCGTACCCGCAACATGAAAGACTTTCTGGTACACTCTCATGGACATAGACCACCCATCAGGAGCATCATGAGTCCAGGCATGAAACCTTGCTCCCACTGCTCTGTATGTGCTAATGTATCCCAGGATAAAGAAATCTATAGCATGGCTAAAAATAGAACATTCAAGATCTGGGATTATGGGACCTGCGCTTCTAAATCCGTCATTTACGGGATCTCTTGTGGCTGCTCATTAGGTTATGTGGGGATGACTTCGAGGAGGTGCGGACCCGTTTTATTGAACATAGAAGCAAGATCCATAGAGCTTCTGAGGATTCTGCATTTTACAAACACTGCAAGGAAAAGAAACATGATGCTTCCTCTTTAAAACTCATGATCTTACAACAAATAAAACCACGTCCTCACCAACATACTAATGATTTGCTAAGATCAGCTGAAATTAAATGGACACTCCTCCTTGACACTGAATGGCCCAACGGGTTGAATGACATAATTCCCCTCAGTTCATTGCCTTAACCCCCTGTTCATCAATATATACCCCTCCTAGCAGCTTTACTGTTTACCTTTGGGTCACCCTTGATCGGCTACTACGCCTGGGTTATATTATATTTGTCTATTTGATATGGTATGTATCCCTGTTATTCTGCCTTTTGTTATATGATGATATATTGGGGTATTGTACCTGAGGTTTATGTTTATAATTGTCTCGCAGATACTGGACGCTTATTGATTAGCCTTGAGAAAACTGGACTACCGGTGAAACGGACTTCTGGGCCTCTCAATATGCATGGCGACTCCGTCGGCCTGATTGATCCACCAAGAGGGGACTAATTTACTCCTCTGCGTCCTTACCATTCCATACGTCCCCATGGGGATGAGTACACTTTAAAGACTTATAATTTGATGAGAATGCTATATACAGACTATTGATATATGTTTATTTTGCATTAACCCCTACGTGGGATATACATTGAACCATTGAATGCATTAACCCCTACGTGGGACTTTTGATTTGTGTGTTCATATACACTCCTAATTGAATTGCACTATCCAGCTGTGATGAATAATAATCTTATACTGAATACAGAATCTTTGATATACATTTGATTTGGTGATTAATTATATTGAACCCCTCGTGGGTACTGTTGTTATTGGCTTTGTTAGCCCCTGAGCTCTGTTATTGACAGCTCTTCAGCTTAGAAATGGATGTGAGCACCAACCCCCAGACTGGACTTAATGTAAGGGGAAACCTTTACTTTATTCCTCTATCAATTGAGAAATGGCTGCATGACATTCCAACCCTATCATATAAACGCTCTCTGGCATTAGTGGGATTTGTGACAAGAGTCTTTTATTTTCCTACTGGTCTCACCAAAGATCACTCACTGGATGGGATGGGAATGTCAAGTGGCTGCTTCCCTACTGACAGCAAAGTGGACATCCACTGATCCCAGTGCCTGTTTACCTGTATGTAGGGTTTGGGGGGGGGAGGGGTCTGAATGGAGTTCACACCATAGCATTGTAGCACAAAGCAGACATATAGTATTCTGCCATATATGTATAACGCTTTGAACTATTATTCCAGTATGACAGCATTCAAATATTAAGAAGTTTAAAAGTCAGCAGAAATGCTGGCAACAACACATTCTGCAGCACCCTAGAGTCCTGCCAGAACAGGAGATTTTAGTTTGGCATCTCAAAGAATATAAGGATGATATTTGGAGCATCTTCTAGAGCAGTGTTTCTCAACCTGGGGTTTGGGATCCCTGGGGAGAGTCATGAGGGGGTGTTACAGGGGTCGCCAAAACTATCCAAAAACACAGCATTTTCTGTAGGTCATGGGGTTCTGTGTGGGAAATTTGGTCCAATTCTATTGTTACTGGGATTCAGAATATTCTTTGATTGTACTCTCTCTCTCTGGCATTACTTCGCGAACGAAGATTGTTAGGAAGGACTCATCCCACGCTTTCTACAAGTGCGTTGATGAGGAGGTTGGATGTGTCCTTCGAGCCTGTGCAATGGATTTTTCTGGTGGAGTGCAGCGTGCACAGAACTGGCCTCACCCTTTAAACCAAAGGTTTGTCTGCCGGGGCCTAGCAAGCTTAGGACGGTGGCAGCAAGATCCTTAGGTCGTAGGTTTGGTTCTAGTTTCCTTCTCTAGATGGTTGACGTTACAGGGTTAGACAACACCATCTGCCCGGGCTTGATTGTAGGTTAACTATAAATGCCAGGAACTACAACTGCCAAATGACAAAATAACCCCCCCCCCCTCAACACCACAAGTATTCCAATTTGGGTGTGTTGGGTATTTGTGTTAAGGGGTAACAGCATGAGGAAGGTTGAGAACCACTATTCTAGAATGAGCATTTTACAGACTGGACAATTTGCAGGGAAGGCCCGCCTGCAAGAAAGAGCCTCCATGGATAATCTATATCCATCTATATCCATTAATCTATATCTCCTTAGTTGCCAGCTGCCAACATACCGTCCTGAAAGATTGCCGGGATCATTTGTGGGGAGGGGGCTTTTGGATAATCTTTTATCTGTTTATTGATGTTTTATTGATTTTATGCTGTAAACCGCTCTTGTCTCCAGAGAGAGCGGTCTACCAAATCGAATTTATAAATAAATAAATAAATAAATATAGGGATTTATTTACAGGGATGCCTCGGTTAACAAAGCCTTTGATAAGGAACATCCTTTGTACAAAGCCTTTCATGCCTAGTCTGCCCCGTTCTTTTTCTTCTGTATGCTCTATCTAGAAATGTTTAAGCAGCACTGACATTAGGAGGATGTTAAAAGAGGAATAGAGAAAGACAGATTTTATTTTTCAGTACTAGTCTGCACCAGCATATTTGTAAAAATGCAATAAAGCTTGAGCTGGGAAAGAACAGGATTCTATTCCAGCCAATCCTACTGTAGCTGTGTGTGCTTGTACAACAAGCCAGGTAAACATCAGCTTGTACAATACACAAGGTATATGGCAGCTATACCACCAAAATCCCTGCTGGGCATGTGAAAACAATAAACAGAAAGAAAAGAGGGAAGCAGATAAGTCACCCACAGCATATTGAAGAAGAACAGAACTAAAAGTTCAGCCACAAAAATCATACGAAAGCAGAGGCTGGTGAATGAAAATTTTTTACTTGGATGTATTTTGGAAGAAGCTTTCAAGTTCAAACATAGAAGGCACAAATATTTCTGTTTGTGCAATATTTTCTTGACCAGTTGTTCTACTTTAGAAGTGCATATTGTTAGTTTTGGATAAAAAGTTTGCTGAAAGACACTGAACTTATTTTATGACTACAGTATTGCTATCCTTTCCATGCTATTTCTCCCTCTGGTACCAAATTTTAGTTAATGAAGTAATGGCAGAATACATCTATTTTGTTAACAGAGCTATGCCTATTTTTAGTTATCACTTTTGAGTGCCAGCTTTCTTCACATGTAGGATCCAAGGTAGCTTACAATAAGACATTGGCCCATAGCATCTATCATCCTCAACCATTGGCTATGCTGCTTAAGACTGGTGTGAGTTGCAGCCCAAGTGTTTGTTTAATGCTATACCTTCCAAAATGTTACAGATAAAAATTGAGACATGTGGCCAAGTACATCACAATGTGATCAAGATGGCAAATGTTATTAATGAAATCGAAGAGATAATCTAGGATGAATTTCAGCCATTTGTTATTTGCTTGAGCCTCCTGGGAAAAGCAAAATTATGACTTTTCCTCTCCATGCTGAGCTCTATGAGTGCAAATCACTTTTTTTAGTTTGAACTGAGTTTTCAGTAATTTAAGTAAGCTGAAAATTAAAAAGGGAAGGTGGTCAAGGAGAGAGAAACCTAGACATTCTAAAAGCAGCTAAAAGGGGAAACCAAATGGGTACAGTTGCGGGGTATGTAGTTCCCCAAGCCTGCTCTAGATCTTTCCACTTGGGACCTCTTTTGGCCCAATCCATTTTATGAGACAGGTATATAAAACAGATATAAAATTCAAACACTGAATTTGCAATTTGCAAGGCTTGCTAAACAGGCTATTTTTCTTTTATGAAGCACCTTCTGCAGAGTCCAGATTTGTGTAAATGTGAAAAACAAATACTAGGTGAAAACATGTACTGTTGCCACATTTTTGGGGACCCCAACAATAATTTGGTTTAAAAAACAGTGCTCTAGACAGTCCTCCATGGTGTTAGGAGTTTCACTGTGTGCTTTGCAAAGGGCAGGTTGTCATTGGGAGATGAAAATAGACCACCCAATAGGGAGGGCTGTGGGGTAGGCAATGGGGGCAAATGTATTACAAGCCAGATGTGAATATAGAAAGTTCTGAACTCCTTCAGGATACTAAAATGTATACATTCATTCATTCAATTTAATATTTGTTAATCGCCCTCCATCCCAGATGCTCCGGGCGATTTACATAAATATACAGCATTAAAACAGACAAGTATTAAAATCAGAATTATAAAACAAAAGCTCTATTAAAAAGCCAGGTCTTAAGTGCCTGCGCAAAGGATCGCAGATTGCGCATGGCTCTCAGATAAGGGGGCAGAAAGTTCCATAGAACAGGAGCAGTACTAGAAAAGGCCCATGTAAAAATTCCATGGGCTTTTCATTCAAGGTGCTGTCCTGGGATTCCAGTCTTATTCAAATAAGTATTTGCATTAATAAATGCTTGAGAGGATAGTGCGCTCTGAAGAGACATGAATTCTGTGGTGAAGCTACTGATATTAAGTATCCCCTCTGAGAATGTGAATCAGTCACTAGGGAAGAGTAGCGGGGGAGGGCTATTATCTTCTTGTCCTCCTTGCGATTTTCACAGAAACATTAGAACTAGAAACAGAACTAGGCAGGGCTTTTATCAGAAGTAGTTCCCATGCTAGCAGTAATTTAACTCTAAACTTTAGTCCCGGTTTTATTATATAGGATCTGTGCAATGTGCTGAATTTATTTTGAGATTAAAATTAAACCAGGATAGCTCCATGAAAAATTTGGGCTAAAACCTGCAATAAATTTACTATGCAGCTGACATGGAAGCCATAAAAGCCACTGGCTAGTCGTATTGAAAGAGATACCTGTGTTACCACCTCATCTGATGGGCCAAATTGTCCATCCTATGACACTTACACCTCTCTTCAGGCACGGAGCCCACTAGATCCTGGTATGGCTCCATCCATGAAGAGAGGTGCAGGCATCTCAGGAGGCAGTGCCAGCAACACAGAGGCTTCCTGTGTTACACTAAAAACAACGGGGGAGGGTGAGCAGGGTGCTAATGATCCCCCCCCCCGTGGAATAAGGTGAGGGGCAACCCAGGCGATGCGAGGTGATGGATTCCCCATAACCTACACTGGATTCACCATGATCCATGGAGAATCCCCTTGCTATCACGTGGATCAGGGATCTCATGTGATGAAGTCCTTAGTTTGTTTTAAGATAAAACAATATTAGGGAACACAGAAACACCTTAAGTTAGCATAATAACAGTTCTGTTGCATTCCTTTACGTCTTCTTTTACGTCCTTAAGTAGTACTTGAAGATAAATTAGTAAGAAATGAGGTATTCGCTGAACATTCATTTGCTTCTTTGTACCTCTTTGTGCCATCTTTATGCACCTTTACATTACTGTGAGAGTTGTAGCAGAGCCAGAGCTCCCAGAAGCAGAATAGTAGGATTTTTTATCAGTAGGGAAAATGATGTCATCAGGTAACCTCTTCTCTCTGAACTTATTTGCAAACTTCACATTTGTTAGGAAGGTAATGGATTTCCCCCAAAATGTCTTATTATGATCTATTCCTGCTTTATTGCAGTGTATTGGGTGGGGAAGAATGGTTTTGGTCCTGAACAGGCAGTTAAAACCCATTACATTTTTATGAGACCTACTCTTAATAGAAATGACAACTGTTTGAAATGGTTTGATGATATGGATCAGCATGGCTATCTTGGCGGTGCAGCTATGAGGGCAGAGAGGAGGGCATTTACAAAAAAAAAAGGAAATCATCATTCCCTTCACATTTTCTATATAGTGCCACAGTGTTTCTTGCGGGATTCTCTATTTCATATTGTTGCCAATAGGCAAATCAATTTGAATTTATTACACGGTTAACTGTGATTTCTCATGGTGTTGAATGTTGTTAGTGGGTTCTTTCTGAGTCCATATAAAACAGTATAAATTTTCATATTCTCTTGTACATGTTAGCCATCCATTCATCCATCCCTCTAATTAAATATCTTGTCATACAGAGCAATGTGTATGCATTTATTATTTTGACAGTTGTATGCCTGGCAGTGTTTTGTTGCTTTTGCCACTTTGTCACCACAACTGCTTCTCTTGCCATTGTTCTCTGGTTACATAAGGTATTATCACATTGAGCTCTAGATAAAATACATTATCAATCCTTCTATAGGTTTCTTTATTTTTATCTACCACAAGTGGCTTTATTTACTGAATGCCATCATGCAGAAGCAACACAACAAGACTGGCTGATATTGCAGAAATCTGAAGCTCAACATGAGAAATTGAAATACCATTTGAGTTGTGTACTGATGCTATTTTTAAGAGCATAAAGTATTCTGGGCAGAAGCAACAAAGGCTCTCTTATAGTTCCCAGTGCTCAGTACAACAAGCTTTATTGTTCTGTTATTTGACAAGTGAACAACACTCTTTTATATTGGTGTATGTAGATAGGAAATCATTTTTTTGGCAGAGAAGTATTTTTAAAAGGCAGAAACATATCTCCTTTGAAGAGAAAATTCAACGTATCCTTAACCTTATTCACTGATACTGAGATACATACTGGATGTTATACTTAGTTTAGTCCTGAGACTGGAAGCAAGGAGGAAGCCAAACTTCTATCAGGAATAACCCAATGATTGACTAGTAAAATATGGGCAATGTGCTGGCTGACCTAGGAGAGACTGTGAACACAGAGGGACAAGGACAAAGATCAAAACTATACTCCTCATTCATTACATCTGGTAACTTGGGTAAGTAACACTTTCCTTTCCAGAAAAGAGGTCCACAACATGCCTTCCAGAATAGTCTTAGGGTTCCAAGAGGCTTATGAGTATGCTGAAATATTTAAATAAACATCAGTGTGTTTTCTTTATTTCACATTTCTTGATTCTTCTGTATCAGGCATAGAGAGCAATATGAATCTATATTTTAGCTAGAAGGAAGACAAGGCTAAGGGGTCAAGCAGTGCATGAACTGATGAAGAATGGGCAGAACATGAAGATACATAAGAAAAAGCCTGTGAAAAGAAATGGCAGTGTCTTTACGATGGAAGTGGGTGGAACATTTGTGAAGGAGGCAGAAATATTTACAGAAGACTGAAGATTCCGCTTGAATGCACATTGCAAAAAAAGTGACAGAGCATAGAAAACATTTCTTTCTACTCATGATAGTTATAGCAGTTTATCAACATAATACAAGCAGTCAATTTCGATTTTTGAGCTGAGGGATTCATTACAAGCACAGATTCCTGGAATTGTTTATAGCTGCACCCAGTAGGGAAATAGAGTCAGTCTGAGAAAAAGGATTCCTAAGGAACAGTGACACAGAATTAGAAATGAGGGTGAAGTGCCCTGCCAAGGTATAGAAGTTCATGAAGCAAGCAACTGCTACTCTGCTTGTTTCTTTCTGGTAGCTTTATTTTTAAGGGAGAGGAAAGTTAATAAGCAAAGGAAGGTGGAAAACAAACATATACTTTTATATGTGTTCTGTTTCTGGGGTACCCTACCTCAGCCCAGACAATGCTTTGTGGGCAGTATGCCATCAAACATTCATACCCACAGAGAGGTTCCCCTTGAAATGAACTCTTGCAAACTTGAGTCCTATTTTATTACTGCAGGCTATAAAATAACTTGCTGACTCATGCTTACACAACTAACAATGTATCAGCCACACTTGTGCTTTGGCTAACTTCTACTCAGAATTGGCAGTTGACTCTAAAAGTCGCCAGAAGTGAATTTGTATTAAATTGTATGCAGTGTATGGATTAGATCATTTGACCTGGCCTTAGAGAAGGAACCTGGTCATCATTATATACTCTTTCAATGCTCTTTGTAAGAGCTAAAAAGATCCATCAAAGAAAGTTTTCAGCATGGAACCTTAGAAATAGGAAGGACTACTGCATGCACCATGCTAACTGCCTCAAAATCAGAATGGTCTTTCAGTCTATCCCAATATATGACATGGGACTAGAAGTAAGTGAGTGACCTTCTGCCATAAATGGCAGTCCTACATGTGAGAAAGATATAGGACGAATTTACTGTGTATGTAATCATTATTACCAATATAATAATTTACAGTTGTGTTAAGATGCAAACCTTATTGAAAAAAGTTGACTTTTGGAACTACAACTCCCACAATCCCCAGCCAACATGTGGCTTGGCAGAAGCTAGATCTAGTTTAAAAAAAGGTAGATCTAGTAAAAAAAAGGGTAGATCTATTAAAAAAGAAACCTCAGCCTTTGCAAATATCTTTGCATCTGTATATTTGATCAGAAACCTTGAAAACATAGGTACTGGCAATGTTCACTATCAGCCAAAATAAGGCTAAGTTCTTGGCCTGAGGGAGTCTCGAGCAGAATCCTCCTGAATGCAGTGAAGGCTTGTAGCTTCCATTATTAGTGAGATGATCAGTCCATTCCAGACTTTACTCCAAATTTTAAAGGGCTCCCCAAGATACTGAAACTATTTTGGAACCTGGAAATCTCTTGCAAAATCTGCATTATGATTCACAGCAGACTCAACCTTTTCCTCACTCTGACATGCAAGTCATTAGATGCCATTGCTTTGGTAGTCTTCTTCTTAGATCATCATGCATTCCTCTGATGAGTGACTGTCCTTTTTATTTTCCTACCATGCCACAGAGACTTGCTAATTGGGGTCATGTGGGAATTAACAGCAGCTCTCACAGATCCATGTACTACATCAGTATACTTGGAGAAAACAAATTGAAGAGTATGAAGGCCATGCTACGGTGATGTATTCTTAGAAGCTGTCTGATGATGCTAGCTGTTGAGTCCTTTCCTAGCCAGCATAATAAATATCAGCTTCCCCAGTACCATGTGCAGGTAAATATTGTATAATATTGTCTGTGTTCACTAAGAATCAAGAGCAAAGGGGTTCTCTTGATAAAGATTAAAGGCATTATTTTGGCAGGTAGACATTTGGATCTGAAGACTGAGTGGCAGGTAGCTCAATATTCATTATGAAAATATCCATACCTATCTGCTTTCAGAAAAACACTAACTAAACTGAACTTCTGCCTTATAAGGACAGGAGACCTGGATCTTATATCTCCATTATATTTGAGAGCCACAAGCTTCCATCTCAATCTACAATATCCTTACAATTCAAGATATTGCTGAAAGTAATAAGATGATGGCTGGCAGGTCAACGGCATTGCCACAGGGCACTGCCTGAAATCATGTTTCTAATTCATGTTTCTAATGTTTCTAATGGTGATGTTTCAAGCACTCAGCATGAAGACTCTGAAGGAAGTCTATTCCTTGAAGCTGTACAGACATGCTACTATCTTGCCTCTTTGATCCTGTTGCCCTGTATCCTTCTCCGACATCCCTTGCATATGTTCCCTGCTTACACTTTTGCTATTAGATACATTTATAGGTTTGGACCAGCTCTTTGCCACAGCCAAGTACGAGTACTGGTGGCTGGGTTGAAACTTTATGTTTACTTTTTTCAGAGAGGAAAAATAGACTGAAATTGAAACAAATGAGCGAAGGCAGCTGTAACTTGCTAAAGACATTAGAGAAATAGCAACTCAATAAATGGCTTTGGAAAGATGTCTAGCTAGAAAGTAAGGCTATTTGGCTGTGAACCAGGCATATCCTCTCTGCTTTTAAATTCCCCCAAGCAGAGGGAAATTAGAGAAACAAAAATGGATTTTCTTGTATAGTCTTTACTTTCTGTTATTTCCCACAAGTTGGGCCACACAGGACCTTCTAGGACCCCAGGCCTTCTGTGATGATGATTTCATTCTAGTTTTGGCCTGACATTTAAAAGAGCTTTTGAAGGTATGAAATCCTGTGCCCAAAATAAGTGCAGAACATTAGATATCATTTTTAAAATTCTGACTAAACATGAGTGGATTTACTATGTTACTGACAGCAAGATAGAAGGAGCAAACGGAAGGAGCAAAAAGAAGAAGTAGAAAGTTCCTTCAGTGCTGTCTTGTGTTGCATTAAGCGTGGGTAGACATGGTTCTAAATGCTTCTATAGTACTTACAGAACTAGGGGGCACAAGTGGTTTGTTTCTAAAGTGTTGCTGAAGTTCAGGTGGTGAAAATTTCAGAACTCTAACAAAACTTTCAAAATGTCATAATTATTTTGTTATTGGTGATTTTTATAACAGAACCAATTAGGAACTGCCATTTATAACAAACATTTTAAAAGTTTTGTTAGAGTTGTGAAATTTTCACCACCAGAACTTCACCAACACTTTAGAAGCAAAGCACCAGCATCTCCTAGTTTTGTAAGTACTTTAGAACCATTTAGAACCATACCTACCCCATGCCTACTCTGCATTGCACTGGGCCATAAACATACAGGATGGATTTCTTTGCCCTAATGCAGACAATTGCTTCATTACAACTGCTTAACATCCCTGGTGTAATGAATAGCCAAAATAATAATGAATAGCCAAAATTCATGTAATGAATAGCCAAAATAATAAAGTACAGGATGGATGATCACAATATAATTTACTCAAAACATTGTGGACTGGCACACATTAAGGGGAAAAAAACTGGAAGAAAGGAAACCTTGGAATATATTCTCCATGCAAATTTTCCCAAATAGTTGATGGCCAATACCACCACCCAAACTTTTGTAGCATTTACTCAAAAACTCTCCATAGCACAAAGTAATTTACTAATGCAGGCTTGAATGGAAATCTTATCCCAGGACATATGGTTAGAATTTAGTGAGTGATGAATTAAGCATTTCAGTGTAAGCTTTCTTTTGAGGGCTCAGCAGTCTTAAGGGATGGCAAGAGAGAACCTCCTTTTCTCTGCCTGAAATATTATATGCCAGACACAGCTAATTCCTACTATGGAACATTCCTTTAAGGAAAGCTATGGCTTCTGTCTATTGAAAAGTAAAGGGAAATATGTCTCTGTGGGGTGGAAGCTATCTGTCAACTGACCTATGTCCACGCTCCTACAAACTCCAAAGTGGCTTGCCTTCAAAGATTCATAATAGAGGTTTAAAATTCAGGAGGGGGAAAGAATCAAAGATTGCAATCACTGCCATTTCCTGCTTAATAATAGTTAGCAATGTGATGCTTTCTTGTTGTTTCCCCTGCAATTCGAAGAGTTTTAGTAGCTTCATTGATACCAGTTTGTCCTTAATGGCTCTGTTTTTTCTTTTTCTTTTAAATGCAGGTGTTTCAGTTTGACGATGGCCCTTTTTAATATTTGTGTTTTTATAGTCCTATTCTCCCAGTTACCTTTAATGTTAACAAAAAGTTATGGTATAAATGTTTTCAATACAATAACCTGACATACTTTCATTTTTAATCAGTGTTCAAAAATCACTTAAAAGCAAACTATACAGATTGCACACATCTCGTAAATCACCTGCAGGTTTTTTCAATTTTGCTTTTGACATAGGGAGTGTGGATCTTTAATAATTCATGTCCAATTCTGGACTACCCATTCTAGTCATAATTAGAATAAAGCTACAAATCAGACAGACGCTGTTATAGACGGAATCCTTCATGTTGGAAAGAGCCGTGGAAGAAAAACATGGGCCTCACTGTCTTAATACTGGTGATCTGCTTTACAGAACAACCCCTTTCTGATTTGGATCCAGCTCACTGTTAGCTTCACTGTTGTGTTTTTGGACAAATAGAAGTAGGAACAGGTGAAAGAATGGGAAAGAGGTAGCAGGTGGTCATGACTCACAATCACACAAACATTTGACAGTAAGTCCAAGGTATAGTTTTCCAGGATTGTTGCTGGACATGTAGTTTTGCCATGTCCAGCAACAAGATTACTTATTACTGCTGGAAATTAACAACCCAGTTTAAAATTTCCTTTTTTCCTACACGCAAACACACACACACACACAATCAAAAGTGTTAAGTATAAACTGAAAATGTGGACTTCAGTTACAGCAGCAGACATGAACCTGGCATATAAACCTCTTAATCCATTCTCTATTGAATTGAATTTAAATTTAAATTTAATTAAACATTTAATTTTAAAACATATTTGTAATTAATACACATGACTGTTAAGATTCAGAATAACTAGTACTGTCCACATCATGTATTATTATGACTCTCTGCTTGCACAAATGTTAGTTCCACATCTACTGTTCTATAATAAATGGTTGCAGCTGTTGCCATGGCAATTCATTTTTTCTAAGTGTCAAAGTGAAGACATAAAAAGCAGCTGCAATCACAAGGGTACTAAATAAATCCAGATGTGCAAAGGGTCCTTATTTCTAGAAGTAACGAGGTGAGTGTAGCACAGCAGTTCTCGTTCGTGCCTGGAGGGCAGGGAATAGGTCCTGGGGTTCCATTAGCTTTAGGGCCTGCAGCAGCAGAGGTGGATTCAGAGGATGAGCTAGATGATTGGGGTGAAGCACAGGGCCCTTCGGATGGGCCTCGTTCGACGGCAGAGAGCTTGGCATGGGATGAGATGATGTTTGGGCCCAGCATAGATTCCGATCACCAGGTGGAGATGGGAAGCAGCGAAGGAGTTATGAACACCCCGGGGGGAGGAATTCCCAAGAGTTTGAAAGTGTAAACATGGACGAAGCCGAATGGGAAAGTGCTAGGGAGGAAAGTTCTCAGGAAGATAGTGACACAGCTGCTGAGAGGCAAGGTCGCTCCTTCGATAGGAGACGGGACATTGAGTCTACCAGGAGGGCTTGGTCTAGGGTCCTAGACCGACCGAGGTCCGTGAGCAGAGATTGGAGACGGAGAAGCCTAGAGCGTCGCGGACCTCGGTTGAAGGATTAAGTATAGGGTCCGTGGGAACGCATCCTCAGTTCTCCGGCCACGTCTTTCCTGGATAGGCGTGAAGCGGAGTGGGACCACAAGCTAAGCCGTGGTCATCAAGCCTTGCCTTGCATTTGCCTTGTCTTGTTCCTCGATCCACATGGGATTGTGGAGCCTTGCCCTGTTTTCCTGAACCGCATTGGATTGCGGAGCCTTGCCAAGCTTCAAGCCTATTTGCTACGTTACTTTGGACAATCTTGCTTACTACCTTTTGAACAATTGCTTATTATTGGACTATATCTTCTTTGGAACTGTTTTTATACTCAATAAAGTAGTTAGCCTTCAGTACGTCTCTGTGTGTGTGATTAAGTGGCCCGCTAAGTCCGTGATCGTGACAGTGAGGAATGCTTCATTTGGCCTCTGTATATTAATAGTAGGACTGAAGACAGGATACATTTGTGATGGTTATCCAAATTCAAACTGCGAGACAACGCTTGAAATGGGGCATATGGTTTTCAAGGTGTTGCAGCTTATATTCTTGTATATGGTGTATAGTATCCTATGATGATGTTCTTCACTGAATATATTTAATGTTTTGTATCTTCAGAAATAACACAAGGTTGGGGAGATTTCACTGAATACCCATTTTCAAACATGCAATCATCAATGGGAAGCAAAAGTCGACATTTGTTCTCAGTCTTCTATTATATTATTTTTTTACTAGAAATGTTATACTAGAAATGAGAAGAGTTTAAAACTAATGATTTAAACTTGAACTTATAAAACTAATGCATTTAGGTTGGAATCAATTGGTTAGTTCCAACTAGAGTTTTAACCTATTGAATTAACTGTTTAATGGTGAGTCGGCATGTAGATTTTTTTCTGTGTCAGAAGCAACTTGAGAAACTGCAAGTTGCTTCTGGTGTGAGAGAATTGGCCGTCTGCAAGGACATTGCCCAGGGGATGTTTTACCATCCTTGTGGGAGGCTTCTCTCATGTCCCTGCATGGGGAGCTGGAGCTGACAGAAGGAGCTCATCCGTGCTCTCCCCACATTCAAACCTCTGACCTGTTGGTCTTCAGTCCTCCCGGCACAAGGGTTTAACCCACTGCACCACCATGTAAATAAAGCCCATTGATTCTAATCAAGTCTACCAATAGTACCTAGGCTTTCTTGAGCCACAATTCCTTTTAACAGGATGGAGACTAACCTCCTCAGAATTTAGGGAAATATTTATTCATTATACTTAACGAATTAGTAGCCATGTGTATGACAAGTTAGAAGTGGTGGCTTCTAAAGCAGTAAGATTGTGAATCTGCACAGGACATTAATACAATCTGAAACCAGCTACCCAATAGTGTCAGCACCTTGGATAGTTCCTCTAGAACTCAGGCTAAACCTGGAGCAGATTCTGTTCTCACTGACAAGGAACCCACTAGTTATATAGAGACTTTTTAAAACCCTAGAATCCATGGAATGGGTGACATAACTCATCCATTGAATAGTGAAGTACAGAAGCCACACAAAAGCAGAACCTAAAATTAATTATATATTTCTCCAAAGAGGATGCATGAGAGTTGGCTCCAGATCACAGATGAATGTGTGCTCTTTTGTGGAATTATTTTATTAATAGTTTACACCTCCCCCCCCTTCTTTTACATCTCAGATCATCTGGAGAGGCAATTGTAGGGGCACGAAAAGGTAATGTTAGAGCAGTTTTTGAGAATGAATGAATGAAACAAACTATGTAAAAGTCATAACAAAAGATATGAAGCCATAGAAGTCTGAGTAAAATACAATGGCCGCATTTTTTACCATCAGCATTTTTTGCCACTTGTCTCTTTTCTTGAATGGGAAAAGGACCAGTCAATCATTTCTAAATTCTTTCTTAGACACTACATACATCGTTGTCCTTATATTACAAGGAGTCCTGGCTGGCTTTGGTCTCTTCTACTACTGGTATTTGGAGACTGAATAAGATTTTGGAGCATAAGAAAAGTACATAATATCAATATTGTACTACTTCAGATCATTCTAGGACAGTAGTTCTCAACCTGTGGGTCCCCCAATGTTTTGACTTTCAACTCCCAGAAATTCTAACAGCTAGTAAACTGGCTGGGCTTTCTGGGAGTTGTAGGCCAAAACACCTGGGGTCCCACAGGTTGAGAACCACTTTTCTAGGATCTAATTTCATCTGTCTGTGATTAATGAAACAATGGATTTTCTTCAATGCTAGACATGAAAGCACTATTTGGACTTTAATTCACCATAAAAATTAAGGTCCTACTAGGGATCTCATTACATTGATGAGGTCCAGCATTCTGATTTGCCACCTCTGTGGTGAATTGGGAGACAGTGGGGCAATCTTGGTGCCCACCTCATTGCCAGTGGTGCTTCCCCATCACATGTGGGAAAGTGTTGATACATGGCTTTCCCCCTGTGCTAGTCCTGTTGTTTTAAATGGAACAGAGGGAGGCTGCCATGTTGATGGCACAGCATCCTATGATGCTGTCACAGTTGACTCATGGAGCTCCACTGGGTCAACTGGGGCAGAAGCATCCTAGGATGCTGAATTTCTATCATGTGATGAGGTTCTAGGTCTCATCTGGAAAAAAAGCCAAATCTGCCAGGCCTGCAGTGAGTGTTCAACATTTAACCTTTAGCCCAATATTAATAAGCACCACATAGGTAATATACTAGCAGGGTTTGCCTTTGTCTTTTAGACTTATGAATATTGCAATGCACAATATCAAATCTTTAGTAGAATGCTTGTTTGCATTCAATAATGCTCTTCTTGGGCTACCTAGCTTTATCACTAGAAAGAAAAATCAGAAAACCAGAAAAGTTAGGGTCAAAACATTAACCTGACAGGATCATTTATTAGATTTGTTCCTGGCGGAATAAAAACACTTCTACTTTGCCTAATTCTGGATTCTTGCCTACCGAGGAATGTGTAAAATAAATTTTATATCTACAGTGTGTGAATAAGTATCCAGAATGAAATTATGAACCACGGCAGTGGAAATCTGCACATGCATATTCTTGAAAAGCCATTAACCTGAATGCATGCTGGGGAAAATACTGGAACGGCAGAAGATGATTTTTTGAGCATGCTAGGCCCTTCTAAGTGAAAATCCTGAATGTATGACAATGGCTTGTCAGAGTCAGGCCAAAATATTTTGTAGCTTGAGGTAGAAAAGGAAGTTACATCCACCCTAAGTAAAATACAAGGCTTCCCAAATTTTAAAATCCTTTTGTAGGCGGGGGGGTATTTCAGTCCCATCTTCAGAGACATATTTGGTGAGGACACTAGAAAGAGCCTTCTCAGTAGCTGTTCTCAACCTGTGGACATCGTTCATGTAGAAACTTTGATTGGCCGCTTCATTTTTCTTTTTTTGTCCACAGGCAAACATCTTTTTATTTAGGGAACTCTATGACCCATTGGAATCAATGGTCTTCTAATATGATGGGTTGTGCTTTTATCTTACATTTTAACTTTTTGAAATTTTTTGAATTTTCCACATTTAATGGATTTATTTGTTTGATTACTTTTCCTTTTGGATAGTGAAAGCTTAGAAAAACTTTGTTTTAATTAATGATAAATTGTGTGCATCTTCGAATTGCAGGTGTATTTTATATAAAGCTCTTTTTATGTTGGTTGGACTGAAATTAGTGTGTGTCTTACAAACAATGGCTTTTTTGAATCAACAATATACTTATGTGGCAAATAAGTACAACCACTTCCACTGGGTGGAAATGGCTATACCTATTAAATTCAGCCAGTGCATGGGAAAGTGTCCTTTCACTTTTGAAGAATTCACAGAAACTCTCAAGCAGCATATTTTGCAAAGAATTGGAGCTTTACACAATTACATTCTAGTAGAAGGTCAAACTGGCAGATCTGTTTTGTACAGGTATTGAGGTGGAAACACCCTAGTTTACTGAAGGTTCTTAGGGTGGGAATCTTTGGTTGTTGAGGATTTGTAGACATGGGGAAAACAAAGGTCATAAGGGAAGAGAGACAAAGTGGAAGCAAGGCTATGAAAGGTTATTGATGGTAAGCAAAAGAAGCATATGCTACACCTGGGGAGTGGGTAAGTTAACAATTTAGAAATTTTAGGGAGGTTTTCACCAGGGCTGGCCACACCATCAGGCAAAATCAAGCGTGGGGGGGGGGGCTATGAAGGTGCTGGAGGAAGAGCTTCATCAGTTACATAGTTTTCAGTTCACTACTGAATCTGCTGTCTTCCAGTGCAGTGATTGGTGTTTTAGTTATTTATTTATTTATTGTACTTATACCCTGTCGCTTCTCACCCCTGAAGAGGGACTCAGCATGGCTTTACACTGCAGCACTACAGGCCGCTACACCATAGTACAGGAATATAATCCATACAACAATATAATGCACATCACATATAACTATTAAACATTTTCCTAAACTAGTATTGAAATGATAAATTAATCTGCTAGACTGGACATTATTATTATGCATGATGGTGTGCATGTGTGTAGAATTGCGACTTTCAACATGATGGTTGCTGCATGTTCATAAGAGTGAGAAATGTCAATGACTTTGGAATTACTGGGTACATTGCTGGGTATATGCATGTATCATATTTACTTGAATTTAGTCTGCCATCAAATCTAATGCACGCCTTCATTCTCAAAACTCTGAAACCAAAAAAAGGAAAGAAAAGTATTTGCTGGTGAATGTAACATGCAGTGGCAAAAAGTGCAGTCTTTGTACTTTGTTCCAAAAAGGTGTGCATTACCATTGCTGTGCATGTAGAATTCCTTCTTTAAAAATAAAAACTGTTCTTTCTTTAAAAATAAAAAGCTCACCAAATTTTCCAGAAATTGAAAGTAACACCAGAGAATTGGGTAACCCTTGATGGGAAGACTGGAAGAAAAGGAAGACAGGGAGAAGGAGGAAATATGGAAGGAATAGAAGAAAGGAGAAACTGATAAAAGTGTGTTATAACAAGTATGAAATGCTTGTTTTAAAGCAGTGGTTCTCAACCTGTGGGCAGTGGGCCACGAGAATGAAAATCCGGTCTGTGAATCTCTTTATTATTTTATTTTATTGCAGCTCCTTTCCACAGAGCTAACCAGTCCTGCCCCTTTTGGTACTAATGTTGGAGAGTGGTCCCTGGTCAAAGTGGTCCTTGGTCAAAGTGGGCCCTGGTCAAAGTGGACCCTGGTCAAAAAAAAAAGGTTGGGAACCACTGTTTAAAAGTTTTTTGACATTTTTCCTGTGAAATTAGGGACAAACCACAAAAAGCTCTTAAAAACCAACATTTTCTATTTCCAAAAAGGACTTTTCCATTTCCAAATTAGGCTTCTTATGCAATATATGCTGATATAGTTTGCTACTGAATTTATGATGTATGATTTTCTTGGGTACCTGCTAAATATCCTAGGAGGGGCAGAACTGTGGGGTGCATATTATCCACACCTATTTTGAACAATAGAAGTGTGCTACAAAATACATATTATTTATTTATTTATTTATTTATTTATTTCGTTCAGCTTCTATGCCGCCACTCCCGGCGGGCTCGGGGCGGCTCAGAACACCGAGAAACACAACAAAAACAGCACAGAGTAAAAACAGGGCATAAAACATCATTAAAATATCACTAAAATAACATAATAAAACACAGCAGTAAAAACAACGACCTGGAGTATGAGTCTCTTCAACAGGGGGGTGCATAGCACTAGGACCTACACCTGGAAGGCGAGCTGGAACAGGTGGGTCTTGCACGCCCACATGAAGGGGAGCAGGTCGTGGATGGCACGCGTATCTGCCGGAAGGGCATTCCAGAGCGTTGGTGCAATCACTGAGAATGCCCTTCGGCAGGTGGAGGTGAGTTTGGCAGCCTTTGCGGAGGGGACAGCCAGAAGGTTGGTATCCTCGGAGCGAAGTAATCTCATAGGGCAGTATGGGGAGAGACGGTCCCTCAGATATGCTGGCCCCAGGCCGTGTAAGGCCTTAAACGTAAGAACCAACACCTTGAAGGTGATCCGGTGCTCAATTGGCAGCCAGTGCAGATCCTGCAAAATAGGTGTTATGTGGCAACCTGCTGGGGTGCCAGTCAGGAGCCAGGCGGCAGTGTTCTGCACCAGCTTGAGCTTCCGGGTCACCGACAGGGGAAGGCCAACGTAGAGCACGTTACAGTAATCCAGTCTCAAGATGACCGTGGCTTGGATCACCGTGGCCAGGTCGTTCCGGGATAGGTAGGGGGCCAGCCTCCTTGCCTGTCTAAGATGGTAAAATGCAAGCTTGCTGACCGCAGAGACCTGGGTCTCCATGGTCAGCTGGGAGTCCAAATGGACCCCCAGGCTCTTTATGAAAGGTGATGGGCATAACGCCACACCATCCAGGGTCGGAAGCTGGCCATCCCACCACCCGGGTGGCCCAGCCACAAGATCTCCGTCTTCGCCGGATTCACCCTCAACCTACTGGCTCGCAGCCATCCAGTAACGGCTTCGAGGCAACGTTGGAAATGATCAGGGACAGATTCAGGCCTGCCCTCCATCCTCAGAATGAGCTGGGTGTCATCCGCATACTGGTGACACTCAAGCCCATAACTCCGCACCAGCTGTGCAAGTCATGACAGTTCAGGCTGTACCCGAAGACCATATCCATCACTGGTAGAGACTGGCATTATGACTGAGCCTTTCATCTGCAACCAGAGATGACAACCTGTGATCCTCCTTCTATTTTTGTACAAAACTCTCTTGCTCATAGTCTAAAAAATCATGGGAGCATACTCCTCCAGATATATAGAAAAGAAAATTTTGAGATCTAGCTCTTCTGACAGATTTGACAGACAAACATAGCACCACTCAGGCTAATTTTGAACACTGTGCTTCAAATGGATTGTGCGAGAACAAAGAATCAAAATACAAAGTTGTAGGCCTGCACTAGTGTATGATCCAATATTTCTGGTCAAGAGGATTTTATGAATATGTACTTCCTGGAGTGGGCATTTGGCAAAAGAGCTCAGTTGAAAAAGACTAATTGAACATGATTTCAGAATACTCAAAGTTTCTTTTTTTTTTTTCCAAATAATTTTTTATTAACAAGTTTTTATGTTTATAAGACTTACATCATCACAACAGGGGGGGAGGAAAGGGGTAAAGGGGGGATAAGAATACAAAAGGATATTTTGACTTCCATTCTCATTCTGCACTAAATATACATTTTCATCATTAAAAAACATTTTCAATCACGAGACATCCCCTTTGCTCTTCTTAACTTTTTAGTTAACGACAGTGTTCCTTTCTTTGTTTATATCTTCTGTCGATATTCTTCTATCAAGGCCCAATCTGTCTTTCTTACACCTTTACCATGATTGTATCGTAGCCAATATGTTAATTCATCCATATCTCGTATCTCCATGATTTTAATTAGCCATTGCTCTTTTGTGGGGAGGAGGTTTTGTTTCCATAATTTAGCAAACACCATTCTTGCGGCTATTGAGAGGAACACAAAGAGCTTTTCCAGATTTTCATCTGGAAACGTTTCTTGTTCTATCACCCCTATCAAATAAAGTTCCGGTCTCATCTTGAGTTCTATTTGTAAAATTTTCTTGCATTCCTCATGAATCATTTGCCAGTATTCTTTTACTTTAGGGCAAGTCCACCACGTGTGAAAAAAAGTACCTTCCTGCTTCTTACATTTCCAACAGTTGTTTCCCACATTTTTATACATTGTATTTAATTTCTTGGGGGTTATGTACCACCTGTGTAACATTTTTAACCAGTTTTCCTTTAAATCTGTTGCATATGTCATTTTCATTTGTTTAACCCAAATCTTCTCCCATTCTTTCAATTGGATTGGTCTCCCAATATTTTGTGCCCATTTAACCATTGAGTTCTTAACTACCTCTGTTTCTGTTGCCCAGTTTAGTAGTATGGCATAAATATTTGATACAGTTTTCTTTTGTGTTTTCATAATTTTGTCCCAGGGTCTATCCGTATCACTAAAGCCTTTGGCCACATCAATGTTGAACTGTTCTCTTAGCTGGAAGTAATGGAGCCACTGTACATTACTAAATTTTCTCGTGATTTCTTCTTGTGGTTTCATTTCAAAATTAATTCCTTTTTTTTGTATAATGTCCTTATACTTAGGCCACTCGGTCCAGCCCAGCAGTCGTCTTTGGTTCGCCTCTAGAGGTGAGAGCCAGGTCGGTGTCTTATCATAAAAGAGGTTTTTGTATTTATTCCATACTTTTATCAGAGAGGATCTAATGAAGTGGTTTCCGAATTTTTTTTCCTTTTGAGTTGCTCCGTACCATAGGTAAGAGTGCCAGCCTTTACGTAGGTCGAATCCTTCTAACGTTAAAATTTTCGTTCGCTTTAACAGAGTCCAATCTTTCACCCATGATAATGCACAGGCCTCATAATATAACTTTAGGTCTGGAAGGGCAAAGCCTCCCTTTTCTCTCTGCATGATCATTACATTATAATTGATCCTTGGTTTTTTGCCATTCCAGACGAAACTCATAATTTCCTTTTTCCATTTTTTAAATATATCCATATTCCTAATTATCGGCAAGTTTTGAAAAAGGTATAACATTTTTGGTAACAAGTTCATTTTAATAGCTGCAATTCTCCCTAAGAGTGACAGATTCGCATTCTTCCATTTTCCTAACTCCTCTTTCACCTTCTCCCATTGTTCAGTATAATTATTTTTTAATAGTTGTAGATTTCTTGCGGTCAACCAAATCCCTAGATATTTAATCTTCGAAGTGATTCCTATTCCAATGTTTTCTTGCAATGCTAACTGGTCCTGTTTCGTGATATTCTTTGTTAAGATTTTTGTTTTTTTCCTGTTCAATTTGAAGCCTGCTACTTCTCCATACTCCTCAATTGTCTTCAGCCATTTCACAATATTCTTTTTGGGATCTTCCACGATGCAAATCACATCATCTGCAAAGGCCCTTATTTTGTAAGTTTCTTTGTCGATCTTCAAACCTTTTAATTCTTCCTGGCCTCTGATTTTCTTCAATAAGATCTCCAAAGCAAAGACAAAGATCAACGGGGAAAGCGGGCATCCTTGCCTAGTTCCTTTTTCTATCTTAAATTCTTCGGTTGCCGTCCCGTTTATCCAAATCCTTGCTTTCTGTTTTTGATATATTGCATCTATCGCATTTTGGAATTGAAATCCTGTGTCTAATTCCTTGAATAATATTTTGAAAAAGTTCCAGTTCAAATTGTCAAATGCTTTCTCCGCATCTATTGAAAGTAGGGCCAATTGCTGCTGATGGTGTGTTTAAGTAATATTCAATTACATCCACAATTACTCTAAGATTATCCTTAATATTCCTATTTGGCAGGAATCCATTTTGGTCTTCGTCAATCCATTCTGCAAGAAATTCTTTAAACCTATTCGCCAAAATTGCCGCAAAATTTTTATAATCAGTATTCAACAATGAGATGGGCCGATAATTTCTTATATCTGTCGAATCTGTTCCCTCTTTTGGGATCATTACAATATCCGCTATTCTCCATGTGTCCGGAAGGACTTTCATTTGTAATGCTTGGTTCATTATTACCTTTAGGGTAGGGATGGTTTCTTCTTGGGTAGCTTTGTAAAAACATGCCGTATAGCCATCTGGGCCTGGTGCTTTATCATTCTTCATGTTTTTAATTGCTCTTTTGATTTCTTACTCTGTTATATCTTTATTAAGATCAAATCTTTGTTCTTCTGTTAATTTATTTAATTTCATTTTGCTAAGGTATTCGCCTATTTTACCTTCACATATATTTTCTTCTGCATATAGTTGTTGGTAGAAATTTTTGAACTCTTGTCTTATCCGCACATCTTCCGATATAATTCCCCCCCCCCACATTAATTATAGCTATTTGTTGGGATTGCTTCTTTTTCCGAAGTCTTCTTGCCAGCCATTTTCCAATTTTATTTGCATTTTCAAAGGAGGATTGTTTAATATATTTCATCTGTTTCGCCATTTGTTCCATTTCCAGGTGATGTTTCTCCTTTCTTATCATTTCTAATTCCTTTGGTATCTTCTTATTCCCTGGATTTCTTTTTAACTTATCTTCTAGTTCCTTCAGTTTCTCTTCTATTTTAATTAATTTTTGTCTCCTCTCTTTATTCCTTTTCGAATTATGTTGGATCAAATGTCCTCTCATCACAGCTTTGAAGGCATCCCAAACTACTTGTATAGGGGTTTCTTCTTTTATATTCTGTTCAAAATATTCTTTGACTTTTCCTCTATATGCTGTTATATCTTCCGGTCGTTTCAATAGGTTTTCATTCAGTCGCCACTTCCTTGTCCCTCTTC
The DNA here is from genome assembly GCA_030556195.1 of Anolis apletophallus. Classification (NCBI taxonomy): domain Eukaryota; kingdom Metazoa; phylum Chordata; class Lepidosauria; order Squamata; family Anolidae; genus Anolis; species Anolis apletophallus. The sequence continues at coordinate 43,762,772 of JARBWK010000010.1, read as the reverse complement.
TCTGGTTGATTATCGTTGTCAAGGCACCGTGGTCCGAGACATCTCGTGCATGGATCCTAATCTCTTCCACTTTTGTTGAGAGAGTCTTTGATACCCATACCATGTCTATTCTTGACCAGCTGTTATGGCGGGCAGAGTAGAAAGTATAGTCCTTCTCATTGGGGTGGCGTAATCTCCATATATCCTCCAGATCATATTCTTTCATCCACTTGATAAGGCCATCGGGTAGTGTACTTCTATCTTCCTGGTTTGGTTTTCTTGTTGCTCTAGATTTATCCATATATTTGTCCATTACTCCATTAAAGTCTCCTAAAACTATGAGGTGGTCACATTGTTCATTATTAATTTTCTTTTTAAGTGTTTCCACAAATTTTTTCTTCGATGCATTTGGGGCGTAGATATTGCAAATTATAATACTCTCCATTCCTACTGTTATTTTCACCGCCAATATTCTCCCCTCTTCATCCCTAAACAAAAATTGTGGGTTTAGTTTCTCATCAATGTAGGTTGCGACCCCTCTCTTTTTTTCGGGGCTGAAGCGAAAAATACCTTTCCTAATTTTTGCTGGGTTAAGTGGGATACATGTTTCTGTTTAATGTGCCTTGTAGCGCCACAATATTGTAATTTCCATTCTTAATTTGATTAAAAATTTGTTTTCTTTTATTGGGAGAATTTAAACCGTTCACATTGTTGCAGTATATTTTCAATTGTTGTACAAAGCTAGCCATCTCGAGATTTAAGTAATGTATTGTCTATATCTAAATCGAGATTCTCTTCTTCTTCTGACTCATCCTCCTCCCCCTCCTCTAATTCTTCTTCTAGTCCTCCCGGTGGGTCCATGGACGCTGGGAACGGGGCAGCCGCCCTCTCAGACTCGGGCGTGTTGAAGCGTTTCCTTTTAGCCTTTTTATCTTTTTCAAGTGAACTGAGAGGGGTCCTGATCTTCCTTTCCTTCTCCAACCTCCTATAAAAATCTTTCGCCTTATCTTCTGACGTCAACCAAATCTTCTCCTCTTTATAAGTTACCATTATCCCTTCTACCCGTTCCCATCTGAATCTAATGTTCAAGTTCTTTAGTTCTTTGGTGAGGAAAAAGTATTTCCTTCTCCGGTTTAGCATGGAGATCGGAAACTCCCGGAGGACCAACACTTTCGAACCCTTAAACTCAAGTGGCTTAGCGTTTGCTTTTCTCCACACATCTTCCCGAAGTCTTTTACGTAAAAAATTCACGATCACATCTCGGGGGGTCTTGTTTTTCTTGGAGTAATTTGTTTGAATTCTAAAGATCTTGTCCACCTCTCTGTCCACTTCACTCTCCGGTATTTCCATTATTTTTGCAATCACCGAGATCACTGTCTCTCTAATATTCTCTCCTTCCTGTTCAACCAGGTTCCTAAGCCTCAGCTGGTGCTCCATTTCACTGTATTCCAACCTCTCTTGTGTTTTTTCGGCCAATAGATTTTTCTTTTCCATATTCTCTACCTTCTTTTCTAACTTCTTCTGGGTTTTCTCCATTTTACCTTGATCGGTTTTTATTTGGCTAATATCCTGCAATGCCTCTGACACTTCTTTTTTCATCACTCTCCAGTCTTCTTTCAACTCTTTCTTCATTGATAACATCTCATCTTGTGTGACTTTCTGTTGCGTTTCATGTTTCTCGGCTAATTTTTGTAATTTGTCTTGTTTCTCCACCAATTCATTCTGTTTTACTGCCATCTTTTGTATATCTTTCTGAATGTCTCTTAACAGTTCCTTTAAACCTCCCTCTTCTGGTCCTTGACCAGAGAAGGAGCCTCTTCTAGGTAGTGCCTTGAAGTCTTTTCCATCTTTACCTTTGGGTCCCGCCATATTCTTTCCCCTTATTTATTCTTCAATTACTTGAGAGAGTTTCTACTTCACCTTCCTTAATCAATTAGTCAGTTAATTTTGTCACCTCTAGAACAAATTCTTTAAAAACTTTCGATTCTTAATTAATTAGTTACTCTCCCAATTCATCAACACAGAACTTCACTTCCCCAATCTTCGTTCAACAATTCATTAAATCATTAAACAATTCATTAAATCCTCAAGTCAAATTAATAATTATATTTGAGATTATAATCCCACTCTCTTCCCTTTAGGCCTCGAGGCAGTTCCCTCCCCAATCAGATATTTCCCCTGTTTCTCCAGTTAATTTAATCGTTACTAACACATTTAAATAATTACTTGCAATAGACAGCTGGGCAGATAATTAATTAGTCCGAGTCTTGCTTCCGCTTATTAATTCAGACCTCACAAAAATCCCTCCTTGAGTTCCTTCCCGAGTTGGTTCCCGCTGGAGTTGCAGTGTCCAAGTTCGGCACTTGCGGATCTGCCAAATTCTCTCCCGTGGCCTTTCTTTCAGCTCGTTGCTTAGTATTCCCGGAATTCGTCTGTTTCTTATCCAGGTCTCGACGTACTCGTCTGCTTCTCTTCCCGGTCCGTCAGCCCCGCACCTCGCTCTCCCGTCTCCCGTCCCCACCCGTTCTCCTCAGGGGTCTCCTTCTCCGTCTACTTCTCGTCCTCGATCTCTCTTTATGTAGCTTTGTATTTATTATTTATTTGTTTACTTATTTCATTCTCCGGCTTTGTTCTGTACTTTCGTTGATCTATAGTTTCATAAGTCTATAGACCTTGCTTCTTCCTGGATCCGGTTTCTGGTTTCCGGTTCCACCGCGGCACTGTCCCCCTTCCTTAACTTCCTGTCTCCTTCCGGTCCTCCACGCTCTACTCTCTGATAGTGTCTTTTTATTCCCCTTCCGACTCCTTCCGTCCACGTGATTTCTTACCAGGAGGAGCTTTGGAGGCTACGGAGGCACTGTTCACTGTTTACAAAGAAGGAGGAGGGTAGACAAAACAATCCCGAGCCAAGGTCAGTGCCATCTTGAAAATCTTTCCTTCCTCTTTATCCCGGCCCGTAGTCCTTCTTCTTGCCTTATGTTGCTAATCGGATGCTTAATATTGTATCATGTAGTCTCTTTTGGTTCCTCAATTTCCCGCTTTTCCACCTTCCTTCTTCCCCTCTCCGGCAATGACTTTATAGGGATCTATATTTCTTCCTTAATCAATCATCTTAAAAAATCCAATTCCAAATTTATTCTGTTTCATGGAAAGGCCAGATCACCATTCGATTTTTAATCCTCTTGGGCTTCTGCTGTTTAATCCACCCTTTCTTTGATGCCTCCTTAGTGCAGGATTGGGAATCTTTCAATTATGTTTGAGAGACTTACTGTTATCTCTCTTTCTTTTCTTCCGTTTCTTCTTCTGAGTTGAGTGAGCACTGGGTAGTTGATGGGGGGGTTTCCCCCTCCTTCCCGTCCTCGGTCCGCTCGCCGCGGTCTACCCCCGCACCCTCTAGCCCCCCTCCTTGAGGGATGAGGACTTTAAGGGCACCAGGGGGACCAGCTGGCTGCGCGCCCCTAGATCCCCTCGATCCGGGATCTGTGGGGGGACAATCCTGTCCTCCAGACCTCTGGAACGGGTGGCTTGCTCAGGAGCTAGAGCAAGTCGTGCCTGCCCCAATGGACGCTGCACCGGAAGTGTCAGAATACTCCAAGGTTCTTAGACCTCTGCGGATTAAATTTAGCACAATTACAGTACACTTTTTTTTAAAAAAAAGTTTATTTGGAGAGGAAAAACAAAATCTGAAAATACCTAAAACAGAAGGAGGAGTAGAAAGGGCTCTCTTTCCAAATAGATTGAGCGAAAGTAGTGACTACTTGAGTTCTAAAGTGTTCCCAATAGAAAACTTTGAAATGAGGAGGCTTTGATGTCAACATCATCACTGGTGCGCAACACAGTTAAATAATTGACTTTTCGAGGTGATTTGCATGCCTCAGAAAGCATTCCTAATTTTGAGCCTGCAATTTCATATTTTTAAATGTTATCAAACTGTTTATGGATAAGTGGATGGAAATATATGTGAACAGACATGATTTGATAAGACACATCATGGCAGCTGCACCCATTCCCAGGTTATTTGGGCTAAGTTACATTTTCATATATCTCTGAAGGTGAACTCTCTTAAATCTATTCTGGTTTAACAGACAAACACCAATATCAGACTGCATTTACATTTTATTTAGATTTTCAATCTGATCTATCCGGAAGGCTTAATATATGAAATAGGAGTGTAATGAGGAATTAGAAATGAGCGCACAGCATTGAGCAACAATCTACATAAAATGGCTGAAATCTATCAAACGAGATCACAAAAGCTGACTAAATACTAGCCTCAAAAGCAAGCCTATATGAAATTGCCTTACGGTGTTTCTGAGAAAAATAAAATGTGCAAATGAAGTATATTCATGCATATCATGCATATGTTATTGCTCAGTTTTGACAAGAGAATGGGCAAATCTAAAAATACTTCATTTGCAATTGTAATTATTTATGCTACTGGTGAAGAGGTGCACAAGTTAAAGCACTTCAATGGCCATCACAATTTTTACCATTTTAAAATAATATTACTACACAAGTGTTTAACCCACTGCAGCCATTATTTTCTGTTAATCCCACTATCTTAATTTTTCATAACATGTTGCTGGTACACCATAGTGAATCTCCCTTACTTGATTTCCATACCTCTTCATCATCGCCACAGAAAATCAGCCCAAAAGCTAATTCGATAATAAACTTTTTTACATTTCATGACTGACTTGAGAAACTGCAAGTCGCTTCTGGTGTGAGAGAATTGGCCGTCTGCAAGGATGTTGCCCAGGGGATGCACAAATGTTTTACCATACTGTGGGAGGTTTCTTTCATGTCCCCGCATGAGAAGCTGGAACTGACAGATGGGAGCTCACCCGCTCCCCGAATTTGAACCACCAACATTTCGGTCAACAGTCCTGCTAGCATAAGGGTTGAACCCATTACACTACTGGGGGTTCAAATAATAAACTACAAATAGATAGTAGGGAATAGATAGGGAATTCACTGCCCACAGACAGAGAAAGAATGTTGCAGAGTTGGTCACCGTTCGGCCTTCAGCTATGCAGTTTTCACCAAGAGATAACATGCTCTACTGAGATATATGAATAAATTATTCTATTCAAAATCTAGATTTTCTTTCTTGTAGAACAGGGCTGTCCAACTTCTATGGGCCCAAGGGCCAGAATTCCGGTCACTGATCACCTGGGGGGGCTGAAGGGTCTGCCTCCGCCCCCGGCTCCGCCTCCTCCCCAGCTCCGCCCCTGCCCCTCCCCCAGCTCCACCCCTCCCCAGCTCCACCTCCCCGGCTCCAATTTACTTACAATTGACCTTGAGTTGTGGAGTTGTAGTTCACCTCCATCCAGAGAGCACTGTGGACTCAAATAATGATGGATCTGGACCAAACTTGGCATGAATACTCAATATACCCAAATGGGAACACTGGTGGATTTGGGGGAATATTTCCTAATACCTTTGAGTTATTCGAGTCCACACTCAAATTGGGACATACCAAAAAATGGGGCCTCCTTTCCCAGAGGCGGCTGAAGGAGGCCCAAAGAGCTCCCTCCCTCCCTGAAGGGAAAACAAGCTGCAGGGGCAGGCGCAAAGGAAGCCACGTTGTGCCCTGCACGGGGGGGAAGGCAGCACAACAAGGGGGAGGGGAAGAAAGCGTCGCCAAGGAAACCAACGCTGAGGGACCCCTCCCCCCTTCACCCAACGTCCCACTGTTTTTAGATTGATTGATTCGAGCCAGGCCCTTCCTTACCCATACTGCGGGAGCCCCGCCACAGGGCCGAAGCGCCAACACCGCCACCATCCCCAAAGAGCCCCGCTGGAGCCGAGGCCAAGCTCAGGCCGGGCGAGGCGGCTCTCCCATCTGCGGGGCAGGAAGCGAGGGCCCTCCACAGGAAGAGGACGGAGCCAGGAGGGGCTTTCCCTGCCTCACTTCCCTCCTCCCTCTCTCTGAGGGAATGGGGGCTGGCCTGGAAGCAGCCACGAGGGAGGAGGAGGCACGCGCCCAGGCCGGCCGCAAATCCCGTGGGACCCGAGATTTCGGCAGCTATCGCGAGACTATGCAGCCACAGATGGGGTTTTGACTTCCCTCGAAATCCCGTCTGTGGCTGGCGTAGTCTCACAATGCTTGCCGAAATCCAGAAGTAGGTATTTTTTTAAAAAAATTATTTTATTTTTAATTTTTAATTTGTATTTTATTAAAACAAGCTAGGGGGCCGGAGGCAAGGGGCTCGGGGGCCGTGTACGGCCCCAGGGCCGCCTGTTGGACAGCCCTGTTGTAGAACATGCCTTATAGTCTATATGAAAACAATGAGGAATCAGAGCTTCAGAAAGTAAATTATTAGACGCCTCCCAGTATCCTCTAGCCAGCATGGCTATTGCTGTTTCAGCTCTCCCAAATGCCTTTTGAAAAGTTTTATAGTAGGCTTGTTTGATTTTAAAAAATTGTTCAAAACTCGTTTTTGATTTTCAAGAAAAAAAAGTTAAAAACTTTTCAAAACTTCCGAGACTTCCAAAACCTTTGTTAATGGTTTCAAAGTGTTATTTCCTGTTTCATTGGGTGGTCTTTACTTTGAAAGTAGATGTTTTACTCCAGAAAGGAGGGGAAGCAAAGGGAAGAAATCCATCCACTCTGGTTAAAACCACTTCTCTCGCTTAAGACTGCAGCGGGAGGGAAAGGAAAGGAAGAGAATCCATTCACACTGGTTTAAACTGATGCGGATCCATCCCATCCACAATGGTTAAAACCACTTCTATTGCTTAAGACTGACACAGGAGGCAGGAGGGAAAGGAATCAATCCAGAATGATTTAAACTGACATGGGAGGGAAAGGAAAGGAATCCATGTACACTGGTTTAAACTGACGCGGACCCATCCCATCCACACTGGTTAAAACCGCTTCTCTCGCTTAAGACTGATGTAGGAGGGGGGAGGGAGAGGAATCCATCCACATTGGTTTAAACTGACGTGGGAGGGAAAGGATAGGAAGGGAATCCATCCACGCCGGTTAAAACCGCTTATCTTGCTGAGGCGGGACAGAAAGGAAAGAAAGGGAATCCATCCACACTGGTTTAGAAAGCTTCTCTGGCTTGGACCGAGGCCAGGGAACAGAAGCAGGGAAAAAGCTGAATCATTCCTGACTCACTTACTGATTTGTAAGAGAAATGGTGGAAAACCTTTGGAAGGGCAAAGGGACTTCTGGTTTCCTTAAAAACTTCAAAATTGCTTCAAAAAGGAATTCTTTCCCAATTTATTTCAAATTACGAAGCTTCCAACCGAACCTAACCATGCCTACTTTATAGATATCAGGGAGGAATTCCACAAATTCCCTGAAGATAGAAAATCTTTAATCAAAACGTATCTGTGGCAGATGACTGTCTAATCTTTTCTTGTAAACCTTGCAGGATGTAGCACAGCAGTTCTAGTTTGTGCCTGGAGGGCAGGGGTCAGGACCTGGGGTCCCATTAGCATTAGAACCAGCAGTGCCAGAACATGATTCAGAGGATGAGCTAGATGACTGAGGCGAAGGGCAGCTTTCCCCTGATGGGCCTCTTTCGCCCACAGAGAGCTTGGCATGGGAGGAAATGTTGTTTGGCCCTAGCAAAGAGACAGATAACCAGGTGCAGATGGATAGCGATTCAGGCAGCTATGAACATCCGGGAGGAAGGAATTCTCAGGAGCCTCCAGGGGAAAACATGGAAGAAAGCGCATGGGAAATGGCTGGGGAGGAGAGCTCTCAGGGAGATAGAAACACAGCTGCAGAGAGACAAGGTCGAACCTTTGATAGGAGACGGAACATCGAGTCTAGCAGAAGGGAATGGTCTAAGAGCATAGACCGGCCGAGGTCCGTGAGCAGCGATTGGAGACGAAGAAGCCTAGAGTGTCGGGGACCTCGGCCGAAGGATTAAGTATAGGATCCGTGGGAACGAATCCTCAGTGCTCCGGCCACGTCTCATCTGAATAGGCGTGAAGCGGAGTGGGACCACGAAGCTAAGCTAGCCAGTGGTCATCAAGCCTTGCCTTGCCTTGCCTTGTTCCTGAGCCGCCTGGTTGTGCGGAGCCTTGCCCTGTTTCCTGACCCGCATAGTTTTGCGGAGCCTTGTCAAGCTTTTGCCTATTTGCTACGTTACCTTGGACATTGTTACTTCAAGCCTTTTGGATTGCCTTTATATTCTATTGGACATTATCTTTTGAACTGTTTTTATATGCAATAAAGTAGTTAGCTTTCAGTCCGTCTCTGTGTGTGTGATTAAGGGGCCGGTCAAGTCCGTGCATTGTGACACAGGAGATGAAATCCTACATTCTCCCTAGACAATTTAATCCACTGAAGAAATTTCTCTTATATGCAGGGAAAATATCCTCTTTATATCTTTCTGACATCCTTCAAAAATGGCATCTCCTGTTATTTTATTTTCTTTTTCTTGGGGCCAGGCATTCCTCAAATGTAAGAGGAAAGGCTAAACATATCTTGGATTTCCCTCACCTGACTTACTTGTCTGGATCTCTTAATATACTTGCAGCTCTACTATGAATCCTTTGTTGATATTCCTGTTTGAAATGTTATTTCAAGACTGAGCAAGAGTACTCTAAAGTCTTATGGGAGATGAGTACTTCTTGAAATGTTGAGGTGAAACTTTCATTTAAAAAGCTGTGGACATGTAAAAATTCAGAGGTAGAAAATTTGTTGTAAACAGTGCAAGTTCCATCATTAGCTGATATAGATGGCAGGTCTATATCAGGGACAGGTAATGTATAGCCCATATACCAAACGTAGCTCTCAAGGGTCCATTTCTAGTTCTTTTTCTTTTCTTTGAAAAGTTTCATTTGCTTCAAAACACCCCATCAGGGGACCCCAGAGATGAGAAACCCATCCCACTTTTGGCCCATAACCCAACTTGCCATATTTTCTGGTTGTTTGGTTTTGGACCAGGTTCCAGGCATGCTTACCAAGCTTTGTTTAAACCATTCGCTGGCTCAATTTTTTTACAGTATTATTCTAGTATTTGTAGGATGGGCAAAAATGTTAGTGTTCTTACTGGAGGTCAGCTGCTACCAACAGTGCTGTGGAATTCAAAGAGGCACAAACGGAGGGTGAAAGGGAGAAACATGTCAATAGGAAATTGATTCGTGTCAGGACCTCCTCCATCTGGAAACTGATGTCCTCACTGTGAAAAAAACATATGCAACCAGAATAGGACTCTACAGTCTACTGACCCACCACTAAGGCTCTATACTTGGAAGGCAATAATATTCAGCCATGAGTGATAGCTTATGATGATGATGACTGTTAGAGGTACTGGAGAAAGGTGACAACTTTCTATCAGCCTAAGAGACATCCCTGATAGAGTTTGATCAAATTTGTTGTATTACCTATTAACAATCTATACAACTGGTGAAAATAATTTCTTATAGTTACTTTTACAAGATATATTAGTAGTGCTTTGCAATTGCTTTGGTAAGTTAAAGATACCTTAAAAAGCAGTGCTTTTACAGTTATTACAAATAGGTTAAATAACTTTAAATTAAACATTCAGTCTCTTAGTAAAGATGGAAGAAAAATTTGATCAGTTTGCATTTTCATTTTAGTCCACCACATTTTGTAATTATTGAATTAGTGCCAAGGCTGAAATTCAGTTATCCTTCAGGATTCACACTTCCCCCACTTTTGTGAGGCTCTTCTCTAGTCAAAAGAAACATGCAACATTTAATTAATTAATTAATTAATTAAAAACATTTATATTCCACCCTTCTCACCCTGAAGGGAATTCCGGAAATGTATGTTCCGGCATTTTACATTCAATGCCGGAACATAAAATAAACTATAAATATACATAAACACTAAAATCAATTATCTCCATTTTAACATCAATTGTTTAAAACCATCTCAGATCAGCCATACCAGATGCATTTTGTACATTAGAGGAAGAGAGTTTACACAAAAATGTATACATTAATGAAAATAGCATATGAAAATGCCTTATATTATGAAAAATGGATTGTAAAACACAGGTAAACATGCATATATTGTGCAAAGTGTGTGCAAAAATCTATAGCAATATTAATGAGTGGATCGAGTTAAATTTTCATGTATTATAAAGAAAATAACAGATGTTATTGTATGCATGGATGCCCTTATCATTCTAACATTCAAACTTACTAAGCAGAAGATTTTATTTATTTATTTATTTACTGCATTTCTATACTGCTCTCTCTCTCTCACCCCGAGGGGGGGGGGGGGGTTAGAGCAGTGTACAACATGGTTACTTGCATGTGTGTGTTTTCAGGAGTGTACATATGTGGTAGTACCGTATTTTTCGCACCATAAGACGCAGTTTTTTTCCTCCCAAAGTAGGAGGAAAAATCAGCTGCGTCTTATGGAGCGAAGAGGGAGGCGATAGAAAGCCTTTCCCTTGGCGCCTCCTCTCGGTCCCGCCTCCTCCTCTTCCTCTCCCTCCGCCTTTCGCTGCCCGCCTGCCCGCCTCCACGCTTACCGCGCCCGCTCTCCGCCGCTTTTCCCCGCTCTCCGCCGCTTTTCCCGCTCTCCGCGCTTTTCCCGCTCTCCGCCGCTTTTCCCGCTCTCTCCGCTTTTCCCGCTCTCCGCCGCTTTTCCCGCTCTCCGCCGCTTTTCCCCACTCTCCGCCGCTTTCCCGCTCTCCGCCGCTTTTCCCCTCTCCGCCGCTTTCGGCGCCTCCGCGCCAGCCGCCTCCCTGCGCCAGACGCGCATGGGATAGAAAGATCCCAAACGCGTCTGACGTCTGGCGAGGGCGCCAGGCGTGTAAGGGCGCAGGCGTCCGACGTCAGGCGCGCCAGAGCGCTGGGGATCTTCTGCGCATGCGCTGGCGAGAGCGGGAAAAGCGGCAGAGAGCGGGGGAAAAAGCGGCGGAGAGCGGGGAAAAGCTGCGGAGAGGAAGGGGAAAGAGGAGAGCGGGAAAGCGGCGGAGGTGGGGAAAAGCGCATGGGGGGTATCTCACGTCTAATTTGGGTCATCAGGTCCATGGTTCTAGCCTTTAAGAGGGTAGAATAGGTTTCATCTTGTTTTCTCATTTGCATCTTAAAGCATAACGTAAAAGATCATGTTTCTGTTCACAATAAACTTTTTAAATTCCCAATCTACTAGGGACTGAAACCTTCAGAATAGGGGACAAAAAGCATGAATCATTTTATACAGGAAAGCCTCCATAGGAGCCATTATGTTTTTCTATTTTTTAAAAAATCAAATAAAATTTCAAATTATAGATCATGCAACATGTTTTTATATCCAGAACATTTCACAGAGTATGGAGAATATGGTGACTCTGTTTTATGGATAAAGTAAAATATTGTATCAAGTTGATGTACTTCTGTTGACAGATAATTCTTTGAGCTGAAAGAAGGATCCATCAATCATTGCTGAGTGGAAAGAGCTTTCCATCAGCAGAGGGAAACCATCTGGATACAACCCATCATGTATTTCCTAATAATATTCAGAATCATTTGACATTTCTGTATTTTTGCCATGCTTTATTGAGCACTACAGTGCTCTCTAGCAGCCATTGTGTGGGATTGGTGATTAAAGAGCAATGACTTACAGAGGTAATAACAAGATACAAAAATTAAATTCTTATAGGGGGCAGTTCTAATATCCGGGGACACTTAAAAGTTACATGTATTTTATTCTGTCGATTTGACTCCTTGTCATTGTAGAAGTTATTTCTTTAAACTTCTAAGCAAGGGGAAAGTTTTTAGCTGAACCTATATACCTTGATAAGAGTTGGTTGCAATCATCACTGCAAATTGTCAGATGATTTCTAGTCCTTATTACAGGCACTTGATGGGCATGAAGCAAAAAGAATACACTTTGATTTTCAAGTCTCAGCTGGAGATTTGCCAGTAGTTGCTATATAAAGATAAATCCTTGGCATGTATATGAGCACATTTGATATAAGGGTTATTGAGAGAGTCAATGAAGAACTCAACAAGGTCCTTCAACATGGCAACTTTTCTAATTTTATCAGTAATTTAGAAGCAGCATGCAGAAAAGAAGACTACAACTCTGCAAAACTGGCTATTTCACAGAACTGGGAATCAATGCCTGAAGCGTGTATCTCCATTATGAAGGAGAAAGTCAGTCCTGAATACTGCATCTACAATAACACAACCACTTCAAAGGCACACCAGATCTAAAACCTGGCAGCAGATCATAAAAATATAGAGCATTTTTAGCATCCTACTGGGATTCAGTGGCAAAGTTCCTAATGATTTTGGTGACCCCAATTTGAACTTTTAATTAATTGCTATGCTTCAATGCTGTATGACAAATTTGAACAACTTAATGGGCAAATTTGGACAATTTAAGTTTTGTATTAAATTCCCATTAAAATCACTGTCATCTTTCTGCTTTAACTAGTTCAGATGCTTTATGTCATGGATTAGGTAAATTAACACCTTATGATAAAGAGACTATGAAGAGCAAATTATAGACTGGATGGATGAAAGATATGTGACCTTGGATGGCACTGTCTGATCCCATCTCACCTGTTGGAAATAAGGTAATTGCAAAATATTGATATTTCAAAGAGTGGGTATTCTGGATTGTTTTAAAGGTGATACATGTCTAAATTATAGTAACAAGAGGTTGATTATGACAAAGAGATATATTTTGGCTATTGGATAAACTTATGCTCGCAGTGGGTCCCTTGAAGGCGCAGGGGGTTAAACTGCTGAGCTGCTGAACTTGCTAGGTTGGCAGTTCGAATCTGGGGAGGGGAGTGAGCTCCTGCTGTTAGGCCCAGCTTCTGCCAACCTAGCAGTTTGAAAACATGCAAATATGATTAGATGAATAGGTACCACTTCTGCGGGAAGGTAATGGCACTCCATGCTGTCATGCTGGCCACATGACCTTGCAGGAATCTACGGACAACTCAAGCTTTTCAGCTTACAAATGGAAATGAGCACCACCCCCCAGAGTTGGACATGACTAGACTAAATGTCAGGGTTAAGACTCAATCAAAAACAGGATTCTTTTTTTAAAAAAACAAAAGGGACCCAAGATATTGTAAAAAGGAAGAATTGGGGACAACTGACAGCCCAATTAAAGCATCTTATTTATTTATTTATTTGATTTTATATTCCGCTCCTCCCTGCAGGCTCGGGGCGGTTTACACAAGCTTACATAAAACAACAACATGCGTGGCATGATTAAAATTACATAAAAGTTCCCTAAAATTCATACAACTCTACACAGACAGTGATCAGTAGTCAAAGTAAATTTCTGAGATTCAGTTAAAGGCACTCAGTGAGCGCCCGGATGTCGTCCGGGAGGGCATTCCATAGAACAGGGGCTACTACCGAAAAGGCTCGTTGCCTTGTGGTGGACAGGTGGCAAGAGCGAATCGTTCGCTCTTGCCACCTGTCAAACTTGCACCTTGAATTGGGACTGGTTGCCCATAAGTTTCCGGTCCCAATTCAAGGTGCAAGTTATGACTTACAAAGCCCTAAACAGTTTGGGTCCTGCCTATCTTTGCCCAGTACAGACAAACAAAAGAACAATGCTGGACTGGTATACAGAACTAGAGAAACACACTGAGGAAAGAGTCACTCTGAATAACCAGATACTACACACAGGGGTAGCAAAATATCAATAATCTGTAATATATAGCAAAGGGTAAAAGGAAGAACATCCCAATTCAAAACATAGGACAATATGTCTGACATCAGTAGTAATACATATCCATGAGGGATTATGTAAGGACTCACCTGCCTTAAGCAGGGCCGAGGCCTGCTTAGAAGAGGTTTAGAAATCCTGTTTTGGTTGTGCTGGCATCCATCTTGGAGAGGTGGCTGCAGCCAGCAACCATTAAGTGAAGGGAAGCCAGAGCAAGGGGCGTGGCCTTTGCCTAGTTACAGTGAAGAGGCTGTGATTGGCTAGAGTATAGAGGGGGAGGAGTTGGAGCTGACAGAGTAGAAAATCCTGTCAGAGAAAGTTTCAGTCTGGAGTCTGGAGTTTAGAGCGAGGCTGTGCAGATGCACATCTCCAGCCTCTGCTGTTTAGAGTCAAGCTGTAGATTCGGCATCTACGCCTGAGGCAGTCTTGAGCAAGGTTTCTGGGGGAGTATCACCAGAGCCTTGGCAACAGAGACTGACAGTCTGTCCTAAGCAATTCACCACGTAGGAATAGGCTGGACTAGTGGGAGTCAAGACTGAGATCTGACCGCCCTTAGGGCCAGTAGTCTATTCTAGTGGGGATGCTTGTGGAAGAGTGCCAATTTAGAACTGTTCTTGTGATAGGCAGTTGGGATACCTGGTCATCTCTGGAGACTAGGGTGACAGGTAGTTGGACTCTTAGACTGTGTGGGTTACGAGTAACCCAGGAGTAGCCAGACTCAGGGAACGATCTAGGTGATTAGATGTTCCAGAACTTTAGTACAGCAACCATCTAGTGGAACTATTAGTTGGGAGTTGGGAGACAAGTCTTAGTACTGTCTGTGGAACTGAACGTACCAACTTAAGAAGTAATAATAGCCTTTTATAGTCAGAAACCTCTACGTTCTAGCACATATATATTGATCTTGTAACCATCACGCTATCCAAGTCTATCATTGCTGTAACCGTACGCTAGTTGCCTCTTAGTAGAACCAATACGATCTGTGCCTATTTAATAGCCTTGTTGTAGTTAATAAATACTTTTCTTATTAACTTTTAAAGAAGCCTCCATCATCTTTCGGTCTTCCCAGATTATATTCTTGGTGGGTGGGTTGTTAAGGCCAAACGCTACAGACACTTCATTTAATTAGAGTTTAATTAGAAGTAAATCCTAATGACCCATTAGGTTGGTGGCAGACTACCGGGAGTGTCAATTAAGTCAATTTAGGTGACCGAGATCGTCACAGATTACAATCTACATACATACATTCATGAGTCAGATGCAGTGCCTCCCACCTGGAAGGCACTGCATCTGACTCATGAATGTATGTATGTAGATTGTAATCCCTCATGGATATGTATTACTACTGATGTCAGACATATTGTAGTAAATATAGTAAATAAATAAATAGGTGCGGCCCTCTGCAATATTTTTTGGCTCTCGTGCGGCCCCTTGGAAAAAAAATAATTGCCCACCCCTGGTCTAGATGGACTTCTGTCCTTCAGAAGTGTCACTTCTGCAAAAAGAAGAAAATGGGTTGGCCTCATCAGCCATTTAAAAATATGGTTTAGAAAAACATTAATTGGGTTTGTGACTCTCTATCCCTGAAATAGTGTGTCAAGGTTAAAATCAAAGCTTGGAGGAGGATTCAATATGCATATTTTTGCAGCTGCCAGCCCACTAAATATTTTTTTCCTGATCAACTTACACACAGGAGATATTTCCTGTGCTTGACATTTCAGACAGGACACTAACCTTTCAGATAATTCTGCCTAGCAGGATAATAGCTAAAAAAACAAAATCATAGGCAAGTGTTATCTCTGTTCCCTTGGGATTTTGATTAATGAAGTATTTGGTACACAGAGTATATTTCCAAGCTCGCCAAAGATGGATTAGTTTCTGTTTTAACACATTTATAGTCCTCTAACTCACATTCTCCTGGATTACAATTCTAATTGCATTTTACCCTAGAATACTTATCTTTGGAGCTACTGCATAAAAGAAACACAGTTTATGTACAGGGGATTGATAAGATTGTGATATATAGAATTCAGTTTTTTAAATGTGTCATTTCTTCAAGTTAGAAAGTCCCCCCTCAGTGATGATAGCCAAAGAGTTATATCAGCTAGTGGTTTTGGATGGACTCATGAAATCTCAATTGTAGTTCCTATTTATTTATTTATTTATTTATTTACAGTATTTCTAGCCCTCCTTTCTTAGCCCTGGGATGACTCAAGGCGAGTTACAGATTGGCAACAATTTGATGGATGCCACACATTCATAAAAAATACAATTAAAAACATTCAGCATAGCAATATAAAAACCATATAAAAACCATTAAAAACATATAAACACTGATGTCGTCCTTTTAAATGGGAACGCCAATGAAACCCATTTGGACCAGTTAATTTTTCTCAGCCTCACCTACAATAGGGTTGTTGTAAGGATAAAAGTGGGGAGGGAAGAACCATGTGTTTCATCTTAGATGAAATGCAGGATACAAAAATAGGGAAGTTGAGGATTATAATGTTTTAACTCATTTACCCACCCAGAATTGTGGATATTTCAAATCATTTTATTGACTGTGAGAATGGTCCAGATTCATTACTTAAAGAACTAACACTGCATTGGAAATACTCCTCTAATAAAGTAACACAGCTGTTAGAAATCCCCTTGTCAGTTTGCTGTGTGGAAATGTTAGATTTACTAAGGCATCGTCCTATGTAGCATTAATAGAGTGTAAGACTCTGTTTCCACAACGGCACGTGGCCCTTTCTGTATATCACAGAAAGCAGCTTCAAAGCACTGCAACATGCACCCAGTGCCAGGCATGTAGCTGGGTGGGCGCTAAGGGGGCTTCAGCCCCCCCCCCAAATTCTCAGGGTGGTCCGCGAAAAGGCCTTACTGGTGCATTATTTAAACTGTTATGTTTATTCATATCATGATCTGATCACCATGCTCATTATATCCCACATTCATGGGGTTATTGGGATAACAATACAAAAGGTTTACTAGGGTAGACCCTCTTCCACCCAGTCTCAGCCCCCCCCAAACAAACTCAGCCCCCAAACAAAATCCTGGCTACGGCCCTGCCCAGTGCCATTAAATGAATAGGAGTATGCAAAAGAAGCCTGGATATTATATAAATGTTGACTTGCAGTAGAGAGTTACCCCCTTTCTATATGGATGTGGGAGCATAATGTTAACTCTTTCCCATGTGGCTTTGCTAAAACTAGCTTGTTGATATGGTCCAATACAGCTGCTTCCATTTTAAGACTCCCTTTAAGGGCATGGCTATATGAACTGTTTAAAATTTACCACAACACTATTGAATGTGAGTGTGAATGCAAATGAATAATGATGCATGTTTAATAGAAAAGAAAAAAATAGACTGTCATGTTAAGATACAAGGAAAATAAATGTGCTGTGGCAGCAAAATTCTGATACTTTTATATTGCCTTAAGGACAGGCATGTTGAATATAGCACTTAGTTCTCAATAAGAAAATAAAAAAATCTTTATAATTATTATTGGATGTCAAATGCAGTGCTTTATAAAATAATGATGTGCTGTCACACTCAAAGGCTATAGATAACATGAATATTGCTTTGTTTAATGCAAACGCTATTTTTCCTTATCTCTAAGGAATTTTTATCCCAAAATTTGACTAATCACTTATTTTACATAAACTGTCACACACCTCTCAGGACTCTGCAGAAATGTCCCTGCGCGGGTTTGAAGAGAGATCAAGCAGTTATATTTGGACAGGATCGAGTACTTGGATAAAGTGCACAGCAATTTTTTTTAAAGAAAAACCATTTGGCCTAAATCCATTAAATACAGTTGTTCATCTCTGCTAAAGTAAAGCCATTGGATCAATCGAACTTACATAAGTATTGACCTCTCATTGAGCCTATTAGCACTGGTCTATTCCAGTTTAGTTCTCTGTTAGAAAGCCACTTTTTCTACACCAAAAGGAATAAATAAACCACATCCAAGTCTTTGCTTCTTGGTTTTTTGGTTAATCACAGGGATGGGAACATGTGGCTGCTAATGTGATCCTGAACTTGAATTTGCCTGCTTAAAGTGAGTATGCTGGTTATGTATTCTGGTTATACAGTTCAGCAACACTAAGAAGGCTGCACTTTATCTAATTTAGTTAGTTCAAAGCATAATGCACTACGCATTATCTGAGAAAGTATCAGTCCCATATTACTATGTTACTTTGGTACTAAGACATGATAACACTGTGTTATATTATCATGTTTCAGGTTCCCACATTTCACTCTATGTCACTGATTGATGTTTACAGATAGGGGAAACAGAATGAAAATTGCCATGGCATGCATTTCTTAATCTCAGAGATTATGGGTTGTATGGAAGCAAAGCAAGGATTGAATGAATATTTGAAAATATTGGTGAAGACCCCTTCACCCCACTGACAACAACCATGTTTCTTGAGTAGTGGGAAACCTCAGTTTAAAAATCCATGTAGAAATGAGAATTTTCCAAGTTAAACTGTGCAAGAATCACATGTGACTTTTTGTTCAGGAAATAATTTATCCATGGAAATATCTTCTGTACAAAGAAAAGTCTTTCCTATGCAGAAAATAGGGTTTTCTATGCAAAAAGCCCACATGCTAATTTTTCACAGAGTAAGTTCTGGGCTCTGAATAGTTGTAAAGACTTTCTCACAGCAGGGAAAACAATGCTAACATTTCTTGTTGCTTAGTTCAACAATTAATGAATTGTATCTCTAATGCAGAGTTATATAGAGAAGAATTATGTGAGCTAGGTGATCTCATGAATGGAAAGAAGTAACTTTCTCCTAGTCATCCTTCCCCCATGTTCCTCAAAAACAGCTCTGGAGAATTTTTCAGAACAACATGTGAGGAGCCAGTCATTGCTACAAGAGAGCGAAATCAGCAAATATTAATGCTTCAACTCCTTCCTTCAATGTGGAAAGGTTATGAATTTCATGCAAGCTATCACATGGAGTGATGGAATTGTTTTGGGTGATGCTATTTGAGATGAATTGAGCAGATGGTTTAAAAATTACCAGGAAACATTCAGTTGTGTGTGTGTGTGTGTGTGTGTGTGTGTGTGTGTGCTATGAATACAAGCCATTTCATATATGCATAGTAGTATCACCTCTTTCTGATCTTTTCGTGTAGTAAAGAAAAGAGAAGGCAGTATTTTACTATGCTGGGGATTTAGTTCTGGTTGTGAAAATAGACAGAAGACATACAGCTCATACAAGGGTCATGGTTTACCCACAGTCTAAAGGTAAAGTTCTCTGGAAAGAAAGAAAATAACCAAAATATTCCCAAGAAGCCATTGGTATTGGCAACAACTTTCCTTCTTAAAGTAGCCACAGGGCTATTTTAAGTGACTTTAGGCTTTGCTATCTCAGAGTTTTCTAAAGAGCAAAGGAAGAGGCTGGAAATCTTGATTTCATCCCTGCACTGAAGACAAATGCAGTGCCTTTACTTGGCTGGAATGCTGGGTTCCACTAAGTGCTTGAAGCAGTATTGTTAATGTAAGTGGGCTCTCTATTAATACCTCATATTATAATAGCAGATAATATAAATAAAAGGTCACAATATTACAGGATATAGTCCTTAGAGATCATCTGGCAAGGGCCCTTCTGGATTTATTCCTCAGTGCTGGATTCTTCAAATTCAAGAGTTTATGCTGGTATCTTTTTTATGAGAATGTAATGGTGGTGGTGGTAACAATGAAAGTGACCCATATTAGAAGATACAGCATCTCTGAAACTAGGAAGACAACTTTATTTTCTAATGAAAATGGATTTTGCTCTCTCTGTACTTTCTGCTGTCTCTTCTACAATATGCTGCTTCTACCATCACTTGTCTGTCAGCTGTCATGAATATGATGGCAAATAGCAACTGAGCCATAATGTCCAAAAATATTTTATACAAAGAAAGAATTGAGAATACTGTAGTCCAGTGGTGTTACAATCCATGAGAGAGAAATTTGAGAGAAAAATCCATATTCTTTGGCATCTCTAAGTATGTTAGAAAAGAATCCTTACTGGAACCATGGAGAGTAATTGCCAATCAGTGCTGACACTATGGAGCCAGTGGAACTTGTGATATGATTCAAGTTTAGGTAGATTTAGGGCCCCTCTACACTGACATATAATCCAGATTATCAAAGCAGATAATCCAGATTATCTGATTTGAACTGGATTATATGAGTCTACATTGCCATATATTCTAGCCGAAAGCAGATAATCTGCATTTTATATGAGTGTAGAAGGGTCCATAGATGCAAAGACAAGAATCTTCCTTCTCCTTCTAAAATGGGGTGCTGAAACCATTTTCTTATTGTCCACCAGTGCAACAATAGTCTGTACATGAAATTGCAGCACACAACGTCTTGATTTTGCAGCTGACATTTTAAAAATTCCCCTTCTAGCTTTGTTATTCACTTGCAAATAAGTGCTACTCACTTGGAAACCCTTGCACTGAAAACTCTAAGAAATTGAGTCCTCAATGCAAGGGTATTGGAGTGCTCTTGGGTCCCTTTCCCCATTCAGGTGTGTGTCATTCACCTGGAGTTGTAACTGTGAGAGAAACTCTCATTTATACTGGATTATTGCCTTCTGCAGATTTGAATGGGCTCTTCAGAACTATCCTTTTTGTATTTTGCCACTGGCAAATAATCTTGGAAAACTGAAGCTGACTTTCCCTTTCAATGTAACTGACTTTCCCTTGAATATAGTTGTCTGTGTGTAGACCCCGTTTTTACTCTGAGATTGTAAAATTTACTTATAATGTGTCTTTCCTGTCTTCAGGAGATGGGAATAAGAGATGTATCATCTGTATCAGCCAGCTATAGCTCAAGGCTCTAGTCAGCTACCCAGTCTATTAAAATCTCAGACATATTGCTACCTTTAGACTGTTCTTCAATACTTTTCACATGCAGGTACGATCTGAAGGAAAATATTTATTGAATGTTTCCCTCTTCTGCCAGTGATAAATAATAGCCAATTTGAAATCTGCATCTTCCATTTCATATATGCATAGTAGTATCACCTCTTTCTGATCTTTTCGTGTAGTAAAGAAAAGAGAAGGCTTTAAACCTAGGTTTTTTTAGAAACCGTTTTTTCTCTTAATTTTCCTCAGGAAACCAAAAAAAGCACATAACTAATATAAAGAGGCATTGATCTGCAAAGGCATGTGGTCCTATGTGCTTATGCACATTAATGGGAAAGATTTATTGAGCACATTCACCTCAGTTAAATGCTGATTGCCCACCCATACCCCGAATAATGAGCCAAAGACAATAAAACACAAACAATGCAATTTGGGTCAAAATTGGGCAACATTTATTGTTACCTATTTAAATCCCCTAAACTAAACTCAGGAGGTGTCAGGAATCAATAATTCAACCTCCATCAATTTCCGGGCGAACACCAAGACTGGCCTGACTAACAACCAGATCCAGCCTCTACAGGGAAATGAGTAAGAGGTCAATTCTCCCGAGCTTGAGAATAGCCTCTTACCGTTCCAGGGCCATTAACTCTACCTCACCCAACAAACAGAACTTTAATGTGAGGATTTTAACCAACTGGCTCTCACCCCTGAAAAGGGTGCCTAAGGTGCACACCAATTAGGGAATTTCTCTATCAACTAACCGCCTCTCTATTTAAGCTAACCTGATTATCAATTCACCACACCCAATAGCCCCTAAACAATTTGGGGGAAAGGCAAAAACCCTCCCCGGCTTAAAAGCAGCAGTAAGAGGTAACATTCCATACCTGGCTCCTAAGGCAGCCTTTCAAATATAGCAATGGGCGGGAGTGGTGGGAAGGCAAGCAAGCACAGAATGGCTTGCTGAGGAGTGGCCATCCCAGCAAGCAGGGATGAAAGGTTGGTGTAGGTGTTCTTTTAATATTTCAGATATGTTCACTGAAATGAATAGACCAACCCTCATTTGAAGATAGAGAAACGTTTCTATTGTAGCCCCCTAGTTTTTCAGCTTCTTAGCATTTTCAAAATGTATTTGAGATAAAATTATGGCTACCGTGAAGTCTGCAAAGGTTTTATTCAGTATTTGTCAAATTAGACTGTTCCATAGCTTTCGTCTCAGAAAACGAAATCAGAAGATGCAAGAGGAGAGAAGGCTTTTGGTTGTAAATTCCTCAGTCCGACATATAAGTTTTTAAATTATATTAAAACATTGCTTGGAAAAGCTGCTGCTGTTTTGGGGCCACATTTCCTAGAATTTCCCAATGTGTGTAGGCAGTTTTTCATATGCTGGATCAGGGATACCAAGACTATAGCCCAAAAAAGCTCTTTGTGTATTTGTTTAAAGCTGGATTCCAAGGTGGTCTACTGGATCTTGCATTATAATAATGTCAACTAACTACTTGGAGAGGAATGGAGCAGTAATAAATACTTTTAAAAGGTACCTCCAAGGATTTTGTAAACTACTAAAGTTTATAGGCAGTATTTGAGAACCAGTGTGGTACAGTGCCTTGAATGTTGGACAACTCTGGTGACCAAAAGATCTTCACTTGACCTTGTAAATTCACTTGGATAGTCTTGGGCAAGCCACACTCCCTTAGCCTCAGAGGAACATAAAGGAAAATCCCTTTGAATAAAACTTTCCAATAAAATACCATGATAGGTTTGCCTTAGGGTATCCATAAGTCAAAAACAGCTGAAAGGTACACACAAGTCAGGTTTTATAAACAATGTTGTTTTAAAATCACAAAATTGTAATTTCACCATTTGCTTTAAATGAGAGACCAGAATTATGCCAACCACCCACCTATGAAAAAAAATGAAAAAGGCTACTTCTGTAGGATTTCCTGAGTATCTGAGTGCATGAATGATTTGGAATTCTGGCAACATTACTTAATCGATTTAGATCAATTTATAATTATGCATTTGGGAAAGGAGACAACATTAGAGAGCTCTTAATTTGGGTGCTCCATACAGGCATTTAATAAGCACTCTTGTGTAATGATCTCAGTGTGTAACTGTACAGGGTGTGATATATAATTTGGGTGTGCTGAAAAACCACGAATGTTGTACTCCACAAAAGAGGAAGACATTTGTTTACTTACTGTGTAAGAACGATAGCCACGGCATCATTTAGGACACTTTCACCAAAGAGGAGTGTGTAGAGATCTGTATCAACATGAAGTTCATGGAAAATAGCCAGGACAGTCACTAGAAAATAATAATAATATGCTCAGGTATTTTTGAAAGCATGAGTTAATACCCTACAAGAAGGAAATATCCTTAAACATTTTGTTGATCTCATAATGATAACACTATATAACAACATTTGAAAAATGTTCTATTCCTGGTTTGAAAGTGTTAGTTCCTGTTTAATTGTGCAGTACTTAGTTTGAAAATATGTGTTATACTCCAGAAACTTCATTTCTGCCACAAACTATGTTGAATTGGTTGAGACTCTATCAGATATTCATTGAACAACTACTGTATAGCAAAATGTGCTGCAGGATGTCCCACAAAAACAAAGTTTTTGCAATTTAATTATAACGCAGGTAAAATTGTGTTACGTTGTATAATCATTATGCTTCAATGATACTGTTTTTTAAAAAAAATCTAATAATAACATTTTATCTAGTTTCTTAATAGTATTGCACCAACTTCTGTCTCTGAAGAACATCTCTCTCCACCCCATCTGTGCCCTTCGGGTGGATGAGTTACAACCCCCATCATCCTTATGCAGCATACCTGGAGAACACCATCTGTTGGTTGGGGAGTTTGTGTTCAGTAGAAATTTGCTTTTTTGGACATTTAAGAACATAAGAACATAAGAAGAACCATGCTGAATCGGGCCTCAGCCCATCTAGTCCAGCATTCTGTGTCACACAGTGGCCCACTAGTTGTACACAGGGATCTCTAGCAGAAAGGAGGGCAAAACCCTCACCTGCTCCCGACCCCCCACAACCAGTACCCGGGGAAATCCTGCCTGCCTCCATCAACACAGAGGTGGCACTTGGATGTCCATTTCAGTAACTACTGATTCCCTTGGTATCCATGAATCTGTCTAATCCTGCCTTGAAGCTGTCCAGGCTGACCGCTGTCACAACCTCCTCTGGAAGTGAGTTCCATAACCCAATGACCCTCTGGGTGAAGAAATATTTCCCGTTATTCGTCCTAACTTTCCTACCTTGAGCTTTAGGGAGTGCCCCTAGTCCTAGTGTTGTGTGACAGAGAAAATATTTTTCTCTATTCACCTTTTCTATCCCATGCATGATTTTATACACTTCGATCAAGTCACCTCTTAAACGCCGTCTTTCAAGGCTGAAAAGACCAAGGCGTTGCAACCTGATTTCGTAAGGGAGCTGCTCCATCCCTTGGATCATTCTTGTTGCCCTTTTCTGTACCTTTTCCAGTTCTGTTATATCCTTCTTGAGGTGCGGTGACCAGAATTGTACACAGTACTCCAAATGTGGCCTTACCATAGATTTGTAGAGAGGTAATACAACATTTGACGACCTATTTTCGATTCCCTTCCTGATCATGCCAAGCATAGAATTTGCTTTTTTTACTGCTGCTGCGCACTGGGTTGACATCTTCATTGAGCTGTCCACCAAAACCCCGAGATCCCTTTCCTGGTTTGTCTCGGAAAGCTTTGACCCCATCAATTGGTAGGTGTAGTTGGGGTTCTTTGCCCCGATGTCAATTTATCAATTCATTTTATTCTGACCTCATTTTCTCCCAGTTGAGAACATCACCCACCATTAAAAAGCCTAGTGTTCAGTTGTCTAGAACATATTTTGGAACAAAAATGAAGTGGTGACATCTGTTATCAAGACGTTTTGATGTAGAAGCATTGTTATGTTCTCCTACAGTGAATGGAAAATATACAAGACGATTGCCCAAGCCATTTTGCCAAATTCATCTCAGTTTACTTTCTGAGACAGTGTGCAGTGTGTCTTATAATAAAGTTGGCTTCTCTTCTCAAGGAGCCCTGATTCTCACTATCGCCACTCAGAAATACATGAGTTTAGGCTTGTAGGCTTTCCCTCTCATTCTGATTCCTTATTCCCAAGTGCAATAAAGTATCAAGTGTGTAAATAATAAATTATAAATGTTCAAGTATGGAAAATGATACATTTGAGACAAATGATGACTAAAAATTAGTTGCTTCTACTAATAACATAAGTACAACTATGCCCCATTATGACTGCCATTGAACATCACTGTTTTGGGGGTATAACTACAACTTCTTAACTTGCTTATATAATTGGCAAGGTTTTAAGTTCACCAAATCACAGAGAAGAAATTGGACATCATTCAAGTACTGCCCAGTGCTGTTTGTCATGCTCAGCTATGCTCTGTTGTAGGTGCTGAGATTATGATGCTGGAGGAAGTGACAACAAGGGAGTGTGCAGGGAGTGTGGGTTTTTGTCACAGGGCAGTGGTTTGCAGCATTCCAATTTTTAAAAAGCTAAATAAAAATCAATGTATTTACTTTTGAGAAGTAAAGTTATACCTTTAAAAATCAGGCCCATAGTGATAATAATGAATAGTTACTTCCAGATGAATCATTTTCTGAGCTTCTACAGCACTGATTCTCAAAGTGGGCGGTACCGCCCCCTGGTGGGCAGTGAGACGATCCAAGGGGGTGGTGGGAGGCTCAGGGGAATTTGAGGGGTGGTGAACCCTTTTAAGGGGCAGTGAACGATTGGCCATTTAAAAGGGGTCACGCGGCCCTCTTCTTTGACCCAGCCCACTTTGCTTTGACCTGCATATTAGATACCGGTATGTGGATTAGAATTCGTAAGAGTAGCAAAATTATTTATGAAGTAGCAACGAAAATATGGTTGGGGGTCATGGCATTAGAAAGGTTGAGAACCACTGCATTAATACATATATCTTTCTGTATAATTTCTATTAAATTTAAAAATATAATTTCTAGGGGGCTGGTGAGTAATTTTTTTTCTGGAAAGAGGGCGGTAGGCCAAAAAGGTTTGGGAACCACTATGGAAGTTTATGGAAAGTCCACAAAATCTGCAGTCTTCCCATTATTTATTCCACCCTTTTTATTGCCTACCATAGAAAACCATTTTTTAAAAGTGGCAGTAAGAAGCCAGACCTTGAAACTGCTAGGCCATTAAATGCTAATCAAGGTGGCCAATTGAAACATTCACACCTACCTCAAACAGACAAGAGTTATTTCTCCCACCCTGGACATTATTCCACAGATATATAAACCCCATGTTCCTAGTTTCTAACAGATTTCACAACCTCTGTGGATGCCTGCCATAGATGCAGGTGAAGTGTTAGGAGAGAATGCTTCTGGAACATGGTCATGCAGCCAGGAAAACTCACAACAATAGTTACACAGTGACTTTTAACTGTGAGTGGTGGGAACACCCTACAATTACCGTCAATACATTTGGGGTCTGATGATTTTTAAAAGCATTTTTCCAAGCTCTAAAAAGAAATGAATAGTGACCAGCTATTGCAATTTTTTCCAATATTTTACTCATTTTTGTCCCATTCAGTTTTGAAGCGATTTTTATATTATCTTCCGAGATTGTGTATTCTATCTAGCAGAATGTAAAGGGGAGCAGGAATCATGGATAATTTGCTGGATTGCTATCAGCAAACTGTGCCATCTAAAACCATTTTAGGGCCAAACTATCCAGGGCAGTAAATACTTTGTAATGCAAGGGGTTTTTTTTAAATAAAAAGGAAGTAAACACCAGCTGGAATGATTAATGATTACTGGGATTACATGTGAGACAGAAGACAAATTTTACCCTCACATTTCCCTGATGTAGCTTTTAAGAAAATTCCACAATTTCTAGTATGGCTTTTAGTTGTGTTGCACAAGAATTTCATCGAGGAAAACTGTTTGTTCCAGCTTAGCTTTCACAAATTGTACCTTACATGTTTATCTAAACAGAATTTGTTAATCTTCTCCTGCTAATACATATTGAAAGCCTGCTGCTGCTATACATATTTGTGAAGATTTTCAAAGAAGGATTTCCATATCAGCATTCTTTCACATAAAGGGTGAATTCTAATGATCTGCAAGATTGGAAAATTACATAGCACTTCACTGATTTCACTTCATTGCTGCTCACTCTGGTACATAATTGTGCAACCAACTATGTCTCTACAGCAAAGGAATCCCAGGGTGTAAGATTGCCTCCAGGTTGTCAGGTTAACATCTGACATTTCATGGGAAGCTGCCTTTTTTGTACTGGAACTATTGGTGTTTACATACAAAAATCATCATTTTGCATACGTAATTCCTTTCTGAGCAGGAAGAATTTTATGTGGGCCTTATTTCCCAAGTATTTTTTTGAATATTCTTTACTTTCTTAGAAGTTTGCAGACTTTCTAGGGGAATGAGTTAGATATTGATTATGTCTGATCAATCATTACTCCCCTACTGATCATATTTGGGACAGGTTTCTGTTTTATACCATGGTGTAATATACTTTTATGTAATAATTTTGAGGTCTTCCAGAAAGGTCTTTTAAAGTCAAATGCTCCAATCTCGATCTATATGCTTGGAGTCTTTCTTGATGGCGATCTTGAGTAGTATATTCTGAACTGATTTCTATGATATTTTATTGTATTAAATACATTAGAACATTATATGGGGTGAACTGCAATGGATCCATTTGAAATTCTTGGATAATTAAGTGAATGGTTTTCCTTAAAATTATCACCCATCTCTTCTCCTTTTTTTGGCTTCTGCTCACCCCCTCCAACTTTTTGTTAACTGGAAAATTCTCAAACATGCCGGGCTACCATGATTCCCAGGTAAGAATTCTATTGCTCAGTCAATTGGGGGGGGGGGGTGCCAACATCACACAATTATAAAGATACTTTAAACTTTAATTACCATAGCAGCATCTTAAGGAATGCGGGGGTTGGTAGTTTTTTTAAAAAAAATCTTTCTTGAAAATTATCATTAAATTGGGGTTGGTAGTTTTTGATGCAATCACAAAATTCTTTGACAGAGAGCTCTAGTGCCTCACCAGACTACAAGCCCCTTGAATTATACTATTGCTGGTTGATTCTGATGGTTGTTTTATTATTGTTATAATGTTGTTTTATGTTGTTTTTATACTGATGTTATGTATTAACTTTGTTGATTGGGTTGTCCCCATGTAAGCTGTCGAGAGTTTCTTCGGGGAGATGGAGGTGGGGTATAAAACTAAAGTTATGATTATGATTATTATTTTTCCATAGGTTGTTGAAGTAAAGCACTATCATTGTATAAATTACCTTACATTTTTAACACCCTTAATTGCTTATTATTCGTGTTAGTTTATTAATCGATTATTTATTTATTTATTTTCCATGTCAGGAGCAACTTGAGAAACTGCAAGTCTGGTGTGAGAGAATTGGCCATCTGCAAGGACATTGCCCAGGGGATGCCCAGATGTTTTGATATTTTATCATCCTTGTGGGAGGCTTCTCTCATGTCCCCAATCAATAATGTGCCTGATGTGTTATATTTGTACATTCATATTTTAATTTCTGTTATTTTTGGGTTGTTCTATAAGTTTATATTGATGTTGTTTATTTATTGTCCTTTATCAGATTTGTTGTTTGTTTCTTTCAGCATTGAATGCTTGCCATTTTTCATTGTAAACCGCCCCGTGTCTGCTCAGGGAGATAGGATGGCTTATAAATAAAGTAGTAGTAGTTATTGTTATTATTATGTGAATCTTCCACTAGAGGAAGGCAAATTGTTCAGTCATAAAAAGACATTTTAAAGTAGAAAGTAAAAAAGTGTTCCCCTGAGGCCAACAGTGACAGTGTCCATGTCATTCTCGTTGAATCCCACTGCCTTTCCAAACATTGTTTTAATCAATCAATGAATGACACATTACCAGATTAAACAATTTCAATTATTAGCTTTTAAGCTTGTGAATTAACTTAGCAATGTTTATTGTTTCACACCATAAAATTAATTTTCAGACCTTCCATGAAAAATTCTGATCTTTGTCCTGCCCCAAAATACCCCTTCCAAAAACCTACTGCACTCATTTGCATACTTTGTTACTTGGGACATTCATAATGATTTTATTATGTTATTAAATAAAAAAGTTATGCACAATTCAATTTTTTCAAAATCAAATTTTAGAGGCATGTAGGAGAAATATGTTTGGCAGTATTCCAGCTGAATTACACTATTAAAAAACAAACAAACCTGTCAGCTCAGAATCTAAATGAATTTGTATGGCCATCCACAAAACTTTTACATATTTTAAATCTAGACAGTGGCAGTTAGCTCAAGTAAAAGATGGAAGTATGCCTACTGCAATTTGCAGATAATGAATAAATTAGTATGCCACGGTTACACGTACTGGCACAATCTGGCAGATCTCAACTTTTGGCAGAATTCAACTTTGCATTCTAACTCTGTTGCTCTTCCTCTCCTTGGTTTTTGGAGTTTGTTCTACTGTGATAAAAATGTTGTCCTGAATGTTGAACTGTGAGAACAGTTGATCTGTCTCGGCAATTAAAATTGTCCTGACATTTGGTGCCTGGATCCTGGCAGCCAAACTCAAGGCCACTGACATCACCGGAAGATAAGACACCTGCGATCCCTGGCATGGGAAAGAAGAACCAGTATACCAGGCGGGAAAAATACGCAGGGTTTTGCATTTGGCGGGAATGTGTACCTTTGAATGTGGGGGAAAGTATATAAGGGAGTGTCCTGAACTATACCGACACTACTGGCTTTTTGCATGTTTGATTCCTATAGTAAATTTCCTAGTGATTCCAGATGGCGTTCTGTGTCTTCATTTAAGACTAACTATAGTGAGCTGACACCTCAAACAGTGAATATTTTATCAAAGCTTCTTAGAGTATCAATGTAGTATGTTCTCAAACTCTCACAATAGGGCAGTTTTCCTGTGAGAAATTGTATTCATATATTTAGGAAAGCATCAGAGATAGTAACATGCTGGATCAGACCAATGACCCCTCTAGTATAATATTTATTCATGCAGTAGAATTTGTGACCTTTGGAATAACAAACTTCATTTGGAAAGAACAGGTAGGCCTGGGGATAAAAAAGTATCAGTTTGGTTTCATTAAACACACACACACACACACACACACACACACACACACAAGGTCAACCCTCTCAATGATAAAATTTGGGTTGTTTCCTTGTACCTACAAGGAAGAGTGAAACTCTTCCTTGTAGGTACATGTTTTTTCCCTACAATTTTGTGTATTGTATTGTAACTGATTGCCATATAGGTGTTAAAGGAGGGGAAAGAAGTGACAAAATTAGTGTACCATTAATATGTTTGAGGATTTAAATGACTCCTTTAAGACTGCTCTGGACCTGACATACCTGTCAATTTCAGTTACTCCCACACACTATTTCTTTTAAATGTCAAAGTTTTTGCTGCCCTGAACATGGACATAGTTATGAATTTTGAAATTTTGTATCAGAAATGAAGTGAAATTAAATTCATGACTATTCCTACATAACAGGGGTGGGAATGAGAATCATTTGGGACTTCCAGATTATAGTGAAGCATGCTACAAGTTGTAGTCCAACAGCTTTTTTCTTGGCCTGTTACATAATAATTGTAGTGAGTGTGTGTGGGCACATAAAAACATACATATCCAGAATCTGTATGTGAAGATCTATACACAAAAACTGGAACCATAGTGTAGAAGCCTGGAATACCAGATCTTGCATTCCTTACTTCTCAGCAGTCTCTTCAATATTGAAGTGACTGCCTAACAATAGAAAATTTTAAATTATTATGCTTGCTGATGTTCTGTTTCATATCCTGTACAGACACATATTAACAGATACCGAGTCTGGCATAATCAGTTCCTACCCACAACTAATAAACTGTCTATTTTTTTTTAAATGACAGTCTCAAAAAAACCCTCATGCCGATCAATCTTACTGCAAAAACTAGCAGTAATTCATATTTATCTTCCTGGCAGTGTCTGTTGAAAAGAGAATCCAAAAAATGTAGCCTGAAAAGAATGAGCACTGCACATATATGTATATGTGGCATATACAGAGAAGATGAGATCAAAACAGAGATCAATTATAATATTCTTCTCCCAGCCTTATTATTTAATGTCCTTTCTCTTCGCCAGTGCAGCTATGCTACAACAGGCGACATGCTATTTAAACTATCATGCAGTTAAATGGATGCTTTCTTTCAGTCCCTTATACAGTGGGGTGTTGTTCTATTGGTTCTCTGTGCCATCCTGAATTAGGGACAGTTGTGAATTTTGTTTCCATTGAGTTTTGGCAGGAATTTACAAAACACATACATTTCTTTATCTTTGGGATGGAAGAAACTTGGGATGTTAAAACATGGAATAAATGGGAAAATAGAAACTCTTGAATTCATCCATTCAGGTTCAGGACTGTTGAGTGTTTTGCTCTTAAAAGTTTGCATTTGAATGCCTGTGTATGCAACCATGTTGTTGGAGAATCAAGATTATCCTGACCCACCAATAAGTTCTTCAACATGTCTACACTACACATTGTGTCCAGTCCAGAGCAGGAATGCTGTGGGACAGGCTCCAGAGGCTTTATAGGAGTCTGTACATCCCATTCAGATATGGTTGTGCTGTTCATACTCTGCCCAAGTGAAATGCCAGAGCAGTCTCCAGTGTCCTTAGCATGGGGCTAAATTGGTTCAGCCCAGTTAACCCCATGTTAATGTCCCTGGACATAAAGTAGACATCCAGGAGTGATTTCTGAGCTATTGTGGGATGGAGATTATTTTGGCCAGTGGCAACCAACCCTAAGACATATATTCCAGAAAGCTATGTACAACTTGGCCCTTCCATAGCAATATCTATTGAATTTGGTTGTTTCAATCCATATTTTAAGAACGTAACAAGATGAACATTTTTCTCCATGGTTGGTGCAAAAGAAACTTGCCATTTCAAAAATCCAAGTGTTGAAGAAAGAGGAATGTATGAAGTAATTTATTTATTTATTTGATTTTCTCCCACTTTTCTCCCATAGATGGGACTCAAAGCAGCAAAAGTTCCCATTCCACTCCAGAAGAAATAGAAATTAGAAGCTGTTCCCTTGTACCCTTTGCTTCTTATAGAATTTCTCCGCCATTTGTCTCCTATTCTGCAATGAGGTGGAAGAGGCCAAAGAAACCTAAGGTCTGCAATCAATGAGACATACAAAGGGTTGAGTAGTAAACTTGCAGTTTAAACAAATCAAATTTACACTACTAAAGCAACTGGCATATCCCCTTTGAGGCACTGATTATGATAAAATTAAAAATATTACATCATGGATAACAGGCCTGGTTTCAATGACAAGTGGGAATGAAACAATACAGGATACTTCTCAACCAAGCCAACCATGTTGAAAACCCTTGTGCTAAAAATAATAGTTCCAGTTGTAATTATAGATTCCTGGCACTGCTAATCAACCATCCTACTCAAGGCTTAGCTCCAGAAAGAAAATATCAATAAAGCATTTTAATTACCTATCTCTATCCCCACAACATATTCGACAAACTTATACAATATTTTCCAGCTGTTTTGTGTGGCTTGGAAAAGGGAATGAAACAAGGGACAACCCACACCAGCTATACAGCAGTAACCATAGAAACTGTAAATAGAAAAGAGCATTTTGATTATCAGCCTAAATGAAGGCAAGAGGGTTCACAAAGCTTTGAAAGAGTTCTGCTTCAGCAAACCTTTTCTGAGGCAAATGTTCCCTATGCTCTAAATGTCACAGTGGGAAGGGGGAAAAGGTACAAGTATGCAAAGTATTTTCCGATTAGAATGTCAGTGCCATAAGAATGCCACTATTAAATACTGAAGTGGAATAGCCTTTCCAGGACTGTATGAAAATGCAGGTGGGAGAACTGAGGGTATACTTGCCCTGTAATTTTTCACAGAGCAAAATTAGCATGTAAAGGAATTGGAGAGGCGGGAAGCCTTTTCTCTGATGCAAAGCATTGACAAGTAGTGTTTGACCTTTTGGAAAGTTATGACGTCTCCCACCCACCTTTTAAATTGGTCCAAAAAGATGCTATTGAATTATTTGGAACTCAGTTTAGTGTTAAGTCCAAAAAATACAGTTCAAAATGCTATGGGATTTTTTTTTGGAAGATGGTTTAGTTAAGGATATATAGGGAATTGAGAAAGTTGTCATTTTGGTGTTTTTCTTCACATTCTACTATGGAGTGAGAACAATTTTGGCAACTTTCTTTCACACTGAAGTCTGTGTGCTCCGGGTGACAGTTCGGGTTCACAGATTTTGTTGTGGGAAAGAAATACAAAAGTTTGTATTTTGCATTTCTCAGCAGAATCAGAGAAACTTTTTCTACCTTGTATGCCTGATTTCCTTGATTATCTGTCAGAAAGAACAAGCTCCAAGAGCATCTTATCATCAGGCTTCAATGCTTTGATTCAATAGCAATGTTTACTTGGCCATAATTAGAATGGTTCCAAAATTTGCATATCTTCCTGGATTTAGGAATTCCAAATTTCCAGAGTATAATTAATTAGGCATCCCTCATTGTTTCATTAATTTTGTGTAAGGCATTAGATGTATACAGTTTCACAGATTTCAGTTTTTTATTTTTCTCCCTGCTCCAGCATTTTAAATGCACATATGCTAATTGGCTACATTGCAAAAAGAAAAGCTAACTTCATTGAATTAAAAGATGTTTGCGTTGTGAGTTGTTGTGAGTTTTCCAGGCTGTTTTCTCTCCTGATGTTTTGCCTGCATCTACTATGGCAGGCATCCTCAGAGGTCAACCCAGTGATTCCAGCCATGAAAGCCAGAACAATCCAGTTTTTCTGGCCATGAAAGCCTTCAACAATACATTGTTCATGCTGTATTTTCAAAATCTGCAAGAAACTATTACTACATCTATTGCACAGCACAAAGAAAGAAAAATCTTGAAATTATTATTTCTATTATCAAAAGACAAAAATGAATGTGCACATCAGTATGTGTATACAGAGTGGAGAGAGAATGTCATTTTATTTAAGTTACATTCCACCTTTCTCCCAATATGGGAGAAGTCACTGAAAGTAGCAATGCATCTTAGCTCAGCAATTACTTTTAGCTATTTTCCTAGTTAACTGCATTCAGGGAAAGAGAATGCAGGACAGGATGAACCCAGTAAACCATTAGTAGAATCTGTTCATACCTGGTGAAGTCCAGCTGTTGAGTTGTTATGGAAGGTGGCGCACAGAGAATTTGAACTGGCACTGATTATCTGGTAAATCTGAGTGGTAAGGTGTCTTATACGGCTTTAACCTGGGAGTCAGGGGAATACTAAAGTAAATTTCATGGTCCACTTTCTTTTATTGTGGTTGGGGAGAAAGTAGGAATGATTTCAGCATTTCTGACCATTGCAACCATGACAATGACTTGATCATGGCTTTCTTTTTTGTTTTACCTCCTAATTGGCTAGTCCAGCCAGTGATCATAACAGAGGGTTGAAGGGACTCTAGCTTCTGTTGAATTATAGAGCTGAAAAACACTTGAAGGACTATGTAATCGTATGTTCAATCAAAATATTTCTTAGCATAAGCTTATGGTTAGTTGATGACAACAAAAGCAGTCTGAGAAATAATTTCAGAAATATAGTGTGATTGTAGAGGGCATATTCCTGGTCTTTCCATAGAAACAGGAAACTTTGAATAATACTAAAAGCTACTTAAATAAACTACTCCTACTAGAACAGTGGTTCTCAACCTGTGGGTCCCCAGGAGTTTTGGCCTTCAATTCCCAGAAATCCCAGCCAGTTTACCAGGATT
Source organism: Anolis apletophallus (assembly GCA_030556195.1). Lineage (NCBI taxonomy): Eukaryota > Metazoa > Chordata > Lepidosauria > Squamata > Anolidae > Anolis > Anolis apletophallus. Next base: position 43,728,408 of record JARBWK010000010.1, on the reverse strand, counting down.
TCTGGGAGCTGAAGTCCAAAACATCCGGGGACTCACAGACTGAGAACCACTGCACTAGAAATTGACATAGAGTCACTTTGAAGAACCAGGAAAGTTCTGAAGAATTACGATAACTAGTTAATTAACTAATACATGCTTATGTAAATATATCAGAATAGGCTTTTTTCCATATAAAGCTATAGTTGGTCCTTCTCTATTCTAGGTAGACAGATTCAACCATTGCTTGAAAATATATTTTTTTATTTTAAAACTTGATTTTGCCATTCTATATAGAGAACACTATGTTGCTGCATAACTGTATATTTTGGGGCTTGAGCATCTTCCGAATTTTGTATTCACATGGTTGTGGGGATCCAATGCATACAGAAACATAGAGAAAGGGAGGGGGACTGTTATGGTTTTTCTCAATAATATCTTCTCACATCAGCAAGTGACATGAGATAGAATCCTATACAACAATTGAGAATGTTTAAGGAATCTGACCTGGGCAAATTGTTATTTGCAATGACCTTATCTGTTTCTCACAAAATGTCATGAAGCTCAGAACACCTTTGTGTAATAAATTTTGGCATTCTCCAAAAAGTTATTGGCAATAGAACCATAACAAAATACTCTTTTATGACTGATTGTAAGAGGAAATGCACATTCAGATTGTATATTCAGTTGGATATAGATATTTTAAGACAGATTTTAACATTACAGATGATGCATAAAACAAAGTGAATCATAATTATTGGTAAAAATCTTCATGGGGAAAGAACCAGAAATATATCTTCCTAATTTACTAGTCTTCCTAATCTACCAGCAGCAATCCATTAATATGATTCTACTGCAATGCTGAGAATAGGCAATGTTATGCAGTGATGCAGTAACAGGGAGAAAAAATCTTGTGGTATCTTGTTCAGATCTCTGCCAAGGTTGGTCTTGAATAAAGCTTTGAGCAAAATGTGAAATGAATCAGAAAGATTATGCTCCATTAACACATCCATAAGAGCTTTAGGGGAGAAGTTAGAAGATTAGAAATAGTTCATGTGATATGTCCAGTCGTCTGCACATTGTGAGAAGTGACAAGCACTTCAATGTGGATTGCAGTCTGCTGTAATGGTTAATGCTGAATCTATCACAAGAAAACCCTAGTTCAAATCTCTTATCAGCCATGAGGTGAAACATCATCTCCTGGTGGGCCATATGGTCTATATCCTGATCAGGACAAGTGCTGGAATGAAGTCAGAAAAATTGGACAAACCACTTGCACCATGTTCAGGAAATTATGGAAACAAGCAAGCATAGACACAGTAGTAATAGGAGTAATAATACTACAATTACCTGGATCTGTAGCAGACATCAAGGAACCAAAGAATAAACAATCAGTGAAATGAAAGTCACCACTCTTCAGCTGATTGAGATGCACCATGGCTTTTACAAAGCCATACATTAACAACCTGCATAAGTGAGAGAAGGGGAAAAACATTTAGACCCATTATGGAAATCACAATTCTCTTATTCCCACACTGGTTTTCTCTTTAAACTGCTAGGCATTTGCCTCCAAAGTAATTTCGATACTTGTTACAGTAGTACAGAACATAAATTGTTTATGTCAGGTAAACCTAGTTCTGCTTTAGCCTTGAAATATTATATCAAAATTTTATAGACGGGAAGGAGAAAAGACAGAAAAATCAAACCAAACCTCCTTTTTCAGGAAAGATGATCAATTTATTCACTTGGTGACAGATGACAATATATTTAGCCACTTATTTCATAGAAATAATGTGAAGCAAGCTGAAGTTGAGATTATCAAAAGCCGTCTGTCAGATAATATAGAGCCTTCACAGAAGTAGGTATGACAGGAGCGGTTGTATTGATGAGTTCTAACAGATCTCAACGGATTGCTGTCATAGATGTTTTTGTTTATTTTTTAAATATCACAAGGATATGCAATGGGGTTTTTTAAAAAAAATTGAGCATCATGCTCTAAACAAGATATCAGTCAACGTAGCAACAATCAATCAAAAGGTCAGATTTGAAAAGAATTTTTAAATCTTGCTAACTTTGCAACAAGAGAACTCAATTTAATTGTATATTTCCCTGTTGTAGAACAATCCTGAGTTTTGGTCATTTGAATAATATGAAAGTCATTAGCCTAATTTATTTGTTGAACATCTTTAGATAGTATACTAGTTGGTAGCTCTGATATTGGTGGAGTGGTGAATTTCCTGTTGATTTCAGTGTGGACATTAAATATGCTTTCCAAAGTCCTTCAAGATAGGATTAAATCCTTGAGTGTATTCACCATGTTAATAGCATCAAAGCACTGCTAACACTGTTTAGAACATGACAATGTTCCATATGTTTGTAATGCAAGAAAGTCAACACAAAAAAGTTGTAACCTCCCTGTCATAGAATATAAATATTTGTCACTGTAGACAAATGTTTTCTATCAAGAAGCTGCATTCTTTCCACAATGAAATTTCCTCGGTGAGGCACACCTCAGTAATCAAATGTGCCAAAGAAGCCCACAATTAAATGTAAGACATGTAGTGAACAAAATATTATGTATTATATAAAAAAGATTTTTCATCATTTGAGGAGCCACTTCTACAAAAACATATTAAATATGTTGGCTGGCTACACCCTAAGGTAGACTTGAAGTACATGCATGGGATAGAAAAGGTGAATAGAGAAAAAATATTTTCTCTGTCACACAACACTAGGACTAGGGGGCACTCCCTAAAGCTCCAAGGTAGGAAAGTTAGGACTAATAAAGGGAAATATTTCTTCACCCAGAGGGTCATTGGGTTATGGAACTCACTTCCAGAGGAGGTTGTGACAGCGGTCAGCCTGGACAGCTTCAAGGCAGGATTAGACAGATTCATGGATACCAAGGGAATCAGTAGCTACTGAAATGGACATTCAAGTGCCACCTCTGTGTTGATGGAGGCAGGCAGGATTTCCCTGGGTACTGGTTGTGGGGGGTCGGGAGCAGGTGAGGGTTTTGCCCTCCTTTCTGCTAGAGATCCCTGTGTACAGCTAGTGGGCCACTGTGTGACACAGAATGCTGGACTGGATGGGCTGAGGCCCGATTCGGCATGGCTCTTCTTATGTTCTTATGTTCTTATGTTCTTATGTACATCCTCAGTGAGCACACAGAATGATCAGGAAAATTCTGAGTGGTGCTAGCATTCTTTCATGTTATTTCATAAAAATATTTAATCCCACAGACCTCTCGGACAGTGCAGGGACAAGGACAAGATGAGTTGAAAGTGATCATTTTACTATTTGGCCATCTACAGTAAGAATTTGAGATAAAAAAACAAATCAAACTGCATTTAAACTTGAATTCAATTCAGGGATATAATAGAAAAAATATGATGGTAAAATAACAGTACTATAACTGATTTCCTGTTGTATACTTACAACCTCAATCACTGTTAATGTATATCTCAGTAAGTTTGGGGATCAACATGAGGCTAAACTCCATATGAGTCAGTTTCAGTTTCACAAGATGAACCAATCTCCTTTTTAAAAAGAAAATTCTGACATCTGATTTCCACTTAAGCATTTCATATATTTGATACAATCTTAATGCCAGTAATATGATCATAATAGATTTAACAGCTAGTTTAATTATGCAGAACACAATTGCTTTGGGTGTAACATAGTTGCTATGAGTCATACTTTCCTATTTTATTTTTCTTGTTTATCAGTATGCATGTTCCATGCCCCCAGCAGCCCAAGAGAAAAGGTAGCATGGAAATTGATCTTCAAGGGAGGTAGTGCAACACAGACATGTATATTTAATTTCCTTGTGGAGACTGGGAACATGATGAGAAGGGACAAAATTATGCATCGGCTGCCTTTTTCATTCCTTTGAGTGGCCATATAGGTCAAGAAGCACTAGAACTTTTATCTATTGACTCCATTCCCTAGAAGAAGGGGTTTTGAAAGCTACTGTACAGAGAAATGGAGTAGGGGTGAGCTACTAGAAATGATTATAAGTATGTAAACTTGTAAGCTATTGGAAAAGATGCCCAGAACATAAGAAAACAGTTTACAACATTAGGACAATGCAACATGCAGATTACTATGCCAGTTACTGGGGAGGACTCTTGGGTGTCTTTATAGTCACTGGGGATTCCTTGGAGTTTGACCTCAAGGCTCTGAACCCTGGAATCAGGACAAGACCTTCTCTAAAACCTTCCTGAAGCTCTTATCCAAAGCTTTGGGCCTTCAGAGATAATGAATAACTAATGTCTTCCTGTTAGGTATACTACTACAGCACATACACTGAGACAACAGCACTAATTCAGAAGGGTGTTTTATTCAAGGCCCATGCTCCTTCCCTCTCAACATGAAAGCTATTTTAATAACAACACATATTTATTTAGCTATTTACCTATATGCTAATAAAAAAGAAACCGTGTTTAACTGAACATACAAATAGTCCCCCGGCAAGCTTGAAAGCAATTGATTAAAAATAATGTGTTGCCTATTACTCATTGAACCATTAAAACAACAGTTGCAAACATTATTTCAATCATTATAATATCAAGAATGTTAACAGCTGGAGAAATGATTAATGGCTTATTTTACTTTATTTTTTTACTGCAGCAGATCGGTTTTAAACTATTTAGATAACTTTAAGTGATTTTAAAAATAAAATAAAAGCAGAACCCTACCAATGACAAACCACCATTTACAACTAAGCTCCCCAAATCTAAGTATCAAAAAAGTGACATCTCAATGAAAGCAAAGAGAACTAGAAGAAAGAGGCACTTTATTTCTCTGTGTTTGAAAGCAGGTGGAAATTCATATGAAGCATGTGTTGTTGTGCAACACCAACTGAAGTTAATCACTGAATCTCCACAGCTGAAGGCAGTAATTGGACATAAAGGAGGTTGCTGTCCATTTAAAATCAAAGAGGGAAAGAGAATTAAGTAGAAATCTCTGTCTAAATGAAGATCGGCTCTATGTACAACAAACAACATTCCATGTTCTTCATCTAGACACCTAAATCTATTTATTGATTGAATGTCAAGGAGAACTATTGTCTACTGTTAAATAGTGTCTTCTTAATATAATCTTCCTGAACACAATAATGCATTCAGATGGTATAAAAATAAAGTTTTGAACAGTTCTGTGCCACGTAATTCTACAGTGGTGCCTGAATCTTTAATGTACATTTCACTTCCCCAATCTGTTTTCTAATCTGTTATTGGATTCTTACCTCCTAATATGCCCTAAGGGATCCTCTCTGCCTAGACATGATTATATTGTAGCCGAAGGCTTCTTGATAGCTGTTACTGGGAAAAACATACAATCAAATATAAGGAAGAGTCCTTCGTTTGCCTGCTTGTTTCTTTTTTTCCTGTTGTATAGAGCAATGAAGAAATATACCGATAGCCTGTTCATCTCTTCCGTAGATCAAATCACAACAGTTTTATCAAATTTATGGTCTAGCTTTGATTTAATTAGCCCCAGAACATGTTCTGATTGCTCAGCCTTGAATATCTACAGTGGTAATTTGGGAAAGTGCCCCTGAGAATTTAGACTACCTGTAAATTTTCCTACTATAAGTGATATTAAAAAAGAGCCTAGAGAATATGAAACAATCTGGTTATGAAATAGAAGAATGGATGGAGAACAAGGGTAGGAGGCAAAGTACTAGATCAGGGGGAAATGAGCTGAAGATCCAAAGAAGGAGATGTGGAGGCAGACAGGCTAGAAGTCAGATATTGGATCAAGAAAAGAACAGAGGAGCACAGTCAGAAAATGTCAATGTGAACTGGCTGGCAACCAACTAAGGGATTGCAAAGATGAGATGAAGCAAAGAAGTATGGTAGACAGAAGGAATAGGTGTTTATTATTTTGGGATTTTGTGAGAATGTTTTGAATAGGCACTGTGTGAAACTAAAGTCACACTTCAGATGCAGTGGTTTACCATTTGAGGATGGATTTGTAGTGTCCATTGTCCTTTAAGATCAGCGCCAATCATGGATTTATGCTGCAAACATTTAAGCCAGGACTACTGCCTAGAGTAGGGTTTCTTAAACCTTGCTGCCCCAAGGGTTCACAAGTAGAGAAAGTTTAAGAAACCATACTCTATATTATATATCTATATATACTAGGGTTCTTTTCATGTCATGAGCAACTTGAGAAACTGCAAGTCACTTCTGGTGTGAGAGAATTGGCTGTCTGCAAGGATGTTGCTCAGGGGATGCCCAGATGTTTTGATGTTTTACCATCCTTGTGGGAGACTCCTCTCATGTCCCCACATGGGGAGCTGGAGCTGACAGAGGGGGCTCATTCACGCTCTCCCCAGATTTGAACTTCCGACCAGTCCTGCTGTCACAAGGGTTTAACCCATTGCACCAACGAGGCCTCCATTATATACTAGGTATAAAAATAAAACATTCACTGATAATAAATAAATAATAAATCAGTTGACAAGTAAATGAACTTTAAAGGGATGTATCCAAGAGGATGAACACTATCCCCCTTGGTAGTTCTTGAACTAAGCACTGGATAGGATTCACTGCCTCACTGATGTTGAAGTCACCAGTCACCATTGACTTTGATTAGGCAATACAATTGGGCATTGTGTGGCCAAAACCCTATTATTGTGTTCACAGACTGTGTTGATTCAATATGCAAAAGGGAGGCAGACCATAGCCCTAGTCCTCCAACTCTAGTTCTCAAGTGTTAAGACTTTTGACTGCACAAAAACTTCTATGAATCTTGTTCAGATGTGTCACTTTTCCATTATTCTTGTGGGCAGTTGCACAGACTCCTTATCATTACTCTTAATATTCACAAACAATTCTCCTGTTTAGATCTTCTGCATACAACCCATCATTGTTTCAATAACTGAAAATCTCACTGCTTCTTTCAAAACAAGAGACTCTCAGTATCATATAAGGTGGTGGTTCATGGGTGGTGGGATTAGGGAAATAATATTTGTATTTTGACTGTTGAATTCTGTATATTGTATGCTATTTTTACATAACACTAAAATTATACACAAAAAGTGTCATATGAGGTTAACTTCATTTGTGGTTTCCCAATAAACAAAACAGTACAACCAATGATTTATGTATGAACTGGATGAATCTTTTTTATATATATATATAAAACCATACAGATTAATGCATGACCTTGTGAAATTAATCAAGGCTTGCAGTCCATTTGGACTGTGAATATGATTTAAACAATTAAGAAAGCATTCACAAAAGTTTGCATGGAAGAAGGCTTTGCACAGGAAAAACAAAATAAAATGAGCAAGGGTCTTTCCATACAGCCATATAACCCAGAATTTCAATATCTGCTTTGAACTGGATTATATGAGTCCACACTGCCATATAATCCAGTTCAATGTGGATTTTAAAGACATGCATCTATGGTTGATGTCTAGGCATGCACTGATGTGAAAGTATTTTGGAAACATATCAAAAATCTTTAAAGTCTTCTAAGCTCTGCTAAGAGCCAAGCAACACAGATAGCAATACACATTCTAAATCTATACCAGAGCTATATCTCTTCAGACTGCAGCAGTGGAAATAATATAATGGAACAATCCTTTGTGTATAATAAAGGTTCTATGTGCAGAAAAAATGTAGGTGGCCATAAAGATGTTACAATGCACATACATGTACACAGAGGGGAGAAATGAGATTCCTCCTATTGATCGTCCACTGTGCCTTATGCCCATTAAAGTGTTGGTATGCAGTCTGCTTTACAGAACAAATTCATCTATGGAAGGGAATTAAACAATGAGCTTTTCTTTATTCAAATTTTTGGTTTGAAGGGCTGCTCAATCCTCAAATGTCCCCTTGATCAGAGTTTGAGGATAGGAGGAGGATGGCTCGCCTCCTCCTGGGATTTAACTGAGGCAATCGGTTTCCATGCACATCATACTCCCAAACCAGGGTTTGGCCAATATATTATGCTGCCCATACCATGGACATTTTCTGGGATTCCAAATTTGACATAGGCTTCCAAAGTGTATTACTCACTTTCACAATTTATCCTCAGCTGATGAAGTCCTTAGGATAGACTGAGTGGACATGGTCTTTTTTAATCACCATGTTTAGTCTAAGATGTGTAACCTGTCCAATATTTGTGGTAAAAGGTAAAGGTTTTCCCCTGACATTAAGTCCAGTCATTTCTGACTCTGGGGGTTGGCGCTCATCTCCATTTCTAAGATAAGAGCCGGCGTTGTCCATAGACAACTCCAAGGTCATGGGGGCAGCATGAATGCATGGAGTGCTAGAGTGGTACCTATTGATCTACTTACATTTGCATGTTTTCAAACTGCTAGGTTGGCAGAAGCTTTGGCTAACAGCGGGAGCTCTACGCTGCTTTCTGGATTCGAACATGCAACCTTTTGGTTAGCAAGTTCAGCATCTCAGTGCTTTATCCCACTGCACCACCGAGGGCTCCGTATTTGTGAGGAAAATATTAATATTTTATTAATAATACTTAAGATCTAGCTCTCTTCTCTAAATCCTAGTTTTCTAAGGATGTTTTCCTGAGCTACCCTATTTCTGAATCAAAAACAGTTCAGGAAAAGGCTGAAGGGTTTCTCTCAAACAGGATTTGCCATTTTCAGTTCTAAACTCCCTTAACCAGATGTAAGTTATACTGTGCTGTGGAGCTTACTTTCAAGAGATTACAGCTTTAAATATTAAATATCTTCACTATCCTATCCTTAAACCTGAAACCTGGCAATAAACTATTTTTTAATCAAAACGGATTTAAAACTCTTTGCTGGGTTTTTAAAACCAGATCTGGCTTTCATGACAGCCCTTCACATTCTCTATAAAATGAGATTGTGCTACCATTAGGACATAATTAAGATCAGTTTGTGACTTCCAGACTAATGGAAATGAGATTAGGGAATAACCCACTGTAAAATCTGGCATGAATTTAACCATAAAAGCCTGTTTGACACTGCTTTAACATTTTTATTGGATTAAATGAGCTACACCATCATGAAAGCAAGACGACTAGAGCAGCTTATGACTTGAAGACTTGAAAAGAAAGACTAGAAGTGACCTTACAAGGTCATAGTTAGATAATTTATGGTAACAATTACAATAACTGGAAGCTTCGAAATATGTTATTGCCAAGGGGAGGGGAAAAACACAAATTATAATTTGAGGAAAAAAAACACATTTCAATATATATTCTCTTTCTTTTCCAACATGGAGCTAACTCTCATGAGAGAATAAATATTATCTACTGGGAAATGTCAGTTGACTCCACGCTTTTCAGTGTACTTAATAAAACCAAATAATAGTATTTGAGCTATACATTGTAAGACTGTTGAATATTATAGGGTCACATCCAATTAACTGATTGAGAGAGAATTTGTGCAGAGGCTAGCAATTCTGATTAAAAAGCAAAGCCATCAATGCCTTAGGAAACAAACTAAGACGTTATTGTAAGAGCTTCATTAAACGTAGGAAACTTCTCTAAGGGTCTATATACACCTGGGAAAGAAGACTTATTCATGCCATTTTCCCAATCTGCATAGAAAGCAAGTCATCAAAATGTAAGGGAAGTCTGCTTCTTCTTCAGTTTTCAGGGGCTTTCTGAAAAGGATATGGGTTGCAGTAGAGAGAAAGAGTGGGGAACATGGAAAATCCACCTGTGCAGTGTTTATTTATTTAGAACTTTTATATCCCGCTCTTCTCTACCTCTGTGGAGGGACTCAGAATGGCTAACAACAGCAAAAATTCAATGCTACACAATAAATAACATTTTAAAAACAACATGCATAATAAATACAATTATAAAATACATATAAAAGACAGTTCACCAAGTTAAAAACATCATCCAGCTCAATCCAACATTGTGGTTCAATAACTCTTAGTCTTTTCTGGTTAAATCCATCAGTCTGCGAATGCCTGATTCCAAAGCCTGGATTTCAGTTGCTTCCTGAAAGTCAGGAGGGAGGAGGCAGACCTAACCTCATTGGGGAGAGAGTTCCATAGCCAGGGGGCCACCACAGAAAAGGTCCTGTCTCTCATGTTGGATTGCATAGTAGCTTTTTAGCAATAGTGATGGGCACTGTAGAAAGCTAGCTGAGATGCTTTCAAAACCTCAACCACATGTCTTGTCATTTGATTTTGGCCAGTTTCCTGGCAGCTTTATCTACCCACACTAGAGCAATGATGATGATGATGATGATAATAACAACAACTTTACTTTTATACCCCGCCTCCATCTTCTTGAAGGGATTCGGTGGGGTGGGGGCTTACAGAGGGACATGCCCAACAAAAAAGGTTAAAATAAGCATCAAAACTAAGCAATATTAAACATCAATAAACATAAAATCAGACAACATTATAAAAATGATTAAAAGCTATCATGGCTGAGCAAATAAAGTGCTGGGTTCAGTTCATAATTACTAAGTGCAATGAATCCTAAGAAGAGCCAGGGAAAGTTTTGCTACTGCAAAACTGGAGCCAAGATTAAGACTAAGATAAAAACAGAAATGTGTCGGTGAAGAATGTCAAAATAAAAATGAAATAAACAAATAAAGTTGGTATGTACGTAACTAGATGAGTAATTGTGTACACCTGTGGTGTAGTCTACACTGCAGATGAAGTCAGAATGTGATCAGTGAAGTTACTGTGTGTACATTTAGAAAGAAATGCTATGAAACATATAGCCTGCTCATTCTCCCATATCAGTCTCCTGAGATTCTAACACGTAAGAATAAATAGAGCACTGATAGCAACTCTGTCTTGATTTTACCATTGATCAAGAGTCCAGAGGGTGATAACGATATCACCAGAAACAAATTGGCTGACAAATAGCAAAGAATAATCAACTCTAAAAAAAATAGGGGTGGGGAAATATACTGGTACATGTTTCAGTGACCACAAATCTGGCAGCATCTTTCTGTGTGAATACTACAACAAATAGGAACATGGGTTTTGGTGCAATCAAATAGAACAGTTCTATTTGATTGACCTGATCAATGTTTAATGGCATGTGCATAAATGCACATATGCACTTTAACATACATACACACTGTAGCTGGATAGGATCACTTCAAAATGGAACAGTTCTATATAACTGGTCCAGTCCATAAAATCTCCTGTCTTCTGGAATTTGAGTTGTCTCCCAGAAATTGAAATGCTCAATTGTAGGCTGAAGTGGGATTATATGTGCAGAAGGTAAAAGCCTTCTGAACAATTGGATGGCCCTCCAAGAGAGTCTGCCTCCAAGGCAAAACCAAGAATGGCAACTTGGAAGTCCCTAAACAGACTCAGAAATTGAGTAGGCAGATCAAAAGGCAAAATAGAACTACCTAAAAGAATCCTCCACCTTGTGCGACTGTGGAGCAGAACTCTGCATCTTCTTGTCTACAATGTCATGCCTCATGTACAGAGAAATAATTGTTGGATGCTATGGATAATGCAGTCACTGTTGTCTGGTTTTGGTCAAAAGACATTTAGGTACTTGTGCTCCTTCTATTTTTATCAGTTTTATACTAATTTATGCAATGCTTTTAATAATAAATAAATAAGGCTGTGGGATTTCCTCTTCTCTGTTTCTCCCTTCCTCATTCCTATTCCCAAGTTAGCTGTTATCTTTTCTGTTATATTTGTATTTGCCTTTTGCTTTTGTATTTCAATGCTGAACTTTGCCATTAATTCCAGATATGTATAACACAACTGGAAAGAGTTACTGGTTTTGGACTGTAGTTTCCAAAATTCAGCATCCAGCTTGGCCACTGTTGTAACCCAAACAATTAGCTCCCAAGATCAGCCAGACCAACATTGTGGTGGGCAAAATATACTCTGAATTTTTCAGGAGTGCCTTCAAGTTACTTTTTCTTTACTAAATGGTTCCAGATCTGTGCCCTGACACTGTAGTGAGATACTAAGTCTGAATTCAAAATAAATCTAGGATGCAATGGACATGTCTTATTCATAGAATTGTAATGGGGCTTTAAGATGAGGTGTCCTAATTGTAACTCAATTGCATATTCCTCCTGCTGTTCCAGCTTTTTTATTTCATTCTACGTACAAACTATCCATTAAGGGGCAGCGGGGGGTGGGATGTATTGCTTGTGTTCTCATTGATAGCCACTCAATGCTTAAACAAAACCCCTAGAGCCCTTTTCACACTTCAAAACTTTAGCACATTGATTTTACTTTAACTGCCACAGTATCATCTTATGGAATCATTAAACTAACCATTTAAGGAGGAGTATTTAGAATTCTCCACCAGAGAGCTCCAGTGTGTCACCAAATTACAGACGCAAAGATTCTATTGGAAGCTGCGATGGCAATTAAAGTGAAATCAAACAATGTTATTGGATAGTGTGAAAGGGCTTCAGTGGAAGCAGGAGCCAGGAAAATAACAACGTAGGATGCATTGGACCTTTTCATAGATCAAAGGACCTCAAGTACTTTTGTTGCAATGAGCCGCAAAATATGCAGGTCTCGGTTCAGCCTAACCAGCAAGACTGTCTCATCAAATGCTGGGAAATCATTAATCTATCACTGAAGGTGATAGCTTAACTATACTGAAAGAGACATAGGTGTTTTAGCAAGAAAAAACAAAAATTCACCCACCAGTCAGATATGGGGGAGGAAAGGAAGTGTAGTCTCGGGGACAGAATGAAAGTTTCCAGGGCAAACTGTCATTAGCTCATGCCTGCAAGGTTGAGTTTTAATCAAGAACGAGCCAGCAGGTGACAAGTATGAAGGAGGCAGTTACTTAACCTGTGCTGAATAGATTATCGCTCTCTTCCACTCATGCTGCTGCTAAGAAAAGAAGATGTTCCTAATGATAGACTGAAGGCCTAACTGCTGTGCTGCCATATTACTAGTATTTGATTAACCAGCATGACATATTTAGGAGATTTGCAGCTTAATAGACAATGCATTGTAACTGGGTATTTATAGTCTTCCACATTTGTATTCTTCCCAGGCCGACATGCATAACCAAATTCGAAAGATAACTGTGTTTGCCAGATAGTTAGAATACAGATAGTTGTACTATGCAAAGGACGAAGCGTTCCTCCCTTTTTCACTTTATAGACATTATATGTGCAGGGGATATTTATGTATAGTAACATCCTGCTCATCCCCATAAATTCTGCAGTGTTGTCAGGATTGTAGCCATGTCTATAATGATTAAAGTAAGGTTTGACAGGGAAGGATCATCCCAGGTCCTGTAACTTCAGAGCCAGAACCTGAGACCTAGGGCTGACCCTTGGTAATATAACATGGGGCTATCTTGAGAGATGTCATGAAATTTTGTAAGTTAAAGTAAACTACAGTTGTTACAAGCATCTTCTTTAAAGATTAGGTACAAAATCTAATGAATGAGAAAATATTTCTCCGACTGGAAATTATGGTACATTTCCCAACTTAGCACTTTATGAATTGATGGCAGTTAGTTTTATGTACTGTTATTTTAAAATTGTAAAATTCTTGTTTCTCCAAGGAAAGTCCATGAAGGATATTCGTGGTGATATGTTGCAGACATTGGGGATCAATGCCCTTCATATTATACAGTTAAGAACTGAGTTGCCAAATTTAAAACAAGTCATTGCAGCACCAATGATGAGGAATCTCCTGGATGATCAAGAGTGGTTGTTGTTCCGGAGATCGTCAATGCTATACACAACCTCATACTGGCGAATCAGCAAATTTCAGCTAAAGAAAATGCAAACATCATGGAGATTTCTCATGAATGTGTTTGTGTCATTATCCATGAACATTTGAACATGAAGAAGCTATCTGCAAAGTGAGTTCCCAAATGTTTGACAACAGATCAGAAAAGCATGTGAGTCAAAACTTCCCAGTCCATCTGTCAGCATTTCCAAACTGATAAGAACTTCCTGGATCAATGGGTCACTATGGATGAGACTTGTATGTATTTGTATGACCCCCAAAACCAAGGAGCAGTTAAAAGATTGGAGGCACAGTGGTTCTCCTCATCCAAAAAAGTTCAGGGTGCAAAAATCAGCCACTAAGGTGATGGCGTCTGTGTTCTGAGATAAGGAGTGCATGCTGCTAATGGACTACCTTCAAAATGGTTCCATCTTCAATAGAAGGTATTACATTGAACTTTTGGACCAATTGAAGGCAGCTCTGAAGGCCAAAAGGCAAGGCAAGCCGTCCAAAGGAATCTTGTTCCTGCAAGACGCCTCTGCTCACACTGCACAAATGTCCATGGCAAAACTGGTGGAGCTAGGCTTCCAGCTGGTTGACCACTCACCTTATTCACCAGATCTAGCTCCCTACGACTATCATCTGTTTCCAAACCTGAAGAAACACCTCAAGGGTACCTCAAGGATGACTGGTTTGAGACACAAGCAAAATCCTTCATTTTGCAAGGCTTACAGAACTTGGAATACTGATGTAAGAAGTGTGTTGATATGAGTGGAATAAATGTAAGCTTTCATCTTCCTATCTTGTTTCTTTCTGGGTAAAGCCAAAGACTTATCAGCAGCCCCGTGTGTGTGTGTGTGTGTGTGTGTATACGCAAGCACTGGTTTCAGTACATGGGAATAATGATAGTCCAGCCAAAAATAATTTGTCCAAACTGGACTTTTAATGGGCTGTTAGTAACTGGTCCCAATTTTGTTTGTTTTTCTTTTTAAATAATGGAACCCTCGATTCCTTCCTCAGCCACCAAAGGTTCAGAATGATGATAATTCAATTAATAATCAGCAAATATTTTTGGAAGAGGGAGGTCGTGGTGGCGATGTTGATGCTTATTATGCTGGTGGTGAAGATGGTAGTACAGATTGTGAGATGGTGAAAATCAGACACCAGCAGGGCTAACTTATTTATGCAAACCCAGTCAGAATGAGGGAGAAGATCAAAAACTATACTGAGAAAATTGAGAGAGAGAAAGAAAAAGTAATTAAATGACCAAACAAAGCTGAGCATTGGACATTTTGTTAACAAAGGTGCAATCCATTACTGTGTTAAAAGACTCCAAGCTCAATTTGGATACCAGAAACAAATTCTTGACCCATGTCTCTGAAGATGGCATGTACCTTAATTCTAAGAGCTATATATGACAGATATTATTTTGCACCCGACTTCAGTTTGTTTTCGATATGATTATTCGTCTAATCATTATAAAAAAATTATTGCAATAGCCATTGGTTTAATTATATTTAAACTTATTAAGTCAAATAATTGGCTTGGGAACAAGTTGGGAGATATATATGTGTGTATGTGTGTGTGAGAGAGAGAGAGAATATATATATGTGTGTGTGTGAGAGAGAGAGAGAGGGAGAGAGAGAGAGAGAGAATAGGGTCACATAAGTGAGAATTTACTTGGATGGCACAAAGCAACCCCAACATATATGTTGCTGTTTATATACAGCACGGTGTAGTTGTTTGAGTGTTGTACTAGTAGGAGACCAGGGTTGAAATCTTTACTTGGCTATTTTGATGAAGATTTGAGCCCTGGATAAACTATACTCACTCAGCCTTAGATAAAGTCTATGGCACCCCCCTCTCCCCAAGTACAAATCATGCCATTAAAACCCGATGATAGGTTCCCCTTGGGATCACTATAGCACATAAACAACTTATAAGCACATAGCAATATTATATGTGTGTATGTCCTTATGAGGAAGAAAGCTTCCTTCACCTTGTCACTTCCAGTAGCTACATTCTGAATGATTGTGTGAACTGACCCTGAAGCCTACATAAGCATCTTTCTGCTGTATGCGCATATATTCTCTAAATTCCCTTCTATTCCGAAATACTTCAAATTAGGTGTCATTTGTCTTTAATATTTTTCCCACAGGCTACTGTCATGTGTTGTTCCTTTTATGTAAATGTCAGTTTTCTAGTGGTTTAAGATTAAAACAGCAAGAGTCAATTATACAGAAGACTCTTTTCCCCCAGAACTGTCCTAAAAATCAAGAATGCTATTGAATTAAATACAAATGATTTAGGAAAGCCTCAGCATTCATTGCAGATCCAGCTTGTGTCTTGTTATGTTTCTATCTAGCCACAGTTTAAAGAATTCATCAAGTCTACTGTAACTCTCTTGTTTAGGAATAATTAAAATGCACAGTTCAATGCTCTGATGATTTAAGAGTCTTTAAAATATGTGCTAGTCCTGTGCTTTTTTAGTCAAAATGATTGAGTGGGAAATTGCCATAAATGTTTCCTGGGTGAGGTAAATTAATGATAATTAAATCAGATTAAGTAGAGGTGCAATTGCGAGACACCGGTTGTGTTTTACGCTAAGTATTTACTTTGTAAAATATCACCAAGGATGTTTTTATTGAGAAAAGACGAATATTTTCTTTGATAAATGGAATCAGTTATGAACAATTGTAGGCATTCTGTGGCATACATTTTCTGGGCAATTCGAGTCAGTTAAGAAAGAAGACCCATGAAAACTGTAATGAAAACAAACAGGGCTGTAACACTAAAGGGACACACTGGAGGACAATCCATGTTGGGTGCAGATCCTATGGAAGGATTTGGAAGTGCTCCACCTAAGTAATCACTTCTTCTTAAGGATAGTGGTGGTGGAGAGGCGCAACCAGAAAACCAGCAGAGAGATACTGAATGCCAAGGAAGGAGTCTGCCTACCTAACCAACAGCTGCAGAAATGAGAAAAGTGTTGGTGGTAGGGGATTTATAAAGTGTTCCCTTGCTACTTCGTGGTTTGCTTTTCACAGACTCGCTGTTTCGCGGTTTAGAAATCTGCTTTGGAGTTGACTGGAAACTTGACATGATTGGACACTTTGGACTTGACTGGACACTTTGGACTTGACTGGACTGACAATGTGTTCCACTTGATGGCTTTAATTAATTATTGTTGCATGTAGTGGTTTTTAATGTAATGTTTATAAAAATGTTTTTAATGCTTTTTAATGATGTTGAGTATATGGTGTATTTTTATATTGTATTGTGGTGTTGCGGCCTGTAGTGCTGCAAATGTAAGCTGGGCTGAGACCCCCTACGGGGGTGATAAGCTACGGGGTACAAATACCATCAATAAATAAATAAATAAATCACATTAAAAATCACAAAATGTATAAAAATATATTTTGAAAGTATTAATGCTAACACTAAAAGAATATTATAAATCATAAAAAGTATGATTTATAGTAAATAGCATATTTACTCAGCAGATGAATACACACCAAAAATGAAAGTAGGACTTGCGCAGTGGCCACTTGAGACGCCACTTGCCGATGTGAGATTGTAATACACACACACACACACAGCATCCCTACATTGTGGATTTTCTCTTTTTGCCGGTGGTCCTGGAACGTAACACCCGTGATATGCGAGTGAACACTATATAGAGAGAATTATGTGCTAGCTGACCAAGATGAAGTGCATGTATCTGGGATGTCACAGACTGTGCTGTCATGCCTAGGCTTAAGGGGAGTGACTGTGTGGATTGCTGAAAAGGACCCATGCCCAGGGGATGCTGATACCTTCCTCTTGTGGAGAGACTTCTCACAAACTTAGCAGACCGAGGCCTTTGAGGTAATTAATGAATTTATTTAACAAGTCACAAAACAGGTGACTGGCCTTTTAGATGGTTGCAAAGTCTATAACGTCTAATAGTTGAAATTAGCTTACTCAGTCCCTTTTGCCCAGTCCGTGGGCAATGGATGGTGATGCCTCTCCTTCTTTTCTTGGGTCAGCCGCCACGGATGGTGGACAGACCCCAGCCACTGGACTCCTATAAGATGAAGGGCAAGTCCTTCCTATGCTGAGTCCAGGGCTGGTTGAAGGCAGTAACTGTTTATTAAAAGAAGGTGACAGGCCGGAGCTGACAGCCCCGCAAATTCAGTCACACGTCCCTGGTAGTCACCGAGATAAAATCAGAGAGGTTTCCCCCTTTTATAACCTTTCAAAATTGGAGGGAAATTCTGAGATAAAAAATTGAGGGAAAATCTGGGACGCTGATTGGAGGGAAAGGTCTCAGGTAATTTTTGGTGGCAAAAACCTAAGAAGATGAGCCCCTCCCACAACCCCAGCTAAAAACTGCCAAGAGTCCTAGAAACAAAGTGGAGGTCTGATAACCTTGCAAACACATATAAGATGCAATCATACACACCCAATGTAAACAGGCTAAGCTCTGCTTAGGCCGAAACACAGACAACTTGCAAAAGCTCATCAAAAACACAGAGCAGTACCCCTTTCTTCTGATTCATGGGGTCACCAATCACACTGTGAAGAACAGCTTTGATTAGCTCACTTTGGATTATGAAAATGAAGTGTTCAAGTTGAATTTTCACCAATCCTACCAATGAAAGTTGGAGGATCACATAGGAAGAGGAAGATGCTGCAAGTTAATGAATGGCTAAGCAGTTGGTGTTGATGTAACAGAATTGGCTTATGGGAACATCCTTTTCACTTCCTAGATGAAGGACTACTGGCTTTGGAAGAATGTAATGCTAGAATTCATTATTGTGGGACAGGCCAAAGAAGAGTAACAATGATGAAGTACCACTGATGATCAGAGCTTTTGGGAACAGGGCATACCCATCAAGTTTAATTCTAAAATCATGACCCCGTTACATCTGAGGGATGATTAAAATGTTCAACTAATCAACTCAAATCGCACTTTTAGTTTGTTATTAGGTGGCTTTAAGTCAACTCAGTGGTGACTATCATAATTTTTGTTGACAAGTTTTATTCAGAGGAGATTTGGGATTGCCTTCCTTGAAGGCAGAGAGGGTATTAGGGATACCCAGTCGATTTCTCAATCCTGCTACTCTCACAAATGTGGTGGGTGGGAACGAGAGACAGGGCCTTCTCAGCAGTGCCCCCCCCCCTGTCTGTGGAACCCCTTCCCTAAGGACATCAGGTTAGCCACCTCCCTCCTGTCCTTTAGGAAACAACTAAAAACCTGGCTGTGGGCCCAGGCATTTGATTAAGGTACCGAGCATTAGATAATTGGCAACTGGACTTGAATTTTGTTGATATGACGATATCGGAATTATTGGCTGAACTCTGGCTGTAACGGCATGTGAATGTGATAGTTAATGTTTTTATTGAAGATTTTACAATATTTTGTAGTAATTGTTTTTATTGATTGTATCATTTAGCATAATTGATGCATTGTGAAGCCGCCCTGAATCCCCCTGTGGGAAAAGGGCGGGGTAGAAATAAAGTAAATAAATAAATAATAAATAAGGGATTTGAATCCTGCCTCTAGAAGAGTATATAGTATATGCTGTAGATGTTAACAGGTAGTGTAGCAGCAGCTATATCAGTTCTACATTCACATTTAAAAATGAGGAGGGGAGGGGAGGAAAAAAAGAGAGAAAGGATGACAACACTGTTTTATTTTAGCATAAGCTTTCAGGAATATACACCTAGGGCCCTTCCACGCAGCCACAATATCTGCTTTGAACTGGGTTTCAGATAATGTGGGATTGTCTGCTTTGATATTCTGGGATATAGGGCTATAAGGTCCCCCACTTCTTCAGATGTAGTACTGAGTGATATTAAAGCTTCAGGTGAAAACATATTTATACACTTGTGGGAGTGAGATAAAATACATTAAGGTCCAGAATGTGTGGACAGCCATCATTGTCAGGCCATTCTTTTGTAGACATACCTCCTGTTTCAGCTTTATGTGCACACTTATGAGTATGACTGGGAAATTATGGGAATGAAAGAATCCATATGCAACACTCATATTAAAGGCATATTCTCCTCTTCCAGCAACAATCAGAATGTGCATAGTTGGAAAATGAAACAAATGCTCTAAAATCACCAGCACGTCTCAAAGCTACTCCTTTGCATGTAGTAGTCATTGTCATTATTGTAGGAGTGGTAACATCAACACCACATATAGCAGCATCAGGCATCCAACATTTGGGGAGAGAGAAATTGACACAGAGTATCCAGTTGGCTCATTCATATTTCTACACATAAATCATCCACACAGCACTATCACTTCTGCCCCCGGCACCAGTCATTGTTGCTCCTACCAAATATTGGTCTCTCTTCCTCTGCCATCTTCATGCTAACTCTAGTCCCCCTGCTTTTTCACAGAAAAGAATTAATGAATGGATGGATGTGTAAGTAAACTTGAGTGTGTGAAAATGATGAGAACATAGATACCACTTCATTGAATGGTTCTTATTAAAATAATTTGCTCAAGGAAGATGTAATGTAGGATATGATGAGGAAGCTTTATAGAAAGCCTAGACCAGCTGCTGTTAAAAGTCATAATACTGTAGGGACTTGAAAAAGGAAGATGTTTGGTGGAGATTATTAACATAATTACTTCCAATTTCTTTCTTTATATAAAAAAATCTTGCCTTCTCCTTGTACAGTTGGCAGAGAAATGTCAAGTTGGCAAGGAAAACAAGTGACTTCTATTCATGCTCTTATGGCAATGACAGATGTCCTTCCACATCGGCACTCTTGTAACTTGCCCTGATATAGGGAGAATCCTAATTTTTCCCTCAGTCCTGCAAAGTGCACCAAATGGAACTTCTGGGTGCAAAAAATGGCCAACTGATACAATCTCCATGGAGAGAGGAGTGGAGGCAGTGATAGGTTTGGAGACAAGTGCTGACATGTGTCTTCCCCCTTGGTAAGATTGGGTGGGGAGGGTGAATGATGTGCCAATGAAGACTGGTAAACGTTATGGAACTTTTACCTGTGGTCTAAAGCAATCGCCCAGAAGTGACACAGGGAAATATTAATGGACAAAGTTATCAAGTTACCCCACCATCACAAGTCTTTGCAAGGCAACAACCACTCTCAAGACCCAAACACAAAATGCAGACACATATATGTTGGGATAACAAAGAACACAACTTGAATTTATTGGTTACAATTGAAACAGGGTTGGCAGATACACATGCATCCTGGATCGCAGTATCAGACAGCCCACCTGCTGTTCCAACAATATGTCGATAGGGGGTGTAGGGTAGGCTCCCATTCAATGCTGCTCTAGGCTTCCTACACTGCTATGCCCCAGACGCCCCTTAAGATGATCCTGCAACAGAGGGCCAACTAGCCAGAGTCAGATCCAGGATCCATGCCAACCACCCCCAAGTTGTGACAGAGAACAATACAGTCAAAACAGCAACAAGTAATACAGTCAAACAACAACAAAAAACCAAGGGATGGGAGGAAGGAGAGCTCTCAGACATCTGAACTGGGGAGCTGCTGGACTTTCCTGCCTGGTGAATTGGGTTGGGTACACCTCTTTGAATCCCACTCATGGGAGAAAAGCGAGATAAAAATTAATTAATTAATTATTAATAAAGAATATTTCTTTTTTAAAAGTATATTGTGTTTAATGCATAAAAGTTAAAGGATTATTTGGTGAGTGATCTGTCTTTTGGGTTATTATTACAGACTTTGAGGAATAATTTGTGTGATATGTTTTTTGGAACAGAACTCTGAATGTCTGATGAAAAACAGGCAGAGGGAGAAAAAAACCTCCTGAATACACAAAGATGTGCAGTTCAAAATGAGGGAAATAACTTTTCAGATCTGGAAATTTGGCTTGTTTCCTCACACACTTTGCAGTTAAAGTAGGGCTTTAAAAAGTATTGGTTGGCTATGAGAAATTGATCTGTTTTCATTGAGAGTGGAAGCGGGAGAAGTAAAACATGGAGAGGGTGCTTGTATTAACAATGCAGGAATTGATGCAGAGGCTCTTAATTCTTTAACTTTGTTAAATTGAAGAGCAAAGAATGCAATCATCCGAGGAGGAGATTGGAACAGTGACATGGAAGGAGACTGGGAGGACTTTTATTTGTTGAGAGACTGTATTTGGAAACATATTGTGATTCTCAATCTGACACATAATAGCACTGGTGATAGAGATTTGGAGAATTAAATGGGGAAATCGTGAGGCCTATCAGAAGGAAGATGAAAACAGTTTAGGAAGAACCCCACAGTTAGAACAAGAGAATGAGGGAAACCCAGAAGAGATCTCAGATGATTCTGGCAGGGAGAGCACTGGGTGCATAATGAAGATTTAGATGAAAATATGATCAAATATGGAGAGGAGAATTGATGGGAAGACTAGAGGAGGTGGTGGATTTTTAACAAAGGGATAAATAAAGATTAAAAAAGGGAGAAACTTTGTTTCCTGTGGAAAGATATTTCATCAGCATATTATGTGTGGAATTTTGAATGATGTTTGATAGGAAACTAGGACTGAGGTTTAAGAGGGCAGATCTGAGGAGACAATATTTAAATATTTCAAGATAGTAATATGGGCTTGATAGGAGCGGTGTTGTCTTTGTCTAAAGGAATTGATAGTTAAAACAAAATGGGTGAGTTTATGGATGTGGGGGGAGGGAGAATAAAATTATGATATATAAGTGAGAGATGATAGAAATTTCAGATCAACATTTTGGAGATGGCTGAAAATTTCCCATTTCTGATTTACAGAGAGTTTTCACTGCCTCTCTCCCCTCCCCCAACCTCAATTTCCATAAGTAATGGAGAAAATTTTGCATCACATATGTGTGTCACTTTGAGTCATGCCCTTTTCTTACTTCAAGGCAGAATTATTCTCTCTAAGAAGTTACCTAGCATACCTTTCATAAATCGGAATGTCAAAATTGGGGACCAAATGTGAGATCATGATAAACTGTATCAAGACTGAGTCTAAAGGAATGAATATGTAGATGTATCTGGTACTTCAAAAGAAGGAAGAGATAACTTTAATAGAAAAATGTGTCCTTTGACCTCAACAGGAATGCATCTCAGATATATGAAAGCATCAAACAGTCTCTCATATGTTCAAGCAAAACTCATTATAAGTGAGGGGTTTCAGTACTTCTATGTTTACCTATTTACTTGGCTTTTCTAAAAGTTATATTTAGTCTGTGATTAAATAATGCACCAAGAACAATTTCCCCTTTGACTCCCTCATAAAGCTAGCTGCAAGTTAGAAGGAAGAACTTGACTTACACAAGCTGCAATGTCATGTTTTAAAATTTTAATACACTGAAATTGTCAGCTAATGGGTCTATAGAAGAATACTATGCACACTGAACATACCTGATTTGAGAGCTGCTCTTGCTGAAAAGAAACATTGGCATGTTTTTCTGATAAAGGACATGGTTGTTGCTAGAACTGGAGGATTGTTGAATGGCAAGCAATCTATTATCTGTAATGATAGCAATTACTGCTTTCTATATTCCCCATACTGGGATTTAAAATATGTTTGAGAAACTGACATTTTCTACAGATGTTTCCATATTCTCTTATTGTGAGGACTGGACAAAAGCACTCTTGAAGAGTCTGAAAATATGTCGGCACATAAGAAATAAATAGGCTTTCTTTCCACACTTCTAAATTGTTTCTTTGCATCGTAACGTAAAGAAGCAAAAAAGCAGGTATTCTATATTTGAAGCTAAACAAGAAAGTGATATGTGCCTGCGAACAAAACTACTGTTATTCTCTCCCACAAATCTCTAGTTATACTTGGGTTATTGTAATTTATTAAATTTACTTAGAGCAGTGACTGTGATATCAGTGTGAGGCAGCACCATGAAAGACAAATGTAATCAGTGAAGCATTTGTGAACAACCTAAGCAAAGATAGAATAATATCACACACCTACATTTTGCATATCTTTCAGATCACAAACCTGATAAATGAAAGATAAACAAAGTTTAAAGTTGGCAGAACAATTCTCTTCTTGCGGTATAGATGTGAAACAGCCAGATACTTATTTTAAGATAAAACAGAAAGAGATTAGAATCTAGGAACCCTGGACGAAAATACCTGAGTGGTATTTGCATCAAGATACAGTATATTACTGAATAAAGCACACATGCTTAAAATAACCTGAAAGATCCTATCCACAGACTGAGTCAAGGTATAATTGAAAAGTTTTTCATATTTTGGAATTCGTAGAAACTCTGAGGCACTAACCCTACAAGGCAGATCTTACTATCAGATATACAGACTGAATCAATTGCTTCAGGTACCAGATGAGGAAGTGGCAGGAGTTCCTCAAAATTCCTGTTGAATCCTTTAAGTTAGCTTGCTGTACATGACCTATCTTCCTAAACCATAGGCACCCCTCCATATCCAATATTCTGCATTTATGGATTCAATCACCCATGATTTGAAATATATTTTTTCAAGAAGTATTTTATATAAAGGACATCATTTTACTATGCCATTGTACATACATGGGGTGCGGGGAGTGGGGGTGGTAGTAGTCCTCGAGTACAGAAGGTGATATTTTCAGTAGTGCTGATAGGAAATTGCATGTAGTGTCATTTTGTCCATTTATTTAGTCAGCAAATATCTCGGCCGATCTCTGGCCAGTGGATACTATTCACCTCACAACACATTATTGTACAGAACATTATCGCCCTGGTCAGCAATTGCACTAGATTTCGATTCTTTGCATGGCAAAAAAGTTCTCAACGCTATTTCAAAGTTTCTTCTTTTTAGGAGTCTTACAATTGCCTTTCTTACTGCAAGCCATTCCATCAGGAGGTCTCTTATGTCCAAAGATATTTAGAACCAGGTCTCATTATATAGTAGCTTTCAAAATAAAGATTATAAAGATGTATAGAAAATAGGGAAAATGAGATTGTTCTAAGCTAAAATCCCCAAACAAAAGAACTTCGCTTGCAGGGTAATTGCTTCAGCCTCTTTATCATTTTCATCTTCCTATTTATTCCAGTTTGTTCAGTAAATATTTTGAGAGATCTGAGAATCATAGAGTTGTAGAATTTGAAGAGACCTTGTGAGCCATCCCGTTTAACTCCCTGCCAAGAAGCAGGAAAATGGCATTCAAAGCACTAAAATCATGCTCCACAACTTATAGCCATGGCGCTGCTTTGGTCCTTTTTGAATGCCTGGGTGGGGAAATGGTGTTGGCAGCCAGAGGTGGCTGGCTTCCAAAGTGACATTGGTGCCTTTCCCCTGTTTGCAGAATGAATCTCATCCACAAGTCATATCAAAATCAGTAATTTTGGCCCCAAAACTTGCCCTTGACATGAGATTGACTTGTACATGAGTATATACAGTATTCAGTTTCAAGAATCCTGATCTAAGAGTCCAATAGAATTGGATTGTGTTGTATTCCCAGCAGTTCGCATACTTTTCTTCACCTATGTGTGCTTCAAATAAAATGTATAAATTAAGCTTGTTTTTACCTTCCAAACACATAACAAAACATTCTGAAATGCAATAGGCATAAAGGAGAAAAAGCATATGCTGGGATAATCAGAATGCTTTGATCACTTAAGGGAGCACTGCTTCCAAATATATAGTAAACACATTGTCTAATTTGATTCTAATATGTTAAAAATCACAAGAGTATTTAAGGCAATCCACCCAGGAATTAAAAATTCTTAATTCAAGCCTCTGAGGCTTTGTTTGCAACAGGTGCTTTATCTGGGGCCACTGTAAAGCATTATGCGACCCCCTTCTTGTGTGAGTGCCCCAATATGATCTCAACAGACACAACTGTAATGGTTATGTGCTCACAGGGAGTTGTGTGGCGTATGAGGAATGATGGCCTCAATTTGGGGATGGCCCTACCCTTTGTTGATCATTACAGGGAAAGTGTGATGGCAGTTTGATCTAGTGATCTAGATGTCTGTGAAAGTCATAGATATTATGGAGTGTCCTGCAAAATCCAGCGTATCATCCAACTTTGCATAATGTAGAGCAAAGTTGGGTTAAGGAGTAAACATTCCAGATACTGACCAGCAGTCTCCATATTTCTTAAAGACTGCCAGTTCCAGATTTGGGATGAGTACGGTTGTGTGTACACGTGTAGACAAGGCCAGGGTTAGGATGAAAACAGATGAAGGAAATTCCCGTCAAGAAGATAGGTGAGAAAGATCTCTGTGAAAATACATTTTTTAGAACCAGGGTTCATCTTGTTGATTTTTTCATCAAGAATGTCTACACACATGCACATACAGAATATATGAGGCTTCCATTAACTATAAATTATGCAGATGGGCAATCCTAAACTGGGATAGGGGAATTTCTTAATCAGTGCATGTCAGTGCATTGTGTCAGTGCATGTCAGATAGGGATATGGCCACTGGGTTTGTTTCTGTTTTGGCCCTTTTTTGTGTAGATAAATTAATGAGTCTGTTCATAGAAAAGAAACTTGGCTCTTTTTAAAGAACTGTCTATTCAAAGGGGTCATCTTACAGTGTTGTGTGTACAAATTACATAACTAACTAATGTTTTGGGAATACTGATCATGACATGACCTTAAATGAAAAGTTTGAAAAACAATTTGGATCTTGTTAAAATTACTTGAGTAATAGGGTGAATGCAAGAGGAACAAACAACACAATACAAGCAATGTTCTTTCCACTATTTGTCTTGTTTATAGGGTGTAGTCTGCATTGATAATTCTGAATAATTGGAAATAATTTTGATAAGTTTTTCTAGTTATGTCAAGTTTCCCAGCAGTTAATTTATTTTAATGGGAGCTTCCTAAACCTAGTGCTTGCCAGGCTCAGTTCTGAAGATGACAATGAAAGGCCTCTCTGGCCGGCATCTGAGTCTGCAGCACAGTTAAAGCAGCAACCTGATCATGGAAATACTAGCTTTGCAGAGGTGATTCAGGAGCCTCAAGAGCAGACCTAGACAATTGCTGGCCCTCCAGGTGTTTTGGACTTCAACTCCCAGAAATCCTAGCCAGTTTACCAGCTGTTAGGATTTCTGGGATTTGAAGTCCAAAACACCTGGAGGGCCGGCAATTGCCCAGGTCTGCTCAAGAGTCTAAGGAGGATGAGTCAGGGCAGGATCAGGAACTCTTAGTGGAAGTGAGCTAAACATCTCAGCTCACTGCAGTTGAGAATTGAGGGCATTCAGCTGAGAAGATCTAAATGGTTGGCTTAGTAAAGAGCCAACAGGTGAGAGCACTTGGAAAAGTGGTATAAAGAGTTGAAAGCTGGACTGGTTCTGTGCTGGGAGTAACTTTTGTTGAATTGCATAGCCTGAATTTTTGCCGTTGAACTTTTGCCTTGGATCTTGATGCTTGTTGGATTGATGGCTTGCCTTGACCCTAGACTCTTGTTGGATTGACTATGTTTGCCTTGAACCTTGACTTGCTGGATTTGATTATACTTTGGAAGAACAATAATGTGTTTTCTTCTACAGTGGTAAACAATCTATAGCAATTCTTATTTTTACATGAGAACAAACTTCTTGAGTATATACATCCATAGCCTTGACATTGCTGTCCACCTTTTTGCCACTGTGAATCTGAATGTCATGTAGATTGTTTTGGATTTTGCTCTGGTTTCACGGACTCATGAAATGCCCCCTTGTCTACCTTGCTAGCATGTCATAGATGGCTTGCATTGCATAGAATGGGGTAGAATGTTAAACTGGGACTTGGGTTATTCTTGTTCAAGTTCCAACTGAACCATGAGACTCTGGTTGACCTTGGGTCAATCACTCTAAGCCTAACCTACCTTGTGTTGTCAAGGGTGAAGCAGAGAACAGGAAAGTGGAATACAAGGATGCTGTCCTCAGTTCATTGTAGAAAAAGATAGGATACAACTAATAAATAAAATATAAATATAAATCTCAAAAAAATGCTTACACTGGTGGCACTAATGCCACAGAAAAGCTAAAATGCACATTGAGGTGGAAGCAACCATGTGAAACATGCCTGACCTCCAAGGAACTCTTTGTGGTTGAACAATGAAGTATAAGAGTCTGAACAACTTGTTTGGAATATACTTGCTTGACCTGGTACTACGTATGGGAGTTTAAACACAGCCTGCATATGTTATATCCAATTCATGTAGGTCATGTACAAGCAGCTGCTTATCAGATTGCTTTCTGAGAGATCAATGATGTAATTTTTTATCTATGTATATAAAGAAAATTTAACATGGATCAACTGCTTGAGCATTCTATCATTGTGTATCCATACAGGGATGCCAAAAGTAGGATAGCTACACTAATTCTATATATGTACTTCCATCTACTAGGTTGTGTGTCTCACCTAGCTCTAATTTCAGGAGATGCCTCTATATCACAGTGTGTGGTATCTTTCTATACTATTGCATTGTTAAAAACAAATCACAAAAGAAAAACTAGTTTTGGGGAAGTCATCTCACTGAGAGAAGGATTGGAGGTAGGGGCAGATTTTAGACATGGTTTGATGGATGAGAAGCCTTCAGGGTTTGAATTGAATTTTACGGACCCATTCTGTGACAAACAGCAGGATGGATTACAGAGAATCTTACTGTATTTTACCACCTGGTTCCAAGGAGAATAGCTACACTGGAACACCCCCTCCTGTCCAAATTGTATGAAAACATCTAAAGTTTAGCAAAGTAATGTAACACATAGGACTGCTGAGACATGAAGCTAATTGGGGCTAGATAGCTGTGAGGCTGGTTCATGTCTGCCAGTCTCTTTGCACTATGACAGACAGAATACATCTGCAGACCCTTATTCAAAGTTAGCAACAGGAGCAAATGCAGAATCCTAAGTTATGTAATGAGTGTATACTTTAATAATAAATAATCTTTATTTATAACCCGCCCCATCTCCCCAAAGGGGACTTGGGGCGGCTAACATGAGGCCAAGCCTAAAAAACAATAAAACACAGTTGGACATAAAGCAGCAAAAGAAAAAACAAAATCATATTTAAAGCTATTTACATAGTTCAGGAAGGACCATGTTTATTTAGAGTTAATGTTGTTCGGTAAGGCTTATGTTCTACTAGAATTATAGTCTAAAGCAGGGGTGTCTAACTCATTTTCACCAAGGGCCACTTTAGCCTTCTGGTTGCCACTATGGGCCCTTTGACACAGCCATATAACCCAGAATATCAAGGCAGAAAATCCCACAATATCTGCTTTGAACTGGAATATATGGCAGTGTGGACTCAGATAACCCAGTTCAGAGCGGATTTTGTGGGATTTTCTTGATATTTGCTTTGATATTCTGGATTATATGGCTGTGTGGAAAGGTGCTATGTTTCTCTCTCTCTCTCTGGCATTACTTCGTGAACGAAGATACTTAGGAAGGACTCATCCCACGCTTTCTACGAGCGCGTTGATGCTTTTTCTTTGTCAGACCCTTCGGTTGTGACCTGTCTGGCATACCAGGGACTATTATGCCACCGCCAGCATAGCTCACAACTTCATTAGAGTACGCAAACCTCTCCCCCACGACAAGGGGACACAAATGGAGAGGGCTATGTTACACTGG
Organism: Anolis apletophallus; assembly: GCA_030556195.1. Taxonomy (NCBI): domain Eukaryota; kingdom Metazoa; phylum Chordata; class Lepidosauria; order Squamata; family Anolidae; genus Anolis; species Anolis apletophallus. The sequence goes on along the minus strand of JARBWK010000010.1, from coordinate 43,699,228 downwards.
TATTGAAAACCTTACAGATCACATAACATGACATGTAGGGTCATATTCAGCTTGCAGACCTTGCTTTTGACACATATGGTCTAAAGACACTCCAAAAAAGGTCCCCTACATAACGCAAAGGTGTTAGTACAAAAAGGATGTTGTGTAATTTACTCTACATATTCTCTTGTGATCCCTAGTTTAGTTCTCCCATCTCGTTCATCACATGCACATAGAATACAAGTAGTCTGCAAAAACATCTCCACACTTTCATTGTCCTATTGTTTTACTTTCATTATCAGTTGGGCTGCCACAAAAATGTATGACATTCTACCATTGTAGATAAAGCAACAGCTTTCTATACAACACTGGTTAGTTGTGAAACTGTTGCACTACTAAGCCTGTTTTGAAAAATAAGGAAGGATGCAGAATGTCTTGCTGCCTTTAATAGTTTATTTATTTATTTAGATTTGTCTGTCGCCACTCCCATCCGGCTTGGGGCGACTTACACACAATAAAAACACAGTTAAAACAGCATATACAAATAATTGTTCAATCCTTTACTTTCAACAGATAAAGAAATAATATTCACTAGTCCTGTGGCACACGAGAAACTAGCCTGGATACTACTTTCAATGAGAAATGGACTTACCTTTACATTTAAACTACAGTTGCAACATCCTATAGAACCCTGGGATTTATAGTTTAGAGAGAGTCTATTTAGAATTCTAGCCAGAGAGATCTAGTATTTCACCAAATTACAAACCCCAGGATTCCACAGAATATTATCATGGCAGTTAAGCTGGAATATAGTGCTATATGTGGTGTCATGTGAACACATCTTCAGAAATGTCACAGCAAAACAGTATTTTCTCTGTATGATTTTATATCACTAGGCTTAAGAATTCCTAAAGGCTTCTTGCAGGTAGATTGATGTTACCGATTTTCATTAGTTGACTTACTGTCACACAATATAACCTGTGCTCTGTTGCTCTTAGACATCATCACTCTCTCTTCCATATTTCATACTGCAGTTGCTGCCCAGCGAACAAACTGCTGAAATTCAAGGCCATGAGTAGCTGCCTCTTAATGTAAGCAAATCTAAGGATTATTTAGGAAATGTTATGCTGACACTGACTTCTGGTTTTGGGTTTTCAAGCCTGGAAAGTTTGCAAAATAGCTGTGCAGAATTCTAATCACAGTAGCGATTTGAACTGTCAACATCCAGTTAGCTCAGATAAGATCCTATTTTATCTTCATTACAAGGAGAATAAGCCCTGCAGTCTTAAGGATTGTGGTTGAACTGATGCCATCCTAAGAGAGGGCCAAAGAGCTCTGTGTTTTGTCCTGTGCTGAGCTCTGTCCTACTTTTCCACCATTTCATTCTTCCTAATCTGATTATGGGAACCTGGATTGCATCTTAGTTAAGAAGTAAATCCCATTGGCCAGTAGCCAAGATCTCCTTTGAAAAACCAGCATTGCCAGAAAGAAGTTCGGACTGCTTTGTTACCACTTTCCTACTATATCCTACCCATCTCTTAAAATAAACTATTCGTAAATCATTTATATGGTTTAAACATTCTCACTGTATTTCACTTTTAAAAAAGAAAAGCTTGGTTCAGCCAAATGGAGTTCTTACTCTTCAATCTGGATTTTGAAATAGATGAGAGATTTTAAAATAAAGGGGAGCTTAGGAGGAGTTTAAGTCTTCCTTGCACAACTGTTCTGATCCTGAATGGACCCAGTCAAGCTTACTTGGGAGCAAAAAAATAAAATGCCTTAAGCTACCTGCTACATACTTAGCACTGAACCGAGCTGCATTTCTCTCTCAAAGGGAAGGATTTGTAGTGCGGCAATTAGTACTTCTAAGGGAAAAAGAAACATATCCATATAAACTTCATTTATATGCATGGATCTTCATATTTATATTTGATGGCAGGAAATTTTGCTGCAAGCCTCCTGAGCAATGCCTCAGAAGAGAATGCACAGATGAAAGAAACATCAGAACATCCAGAATTTTGCATTTACATTGCACTTTGGTCTTGAGCTTTTCTATCCCTCCCTCCTCCTTTCTGCCCTGAAGCACAGCAGACTGTAAAGAGTGGCTCCCTCCTTCCAAATAGTTGGATCTGCCTCCAGGCATCCTTAGTATCTAACCCACTTTGCCATGTTTCAAAGCTCATCTGCCTCTTCAGTATCTGTTCACAGAAATTAAAATCAATGCAGAAGGAAGAAAAGATGAAGCACCCTTATGACATGTGTTCCAAGTAGATTAATGGGAGTAACACAGAACATATTAATGTTGCAAAGGGAAAAGAACTGGGAAATGGGAGATGGGGGTTGGCACCATAAAATCAGTTCATTTAATCTTAACAAACAATATTATCTTTGCTACAGAATGCAGTTTGTTTATTAACTTTATGAATATTATACCTCTCTCCCTCAGAAATGGGGATCAAGACAGCTTACAATTTAAGACTAAAACAATCGATCAAAATAGACACAAAGCTGTAAAAGTTTACAAGGGCCACCCAGTCCAATGTTGTGCCATGCTGGAATATATGAAGAACGCTCAGTAGGCTCTGTTTAAAAACCTCCAAAGTAGAAGATTCCATTCATTACACTTTGAGGCAGCATATCCCACTGATGAATAATTCCGACCACTAGGAAGCTCTTCCTAATGTTTATGTGGAATCTATTTTCTTGCAGTTTGAATCTATTGCTCCATGTCTTAGTTTTTTGGAGCAGAAGAAAACCAATTTGCTCCATCCACAACACAACATTATTTTAAATATTTCAATATGGCTATCTTGTCATCTTTTAACCTTCTCTTCTCCAAGCTAAATATGCCCAGCTCCCAAAGTCACTCCTCACAGAATATGGTTTTCAGACTTTTGACCTTATTGGTCATCCTCTTTCAGATACCTTCAGTCTTGTTAATATCCTTCCTGAATGATGTTTCCCAGAACTGGACACAGTATTTCCTGTGAAGTCTGACCAAAGCAGAATAGAGTAGGACTATTATTTCCCTCCATCTAGACACTATACTCATTTTGATGTTTTATTATCATCATATTGTTCATCTGGCCCTGAAGACTGGAACTTATTTACCTACCAGTAAGCCTGACATCAATACCAGGAAAGATTCTGGAGCAGATTGTTAAGTAGGAAGTCTGCAATCACTTAGAAAGGGATGCCGTGATTACTAAAAGTCAGCATGGATTTCTAAAAAACAAGTCATGCCAGACTAATCTTATCTTATCTTTTTTTGATAGAGTTATAAGCTTGGTAGATGCTGTGGATTTAGCATATCTTGATTTCAGTAAGGCTTTCAATAAGGTTCCCCATGATCTTCTAGCAAACCAATTAGTCAAATGTAGGCTACTATTAGGTGGATCTGAAATTGGTTAAGTGACTGAACCCAAAGGGTGCTCACCAATGGATCCATTTCATCTTGGAAAAAAGTGACATGGGGAGTGCCACAGGTTTCGGTCCTGGGCCCAGTACTGTTCAACATCTTTATTAATGACTTGAATGAAGGTCTAGAGTTTTCGGCGTCGAGTATTTATGTCACAGCGGATAGGCAACAGAAATATAGAAGTTTAATTCCCCATCGGCCCAAACTCCAGTCTCTGTTCGAGTGAATAATGAAACTCTCATTCAATTCACAAGGTAAATATATAACTTTGTATTAGATTGTATTAACAATAACTGGCAAAACATCGAAAAAAACAGCCATCACAGGACTTTCTAAACATCCTTTCCTCACAGATCAACTGACAAATCCCAACTGTCACTTTGTAACTGACATTCCTCAAGGTTCCATTTAGCAGTCTTGAGACAGCGCCATCTGGTGTCAAACATGTCACACTGCAGGTCATCTCAAACTGCGAAAATATATCTTGTGCTGACTCATGAATTGCTATTCAAAATGCAATAATCTGACACTCCTCCTTCATGAGCAACACAAGTACACACATTTCTTATAATAACAATATCTTCTTACAAAATACATTTAATTTACAATTAGTCAATGCTTTTGTAAACATAGCCATATTCTTATCTGACTGGACATACACAGGATTAATAAAACCATCCTGTACTAACTTTCTAACATTTTGGTACCTTACCAAAAGCCAATGGGATTTTGGACTGCATCAGAAGGAGTATAGTGTCTAAATCGAAGGAAGTCATAGTGCCTCTCTATTCTGCTTTGGTTAGACCTCACCTGGAATACTATGTCCAATTCTGAGCACCACTGTTCAAAAAAGATATTGGCAAACTGGAAGGTGTCCGGAGGAGGGTGACTAAAATGATCCAATGTCTGGAGATCATGTCCTACAAGAAACATCTTAAAGAACTGGGTATGTTTAGCCTGCAGAAGAGAAGATCGAGAGGAGACATGATAGCCATGTATAAATATGTAAAAGCATGTCATAAGGAAGAGGATTGTTTTCTGCTGCCCTGGGAACTAGGACTCCGAGCAATTGATTCAAATTACTGGAAAGGAGACTCCACCTGAACATTAGGGAAAAATAACTTTCTAACTGTAAGAGCTGTTCACCAGTTGAACTCTCTGTCTTGAAATGTGGTGGAAGCTCCTTTCTTGGAAGCATTTAAACAGAAGCTGGATGGCCATCTGTCAAGGGTACTTTGTGCTTTTTCTGCATGAAAAGGTTGGACTAGATGGTCCATGTGGTTTCTTCCAACTCTATTATTCTATATGATTCTAAAAAAGAGAATAGTCTGGCTTTCCTGTACTAACTATTCTGCGCTATATTTCTCCTACTGCTACTAGTCTGTTTTCTCCAGGATGAATGCTTCCTTTTGGGAGAAAACTGAGACAAAGAAGATGTTTAGTAGGGGTGGATATCTTCGGTTTAAAATACTTTGAAATCCGTTATTTTTCGTATTTAAAATTATTTCGACCTTATATCGACCCTCGGGGTCCAACCTGGAAGAGAAGTTTCAAAACCGAACCCAGGATTGCCATTTTTTCTAAAGATCACATTATTAGGTCATTTTTTTCCCTCCTCAGTTCTGAACCCGCAAGAGGAGACTGGAGGGCAGCAGCACCCGCCTTTCTCCTCCCGCGAGCTGAGAGCTGAGGTGGGCACTTTATTCCCAAGCAGGGAAGGAAGTGGGGACGCGGGTCCCCGCCTCCTCCTCTCCTTGGGAATAAATCTGGACAAGGGTTATTAACCCCTGTTTGGGTCTCGGTTGGCAAGAAGAGGGTGCCAGGCTGTACCTTCCACCCTCCTTTCGCCATTGTCCCGCTCCTCCTCCTTTCCTTGGGAATAAACTGGGACAAGGGTCCTGGTTTACTCCCAAGGAGAGGAGGCCGGGGATGCGAGTCCCATTTTACAAAGGTCCCGGTTTACAGGCACCTTACACCCTCCTGTCGTGCATGCATGGAACAAATACCGTAAGAATAACGACATCCGTTATTAATTACGTTTCAATTACAAAAATTATTTAAATTTTTTGGGATGAATTTCTATAACGAACCAGCAATGGAAATCCCCCCCCCCCGAGTTTAGAATCAAATTTTTCATGGATCAACCACCCCTATTGAGTAGTTCTGGCTTTACTCTGTCCCCTTTTGGCATTTTACTATCTTTTTCATGCCCTGATACTAACATTCCTTTGTTCTTTCTGTTGCTATGGCTATCACAAAAACACCCTTTTGCTGTTTGTTTTTGCTCTTTAGCCAGTCTGACCTAATATTCCGTGTTGTTAACTCTTGATAACATTAGAAATGATCATCTCAAAAAACAAAAGTTTAAACTTGTGCCTTCAAATAATTAAAACACCCAGGTTTCTCAAGTCTCATAATTTTGAATGACTTCTTAGCCTCTTCAGCCTGTAAGGTTTCATGTCAACGCTTGCTTACTGCTTATCTAGCCAAGTTTATCCCAATAAGTTCATGCAAAAAACAATTTGGTCATTACAAAAAAGCAACAAGAAACTTCCCCATTGGAAGATCTGAGGTTAATTGGTTAGTTTAACCCAATGTGGATATTTTGAGTGGAAACATACTTCTCTCCATTGCACTCATCTTCCCAACCCTTCATGATACTCTTCCTTTCAAATGCTGTGCATTTGTGTCAATTTGTCTTGTTGAGTAGAGTCTTGCATTCTTTGTACTCTCATGATCCTGTGATCTGTAAACCTTCTGTATTATTGGTTTGTATAGCTAGATCTGCTGTTTGTTTTGCCTGCTGTAACATATAAGTGTCTTGGTGATGAATAGATATTTCCTCACCCTGCTTAACCAAATCCGTCTCTTTAACAGAACGACTGTCTCCTATCACAATATCTTTTCTGCACTATGCTTTGAAATTGCTACTCAGTGTTTCACTGAAGTGAAGACAAAACAATTTTAAAAAGAAAACATCAATATCTGTTAAGCGTTTTGGTTGTTTTTAACCATCCATTTATTTATCTGTTGTTCATGTTTTGCCTGCTGTGTTCATTTCATCTTAACAATGCATAGCATTAGTTTCATGTTTGATCTAATCTATGTAAGACAATGGTTCTCAACCTGTGGGTCCCCAGATGTTTTGGCGTTCAACTCCCAGAAATCCTAACAGCTGGTAAAGTGGTTGGGATTTCTGAGAGTTGTAGGTCAAAACACCTGGAGACCCACAGGTTGAGAACCACTGATGTAAGAGATCTACTAAAGCTTAATGTTCACCTTCTTTTGGCTAAAATTGAGGAGCACATTAGATTTGATGGCACATTAGAATCATGCACCTAAACCCATCTGTACTATTGGGCAAGCAGAGGTAGGGTGGCTGTGAAAAGCTGGTGGTGAGCATGGAAAGGCTGGTGGGAAAGCCAGGCAGAGGGGTGTGACTTCCTACTAGGCTTTTTGTGGCCATTATTGGCTTCCTACCAGGTCTGCAGAAGTGTGACCAGTCTTTTCGGAGTCACCATTGCTGCACATTACATTTGACAGCAATTTTTTCTTTTGTAATGCACATCTTCAAAACGGAGGTGAACATTACATTCGACAATGCATTATACTTTAGTAAATACAGTATATTCCATTTGTACTTCTCCTCCTCCAGAAATAATAGCAGCGTCAACAGCATAATCTGCATCATTTTATCAAATTTAAAAGCATCTCTTTCTTAGGGTAAGACAAAACATGGACTTTATTGCATCATTGTTATTTGTGTAGCTTATTAGCTTTAACTCACAGAGAGTGCAGGTACTCCAAGCTAGATGGGGATCATAACATTGAGCTGCATGGTAAATTTAATTCTTTCTTCCCTTTGGCAGTCTTAATATGGAATATGTCCCTATAATATTTATTGGTAATGGGGGAAATAATCCATGTCCCCATGGTGAATCTCTTCCCCTTGGAAATACCATGTTGTGTGCAGAATATGACAACCTCATTTCTTATGCCATGGTCCCAACTCAAGCCCCCAGTTATTGCTTAAAGAAGAAATAGCAATGCAGAACCAATATTTGTGATAAAATCATCAGCAATAAAATTTCCTAATTATTTACACCACACTGGACATGATTCAAAGTAATCTATTATTGAAGCTGTCAACTGTCTTAATCCTGAAGTTCACTGCAAGTCATGGCAACTTGCCCCACCCAATCAGAATTAAAGTATGCTAGTTAAGCAAAGCTTGTAGTACTTGGCATAAATAAGTTATAGCTCAGGAAAAGACTGAAGTTGAGTAGGCCATTCCCTAAAACTAGAAATTGGAGATTCGTAACAGAGGACTTGTCGCAAAACTCTGCAAGGGTAAAATTGGAAAACCACTACAGAAAAAAAAAAAAAGAGACAATAACAAACCAAGGTCAGATTCAGAATAAACCAGTGGAACTATATATCTCAATGTTAACAGGGAGGCAAGTAAACTCTTCCTGATCCCCTTGCTTCCTCTCAGTTTGTCTTTCTGCCTTTGAAAGAGGACAAAAGCCCAACAGGCAAGTAAACTGGCAGTTCCTCTGTTGTTTATTTTGAGAGCACCCTCTATGATTGGCACCAATAAAAGTTCAGAAATATAGCTAACCTCCACGCTTATACCGCACTTGCCAGACTTAGGAACTGATGGAATCATATTTCTATTTTCTGTCTAGAGAGAATTATGGGTAATACTCTGTATAAACCGCAAACTAGAAGGGTGAAGCAAAAAGCTAATAATTGTATAGCAATACTATATATTAGTGCAATATTAATACATTAAATACACATAACCATTCCATACAAATACATGAAGTGAAACGCGACTAATATCACATATATAAACACAAGTATCAAAGAACTCTCGCAACCTTGTAGTAAGTAGATCAGTTCACAATGCGGGTGGAAGGGTATGGATACTGACACGTCAATATACCAGCGTGGTCCGTGAAAATCTGGATTAAATCCAAACCATTTGGAACTCACAGTACATACAAGAGTTTAAAAGTGTAATTAAGGAGTTCCGCCACAGATGGGTAAATACCCAAGGTCACCAGTTGGAAAGAAGGTGAAATCTGGGAAAATCCGGGGTATATTCAAAGTTCCAGGCTGTATATCAAAGGTATGTTTATATTGGTTTATATACTGTTTGTGTTGTGGTACAGAGACGGCCGTGGCTGAGTCCAGAAGTTAAAAGATAACAAAAGTTTATTTGAACATCAAATGGGTGTTGGAATAACAAAAAATAGCCTATCATCAGCTGTACAAAAAGCCCCAATAACCCCAGGGAACCCAAAAACCAAAAATGCTGGGAAGAAAAGAACTCAAAAACAAACAGCAGACGTCCTTCTGCGGCATTCAGTCAAAGGGATGTCCATAAGGCGTGGTCCAAACAGTCCAGAGATCATAGGGCAGGAGACAAACACACAGGAAAGGAGGAGACGTCCCAGAGTTGACAGGAGTTAAGTATACAGAAACACATAATTCACAGCCCCCCATAAAACACAGCATCTTCCTCCCTCCCATGTAATACTATACCAAACACTCTGTAGCAGGAAACTCACAGCAGTCACAGTGAAGGTCAAGAGGTACACGGCAGCAGCTAAACACAAAAGCAGACATAAATCCCAAAACCCCCCACCTTTTCCCAATATCAGCTAGAGCTGCCATAGCAGCTCTCCCAAGGAACAAAGTGGATAAAGAACCCAATAACTCATGAGTAATCTGGAAACCAGGAACCAAGATACAGGAACACAGGATACATGAACCAGAATAACAAACTCCTTGACCACCGTGAGGGTCAAGCCAAATACTCACTTTATATAGCACTATCAATCAGATTAATCAGAGAACCCGCCCTGCTCCAAAGCAGCAGCATTCCCATTCCCTGCAGCTGTTGTACCATGTCCAGATCTCCAACCCAGCCACAGCTCTTCTTGGCTTAAAGGGCCCCACTCAGTTTCTGAATGAGAAGATGGCCAGTCCTGCTCCGTCTGGAACCCCAGAAATGTACTGTCACCCGATTCCGCATTGCATACATCTCTCACTTCCTGCACCAATGCTGAGTCTAGGTCTGTATCACTTTCTTCTGACTGTAATTCTGCATTCCCTGAAACCCTTCAAATGTATCAGACTCAGAAGGTTCCCTAAGTAGATGCTGAATCTTTCTCCTCTGTTCTCTGTCTGAGTCAAGGCTTGAGGCACTAGCCACTCTCTTTACCCCAGCTGTAGGAGCCTGATCATCCAGAGCCGCGCCCCAAACTGAGCTACTGCTTGATGTTACTGCCTCAGCACCTTCCTCCATGCTACTATCTGTAGTAACTGGAGGCTCATTTACAACACTTTGCTCTTGTACTATAGATTTAAAGTGGTTTTATAACTGGGCTACTTTGTGTGGGTATTGCTAATGTCTATTATATGCTATAGTTATTTTAATATATTATCTTATAGATACTATATGGAAATCTTATTGTTGTGAATTCCTTGTTAAAGGCCATTAAACGGGTGAAATGGTTGTACAGGCCTTCCATTGTGTATCACACACTCTGTCGGCTTCGATTTGAGCCTTCCTCGTCATTGCGGAGACTCAGATTGTGGGTTTTCTACTTCCATTGGAAAGCGCTGCTATATTGCATCATTTATTCTTTATTGACTACTTACCTTAGAGGTTACTACACTTCGTGCCTTAGAACACTAAACCCACATCTTGGAACTTTGAGTATATCCCGGACTTTCCCGGATTTCACCTTCTCTCCAACTGGTGAGCTTGGGTATTTACCCATCTGTGTCAGAACTCCTTAATTACACTTTTGAACTCTTGTATGTACTGTGAGTTCCGAATGGTTTGGATTTAATCCAAATTTGCATGGACCACGCTGGTATATTGACGTATCAGTATCCATACCCTTCCATCCGCATTTTGAACTGATCTACTTACCACAAGCTTCCGAGAGTTCTTTGATACTTGTGTTTATATATGTGATATTAGTCGCATTTCACTTCATGTATTTGTATGGAATTTAATGTATTAATATTGCACTAATATATAGTATTGCTATACAATTATTAGCTTTTTGCTTCACCCTTCTAGTTTGCGGTTTGTTTCATGGTAGCCTACCCTTAGTCCTTCTTTAATACTCAGTATAGCCAGCAATAGACTCACTTACCTACTTTTCAAAGGCATACTTCTGTTTTAGAGTACCAACTGCATTTGGCATGAGCACCATCTAGTGGATTTCATGAACAACTGGTATCATTGCTTTTGTGATTAAAATGACTATCATGTTATATAGTGGTATGGTATAGCGGTATGAATGTTGGACTGTGACTCTGGGGACTGGGATTTGCATCTCCACTCAGCTGTAGAAACCCACTGGGTGACCTTGGGTAAGTTACTCTCTCGGAGTCTCAAAGGAAGGTGAAGGCAAAGGCAAGCCAGCCTGAACAAAACTTGTCAAGAAAACCCTGTGATAGGATTGTTGTAAGTCAGACCATAGGGCACAGAAGAACAAAGATAACTGTGCATATAAAATGTGTGACACCTTGATTATTTCTCAACTTTTGTGTCAGGGTAAGACAGTAGGCAGCAGTATAAGATTTGTCAGAGTGATCAAGTCAGTAGACACTAGACAGGATCAAATAAGTTCAAAATGATGCCAACCAGGAGGCCATTCTGTAGTGGACTGAAGAGAAACCAGGATTGGAGGAAGAGAAAAGCACCAGAAAAAAATGTTTCAGGAGCAACACAGTAATTAGAGCTAAACCCCAATTCAGGATGGGCAAATCAGGAGGCAAGCAGCACAGCCAAATATCTAGTCCAAAAGATACCGGAACATACCAGAGCAGAGGAACACCATATCTGAGTTCACCTGGAATTGGAAGTCATCTTGTAGTCCATACTGTCTCAAAAGATCTAGTAGTAAATATCCTAGATATGAAGGCCAGAGCCTGAGAATATGAAGCAGCCCTGTCCAACTCATGGATGCAGTAGCTTCTGCAGAAAATGTGCACTTCCCTGCAATGGAAGAGGTCATGCTGCTCCAGAGAAGGCTACCTTCCATATGTCATGGAATAGATATCTATGGAATGTCCTCTCCCAATATTTAACTGTACGTACACTTAAAAGAGCTCTGCAAAAAAGAGAATGCTGCCATTTGCAGAGCTGTCCCATCCTTTAACTGACTTTCAGAAGACAGTATGGTGTAGGCAAGTGTAGCTGGAATTATTATGACACAATAGAACGATGGATGGTATGATGGTATAGTTCTTGCTCATTGGGGTTGGAAAGAACATTCAGTTAGTGATCAAAGGACAAAATTCTCACATTTTGGGAAATTCTGAAATGAAGAATCTTGTGCTAATAACCACCTCATCACACTAAAAAATGAATCCACTTTAAATCCAGTTTCTGCCTCCTGCAGACTTCTGGGGTTTGTAGTTTAGTGAGGCTATTAAAGGCTCCTCCCTATCTTTGCAGTTCTGTACAAAATTCAAGGTTGTATTTTTGTACAGAAACAATGTTTTCATGCTAAAATGCTATTTTTTTTTGCAAATATGTTAGGTGTGAATTTTAGTATGAACATCTTCTCAACTACAGTATATTCTACATGGGGAAAAGTATTTTCTACCAGAAAATACCCCCCCCCCCCTCCCAATAACTATCTACTTTTTCATAAACCCCAACATTTTGTACAAAAATCCTAATTGAAAAATGAAAAATGCATTTTTTTGGCTCTTGCAAAAAATCTCATGGCAGCTATTTTTCAACTCATGCAGAAGGGATCTTTGAATATATTTTATATTTTTATGATATAAGATATATTTGACATAAGATAAACAGATGTATAAATGCTGTTTATAACCAGGTGGAACCTATAAACTGGAGATGGAGAGCTGGCTTCATGCTATGTTGAAGTAAGTTGCTTAAAAAGTATCTGCAGTCCTTCATTGAGTAAACTGTTTCATAGCCGCCTTGACATGAACCGGAGATGACAGTTGTGTGCAGGGCGGCCTGACCTCTCCCGGAGGGGTAGGCAAGCCTGATTTTGCGCCCCCTTGCGGCTCCTGGACACTCCCGCGCATGCGTGGAGGCGTCCCGCCCGGCCGCGCATGCGCTGGGATGTCCCAGCAGCGGCGGCGGCGTCCGCCGGCCAGCGCGCTTGGGCGGCGCTCCGCGACGGTCGCGCATGCGCGGTGGCATCCCGCGCGGCGCGCAGAAGTGCGTCCCAGCGGTGGCGTGTGCAATGCGGGCGCGGCGCCCAGCCCAGCCGTGCATGCGCGGTTGTGTCCTGCCCGGCCGCGAGGGCATCCCAGCTTGACAGCGCGCATGCCAGCGGCCGCGGCGCAGCTGCCTGCGGAGGCACAGCAGCGGGATGGGGCGGGCCGGCCGGCGGCGCCGGCGCCCCCGGTTGGCGACGCCCCGCCCAAGAAACGTCGCTCGCGACCGCGTAGTCGGGCGGAATGGGCGGGCCGGCGCTGGTTGTGTGGTTAGAGATGGAGATGCAAAAGTGGTGCAAAAATATGAAACTATTTAAGTCAACGTGCGGGATATATAGTCCCAGTGCTTTTATATAAGGAACAGGAAGCCTTGCTAAAGAGCTAGAATTCCAGCCTTTGCTTCTGCGTCCCAGTTCTATTCAGGTCAATATGGTTGACTCCTAAAAAAAGCAAAGTAATGCTCATCATCACAGATGCTTGCAGTGCAGTGGATCTGATAACATAGCATCTGACAAGCAGTGATCTGCTTGAATTTCACCTGCCCATGAATAACTGAGCAGGAACAGCTGTTTTTACAAGCAATTCTAAGATATTACATGTGGCATGCCTATATTATAGGTAAGGTCACACAGCCCATTCAAATTTTGCCACCTTGTCAAAGAGTGTAATATGTATGCTATCTGTGACATTTTGTCAGGCTTGTGTTACATGTGAAATAATTTTATCTTGTCCCTTTTCCCACTTACAACAGGGCTAAAACAAGATGAAGTTTAAAATCCAGTCATCAAAAAGTTGAAACCCAATTAAACACGATGCTACACACATTAAAAGTCTCTGCCTAGCTTCCTCTGGAAGGGAATTTCACAGCCTGAGTGCAACCACTGAGAAGATTCTCTTGGTTAATCACCAGAAAGGCTGGTGAAGAGGGTGGGACTGAGGAAAAGCCCTCTCCTAAGGATCTGAAGACTCAACTTGATTCATTAAGAGAGAGGGGTGTGTGCTAAGCTATATACCTATTGCAGTAGCAATTATAGTTCGTTCTGATGTCATAGAAGAGTGGTATAGTTGAAACCATTACTTCCTCAGCAAAAATTTTTAGAACAGTGTTTCCCAACCTTTGGTCCTCCAGTAGTTTTTGTACTTCAACTATCAGAGCAAGAGGAGGAGGTTGCAGGACCCGGAGATAGGCAGAAGGCCGGGAGCCATGCGGAAGAGCGAGGTCCTGGCAGACGAGTCAGTGGCCTGCCTGAGCCAGACATCTGGGAGATCGCCATTCCCAAGGAGCAGCGCTGGGAGCGCCCCCAGGTGGTCCATAAGCACCTCAAGGACTTGTTGGAGATGGTGGTGGTGGTGAAGAAGAGCCTGAAGGGGTGGCTGCTCCAGAGCATTGCCGTCTGCTGCAAGGGGCAGCCCGACCTCTGCAAAAAACTGCAACTGGCCTCCTTTGAGGAGTACGAGGAGGCCAACATCCTCCGGGTGGAGGTGATGCTGAAGCAGAAGTGAGAGCAGTGGCAGGCCCTGCAGGAGCAGAAGAAGAACCTCTGCGATCTGCTCTGCGCCGAACCATTTGCTGCTACCAAGGAACCTGGGGCCGTGCCCAGCCTGGCTCAGCTGGATGCCTTCCGCCAACACCTGGCCATGCTCACGGCCGAAAAGGAACGGCGCTGGGTTGAGTTCCTCAAGACGAAGCAGCTGATTGTGCTGTGCATGGAGGAGCTGAAGCAGAGCCCTGAGACCAGCTTCGAGCAGGACGTGGTCTGCGAGGATGAGGACGCTTTCTGCCTCTCCGCCGAGAATATCGCTGCCCTCAAGCTGGAGGTCAAGAGCAGCAGCTGGAGGTCAAGAGCAGCAGCTGGAGGTTAAGAGAAGCCAGAAGGAAGTGCTGTGTGAAGATCTGCGCTCCAGGGTCCTGGTGCTCTGGAACCGCTTGCATGTCCCTGCGGAGGAAAGGGAAACCTTCAACCCCTACATGGTGGGCTTTGGGTCTGAGATCATGAACATGTTGCAGTGGGAGGAAGAGTGCCTGGAGCAGCTCAAGTGCGGCAACATCCAGAATGTGGTGGAGGCCATCCGAGGGGAGCTGGTCAGCTACTGGGAGAAGTGCTTTTACAGTGAGCAGTAGAGTGGGGCTCCTTCAGGGCCTACTTCGAAGATGACTTCACTGAGGAGCTACTGCAACAGCACAACGCAGAGATCCTGTGAATAAAGCAATATTATGAGGCCCAACAAGAATTGTTTGAAGGCATCCGCAAGTGGGAAGACAGCTGGCACCACTTTCAGGAGCTTGAGAGAGAGGCATCAGACCCCAGCCACTTCACCAACAATGGGGGCAACCTTCTGAAGGAAGAGAAGCTGCGGGTGAAGCTGCAGAAGACTCTTCCTAACCTTGAAACAGAGCTGCAAGACTGGGTGGAGCACTGGGAACAGGAACAGCAGGAGCTCTTCCTGGTGCAGGAGCAGCCCTTTCTGCAGTACGTGGCCAAGCAATGGCACCTCCACCACCTGGAGAAGGAGCGCGAGTGGCAGGAACACCAACTCAAGAAATCATGTCAGATTGAGGAGATGATGTACAGGAGCAGCCCCCGAACCCCCAACAGGAGGCGGGGGCTGGGTCTCACTATGCCCGGAAAGGTCCGGAAGCTGAACATCACCGCTTCCATGGCCAACACCACCATGTGCTTGACCCTCAGGGGATCAGTCTTCAATTCCCTGGCGGCGGTGTCTTGGACTCTACTTTCCAGAAGGAAGCCCATCTGGATGCCCATCCCCTCGGCCAGCAAGGCCCTCTGCCACAGACGCCTGGAGAACAAAGAGAACATCTCCCAGTTCAATGGGACAGCGCTGAGTGGTGGTCTCTTCCCCACATCCCCACTCCAGCTCACCAACAGAGCAAATTCTGTCACCAGTACCTATTCCGAGTTTGTGCACAGACTTTCAAAGGCCTCCAAATCTGAGCTGGGCTCCTGCATCCTGAACTCCACAGCTTCGAACCTGGAAAGCTGAAGGGGATCCCCTTTTGCCCGCCTGCTTCTCAGTCTCCTCCTGCTTCATGGGGCATGAGTTACGTGCCCACCCCCTGGTTCTCTTTTCCCTAGGCTTGAACTCTCCCTTCTTGTTGCGACAAGAGCCTGAACCGGACCCTGAGTAAACCAATACACAGTTTCTGCGGTTAAATACGTTATTGAAAATAAATGAGAGAAGCAAAAAGGCAAAATAGAAATCAGCAAGTTTGCGCCCAATCTCAGATCCAGGCACACCAAAGGCTTGAAATAGTTCAAAATTGAGCAAGGTAGAAATGCCGCAAATGGCTAGTCCTGAAAAGTTTTTGAGTCAAAGCTTAGAAAGTAAAGTAAAGTTCCAACTAGAAGACCACCGTGGTCCAACACAGTTCCAAAGACAAGGCAAGGAAATCAAAAGTTGACTCGAGATGCGGAGCCCTCTCCGGACCCAGCTTTTAAGGGCCCTGATGACTCCGTTCCCGAATACGCTGACTGCGTCGGACAACCTTCCCAGGATCGGCTGGGAAGGTTTCGGTTCCCACCGCTTCTTGGCCAGATTGGAATGTTCCCTCATTAGAGCAACCACCTGGAGGTTGGGGAGTATGGCTAGTCTCATGAATCTCAGCTGGCTTATCTGCGTGGGAACTATCAGGGATGCGCCTGGCCTTGGAGGCTTGGAGTTCACTTGGAGCTGACTGCAGAGGCCTGCTTTCAGGCTTCTTTGAAACTGGCGTTGCTCTGGTTTGGGCTTGGAAAGTGTCTGGGGTGTGACACTTCTGCTCCACAGTGTAGTAGAAAATATTCATGAAGAATGAACATATGAAGTGAACATAAAGATTACGTATACTGAGCGAGACTGGAATGTTTCCAAGACAGCTTTGTTTCCTCATCTTCCATATAATTTTTTATGTAATTTATTTTATATGTATTGGTAATTTTATTGTTATTTATGATGTTTAAGATTTTAATGTTAGCATTTAATTCTTGCTGTCTGCCGGTCTGAGTCCCTCTACGGAGGTGAGAAGATCGGGATACAAAAGTTTTAAATAAATAAATAAAGACGTGATTGCAAACTGTTACTTCAAAACATCATTTTCCCTAACATACTTTACATTATAATTGTGTAAAGACACAAAAGAAATAACACTGACATACAGATCTTAACAAAACCCACCCACAACTATAATTTACCAATGTACTTTAACTCATAGTATATTTATCTTTTTGTTCATCAGATTCTATGTTTTGATTCCTATTATCCTTGCAACATGAGGATATAAACAGGTGTGATTCTGGAATGGTTAGGAACATTTCATTTTATATTTTGAAATTATTGGTCTGGGTCCTCTGAAAAGACACTGGAGCTCATAGCTTGAGTTTTCTCCCAGTGTTTTCCTTAAGAACATTAAACAAAGCTTGTTTGAAGATGTTGGCCCACCCCCACTCCATCCTAAGATACATCAGACATAGGTCCAAACGTGGCACACATACCCACCATGACCAATTTTAAGTACTGGCAGGGTTTGAGGGGCAATGACAGATGACAATGAGAGCTATACTTCACCCTTATTCAAAGAGCAATAATGGATCTGGATGAAACATGGCACACACACCCATTCAGACCAACTTTAAATATCGGCGGGGTTTGTGGGGATTGAGAGAGGATGACAGGCATTGTAGTCCATTCACATCCATCGTACTGTGTGTAAACTACATCCTGTGAACCTTCTGTATCCATTAAAAATCCAAAATTAAACTATGACTATACATGGAGTTATACCATGTAACAAAATTTGAAACATTTACTGTTCCTGGTTTGAAAGTGTTATTTCTAGTTTAAAGTAGTTGTTATTCTCCAGAAAATTCATTTTTGTGGCTGCCACAAACTATGTGGAATTGAGACTCTATGAGATATTCACTGAAATACTATGTGCTGCAGGGTGTCCTTGGGCTAGTCACATCTTATCTACAGATGAAGTGTATGGCAAATCGACTCTGGAACAAACTTGACATGAAAACCCCATGATGGGGCTGCCATAAGTCTGAATCTACATAAAAGTATACAGCAACAAAATAACAGACCACACCTTCATCCTGACATAACAGACTGACTTCAGACTGTTTCCCCAAACATGTTGAACAAAATAACTGACTAGCAAATACAACCCCAAAAATACTTGTTTAAGGAGCACAGAGGAGCCAGAGTCCTTCAAACTGCTAGAGGTAACTCAATGAATTTTAAGCTCCTACAAATGAAGCATTTCTTAGGCTTTTGACTCAAAACTTGCACCATAAAAGGCCCATAAGTGATTGCAATTCTGTGTAAAAGCCATCTCAATTTACATGCTTTAGTTGGTATTCAGCATGGGACTCTTTTGGCTAAACCTAGAATAAAGGATTTGGCATAGAGTAGGAGAAAGATTCTAAACAAACAAAAGAATCACAAAGTGCTTATTTGAACAGCTTTCATGAAACAACAACAACACTATTTTGTTTATAGCAACAGATGAGTTGGATGCCACATGTCCAACATGCAATATGTTCATGGATAAAGATTTTATAAACAGCAAACTGCTTGAATCTAATGTTTTTGAATTTGATATATATATATATATATATATATATATATATATATATATATATCACAATCACTTAACATAGCTGCCTAACAGTCAAATAGTTAAACGATTTTAGAAAGTCATAGTAAAGAACTGAAGTGTATTTTATCTGCTACCAGCTTCTGGAGGTATGGTTGCTGGATCCCAAGGCCTGGCCCTGACTCTCCGGCTTTCATGGGTTGCCTCATCCTCTTGTTTTGGTGGATTCTGTCTATTCAAAAGTTTTCTACAATCTAAAATGACGAATTGATTTTTTCTGTAACTCGCAAAAGTCTACCTAATTACTTAATTAAACTACTTCTTCTTTCCTAGCTGTTTTAGCACCAGGGCTCACCTCCTGCTGTCCATCTATCTATTGTAGCAACTTTGCTACAATAAATGTCCATTATTCTACCTCCCCAAGTGAAGTGAGAAGTAAAAAAACCCCTTATTTCACCATGATCAGAAAAACATCTTTTAGCTAAATCTTAGGGGTCTACACTAGCGAATAATCCAGCTGTGATTCAGAGTACTGGCAGTCCCCAAGTTACAAACCTCTGACTTACAAACAACTCATAGTTACAAATGGGGGTGAAACAACAAGAAGTGAGAGAAAATTTCCCCTAGGAAGGGAAATTCATTCCTGAAAGAGTTATCATGGGGAAAACGTGTCTCTAGTGAATTCGTGTTTCCACAAGCCAAAAGTTTCAAATCCAGTTATCACAGGGACAGAAAGTGAGGTGAAATCTTCTAAACAGGGCCACAGACAGCAAAACAAAGACCACAGGGGTGTTAATCCTTCCCTATGCTATCCAAAGCGCTCCCCCTCCCCTCTCTGTGTATGTTTGTGGATGTGTGTGTCTATCTATCGATCTCCTGGCTGGTGTTAAAATGTACCTGTTTTGACTTACAAACAAATTCTACTTGAGAACAAACCGAAACAAGCTTGCTCGCAAGCTATTTGAGATCCATGTTGATTCATAGACAGAAGTCAGAGATCTAAAAATTCGTAAATGCATCACCCCTTTTTTCAAATAGCAACTCTTAAGAGAATGGCGAAATAGTGGAAAGGGGGTCCCTTCTATTCCTTTGTTCTGCGTATACCTTATGAGGTGTCCTATGGTTGATGGCCTACATGATACCAAGGATACTTCCATTCCTGTTTTTAGTTTGGACCTATTTGGGAGACAGTGTTCAGTATCACAGCTCTTTCAATGTTCAGACTAAACCAAGGAGTGGATTCACTCCCCCACCGACATGGGAGCCAGTAGTAACCACTGCTATTGCCACCTCCCCCCTGGTAGTGACCAGAGCACCATTGGCTGGAGAGCTATAACAAAGTTATCTGGATTTCTTATAAAATATCAAGTTTTTGATCATATTCTTTTGTGCCTTCAAGTAAATTCCAACTTATGGTGACCCTAAGAAAACTATAAGTGGGTTTTCTGAACCTGAGAGTGACTGATTTATCTAAGGTCACCCAGTGGGTTTTCAATTTAGGAACTGAACCTTGGTCTAGAGAAGTGGTTCTCAACCTGTGGGTCCCCAGGTGTTTTGGCTCACAACTCCCAGAAATCGCAGCCAGTTTACCAGCTGTTAGGATTTCTAGTAGTTGAAGGCCAAAATATCTGAAGATCCAAAGGTTGAGTACCACTGGTCTCAAATCTTAGTCCACTGTTTAAAACCACTACACCACACTGATACTGGCTGCTCTTAAATTATTTTAATAAAATACATTTCAACAACCAAACACCCAAGAAAGCTGTATCTGATGCTGCCTCTTTAGCAGTGCCAATGTGACATTAAATATGAAAGTTTAGACTTATGACAATGTGAAAAGGGAACATATATTTTCATCATTCATGTACACCTTTGCTTAAGCACTGATATAAAATTGAGAGCTGACTGACGCTAAAAGTTAATTGGTTGTATAATTTCAAAATGGTCTTTGCAAGTTCAGGACTTTGGTTGGTTGTAAATTAGGGCACTCTTATAAAATCAAAAGTATCACCGTAAATCCTCCTGCACAATAGTTAGTCTTAAATAGGTTCAAAGTTGTACAGTTCCAAGATTTTCATACGGTGGCTTTTTTCAAGATAAAATGGCAAGGGGTGATGGTGGCCAGAGAAACGTCATTGAGTGTATAATTTATGCATTGATATTACTCCAATCTTATCAAATTGGAAGTACTGTGAAATCATTATTTTAAGGACATTTGCCAAGCATTGATCCTGTGCTGATATTTGTCATGTGATGGATATATATGTTATTATCTCTCAAGATAAGAGGGGTTGAGAGTGGAGACCATTAAACTCAAAATCATGCCTATAGATCTCTGAATTCATGCTGCCTGTTTGCACAGGTAATACCTGCATAAGGCTCTTACAACTTGTTTCTGAAACATGCTTATTACTTAGCCCAAATTTAGAAAGGATTTCCAGAAGATTTAAGTGGTCAGATGACTTTAGGAGCAGGTTTTGGAAATCTTATTTCTCAACAAGAGTAAAAATTGGACTTTAAATAAGAATGATTCAATTTGTAATACTTTGTTTTTGTCAGAGTCCTGTGCCCAGAGAGGCTCTTGTAACTCAGCCAAGCACACACAGTCCAGATACAGTCTTAGGTCAACCTATTGATCAGCCAAGCAAGGATGAGGTAAGAGGGTGAACTGTAAATCTGTTCCAATATTCTGAAGCCAGGATATCTCGCCAACACACTTTCCAAGTATAGTTCACAATCCAAAATCCAAGGTGTAGTTTGTCTTTCAGGATCCAAGAGTAAACATACAAAACTTCGAGCTGTAGCTCCCAATA
Source organism: Anolis apletophallus (assembly GCA_030556195.1). NCBI lineage: Eukaryota > Metazoa > Chordata > Lepidosauria > Squamata > Anolidae > Anolis > Anolis apletophallus. Next base: position 43,678,194 of record JARBWK010000010.1, on the reverse strand, counting down.
CCAACATTGCTACCAGCAACTAGGTATTCTAAGCTCCAGCTATTTCTACAGATCTCTCAGGTGATTCCACTTGCTGGCTCTCTTCTTATCCAAAGGACTTGATCTAAACACTTCAATGCCGTCTGTTCTTAATTGTAGCTGGTCTGGGATACTGAATTCCTGGTGTTCCATCTCAAGGCCCCAATCCTACCTTGTTCTTTGTCCAGAAGAGCGGTAAGTCTTTCGTTGTCCACTTAGCGTTACCGTTGTTCCTGTTCTGAAGTGGTGAGTCCTTCACTGTCTGGCTGCACATGCTGCTGCTCTGCATTTGAACTCAGCAGTAATCCTTCACCCATATTCTTGTTGTCAGCATTAGTCAGTCATGACAGTTTTTAACCCATTTTCTCCTGCCTTATCTATATGTGCATGATCCTCCAAGTCATATATCAATCAATGAGTGCAGCAAATTTTCTCCCCAGGCCCTTTCACATTCCCCTCATCAAGTTCAAAGATTATCCTTCAAAATGGTAACAGGAAATGATATTCATTCACTTTGTACCACCATTTTGAAGAGGAAATTGGGAATATTTGAGAATAGTACTGGGTTCTGGACTGGGTATGGTATTTTTTGAATATCTTTACAAGTTTGGGTGCTTTCTGCATCTTTTGGGGACCAAAAACTGCCAATTTTAAAATTTTGAGGATAGTGGAGATGTAGGGTACTGGCTGGGGGAGGGGCTCTAGGGGGCCACAGAAATTGTGTCCACAGTCTACTTGCAGCCCACAGCCCACATTTTCCCCACTTCTGCTCCAAGTAATTTAGGATTCCTTTCACTACTTTTCTTTACATCCCTACATGATTTGCCACACATCTGGAATCAAACCATCCTTTTTTCTAAATCAAGTTATCTTTGTTCTCATTCTACAGTAATATGCATGCAATCAATACTCCTCCAAGTACCAGATTCTGGGAATGAGTAATTGGGTATGTACAAGATTTTATATGAGTGTTTGCTTTCTGCCTTGTTTATGAATTTCCAAGCAGCATCCTGTCAATACCGCCTGGAAGCAAAATGAAATCCATATAACATACATATAAAGAATAACTTTTTGCACTGTTGTAATTACTACAGCACCCATGAACAATAAATTGATGAGCTACAAACTGAACAAAATGACAATAGTGAAGGGATAGAGGGAGAACTATATCTCAACTCCCCTCCAAATAAGATTCAGATGGAAATTACTGAAACCACACAGATTTCATATTTAGGATCAATAAATGAAAAGGGAATACAATTTTCTTCAAGACACTTGGGCCCACCTTGATGTATCAGTTTCACACTAGGAAATCATGTGTCATGCCATTAAGCCTATAAAAACAACCACATTTTTAAAAGAGTAGTATTAAGTTGTGGATTTCACTTACCCTATCACAACACAAGAAATTGCAGTCCCCAAAAAGGCGTATGCTAAAATGGATCCCAAGTTACGAAAAAAATGTCTCTGTAAAACAGAACAGACAAAAAGTACTGGAACTGTTACATATTTTAATATAAAACAAATGCATCTTTCATTTTTTAAGTCTAGAGGGCTTGAGCCAAAAGGGCTATTTTGAAACTCTCATTATGTTTTTGTTCTCAATCACCAGGTTTTAATTAATTTTAATTTCTTCTGCAAAACTTTTTCCCCCCAGTAAAACACAACACTCCAGTGGTTGAATAACTGAAAGTGAGAAGGAAGAGCATCTTTTCTTTTTGCTAGCTTCATTGATTGAAATAGCAGGAAGCTGCATTAAGCCAACTCTTTCTAGGGAAGTGCCAAAAAACCTTGCAGGTGGCAAAAACTACAGTTAAAATGACTCAGTATTGTAAGAACACATATTAGGAATTCTTCAACTTCCATGAAAGCCCACACTCCAAAATAAAAATGAATCACTTCCCTCCTAAACATTTTCTGCAATTGTCTGTATACAAAATTAGCATCTTTCTCCTTTCAGCACACACATAACAAGCACAAAAGGACTGGCTGATTGATCAAAAAGACATAAACAGCCCACCTAGCACTATTGATCCATGAAACAAGACAACATGTATTGTTGTTTCAGATTTTGTGTTCCTACAGAAATGAATATGAATCAGTCTTAAAAAATTTGATACCAGTAAAGACAACTTCTCTGTGTTGCAGGGAGAATTTATTGGGGGGGGGGGGGCAGATGGACATTTTTCTGTTTCCCCATGTAAAGACAACCCAACAATGCATGCCCCTTGGGGCTCCTGATTCTGGTTGCCTTGTTTCCTTTACTGTCAGGTAATATGAGATGAGAAACTCCCTCCTGGACACACAGAAGAGTGGATGGCCTGGAAGGTGCTGAATAGGCTGTGCTCTGGCACCACAAGATACAGAGCTAACCTTAAGAAATGGGGCTATAAAGTGGAGAAGAAGAGCAAACCACAGACCACCTACTACAATGCAACCTGAGCCTTGCCACCTGCACAATGGAGGACCTTCTCACAGCGATGCCAGAGCACTCCCAAGTGGCCAGCTTTTGGTCAAAGGACATTTAGTGTTGTGAATGAGCCTCTAGTTGCTACAGGTAGTAACATGGAGGGAGGTGTGGAGACAGTAACATCAAGCAATAGCTCAGTTTGGGCCGCGGCTCTGAATAACCAGGCTTCTACAGCTGGAGTAAAGAGGGTGGCTAGTGACTCGAGCATTAATGAAGACAATGAACAAAGGAGGAAAATTTACTTAGGGAGCCTTCTGAGTCTGGCTCTTTTGAGGGTTTCACAGGGAATGCAGAATTGCAGCCAGAGGAAAGTGATACCGATCTGGATTCGGCCTTGGTGCAGGAGGTGAGGGATGTATGTAATGCAGACTCGGAGACCAGCACGTTTCTGGGGTTCCAGACGGACCGGGACTGGCCGTCTTCGCATTCTGAGGCTGAGGGGGGTCCCTTTAAGCCAAGAAGAGCTTTGGCTGGCTTGGAGATCTGGGCCTGATGCTACAGCTGCAGGGAATAGGAATGCTGAGGCTTTGGAGCTGGGTGGGGTCTCCAAGGACTCTGATTGAAAGTCCTATAAGAATTATGAGTATTTGGCTTGATCCCTGCGGTGGTCAAGGAGTTATTATTGTTCTAGCTCATGCATCCTGTTTCCTGGTATTCTTGTTCCTGATTTCCAAGACTACTCCTACTGCCGTGTGCCTCTTGATCCTTGTGTGAATACTCTCCTGTTCAACCCGGTGACGTCTCCTCCTTATCCTGATTGATTTTCTCCTACCTGACAACCTCGGACCGGTGACTGACTTCGCTTCTTGAACATTCCTCTACTGGAGACGGCAGACGGACGTCTGCTATTTGCTTTGAAGTTTTTTTATCTCCGGCATTTTTTGGTTTGGGGGTCCTGGGTTTAGTGTGGGTTTTTCTCCAGCCGATGAAAGGGTTATTTTTTGTTAGCCCAACTCCCATGTCTTGTTAAATAAACATTTGTTATCCTTTTCTACTCCCGGACTTTATTGCTGCCATAGCTGGGTCACAACATTTAGCATAACTTTGTTTATGTTTTTAAATGCATCTTAACTGTACCCACAACTTGCTTGTGACATGATAAATAAATAGGTGATATAAGCTTGTTCTCTTGACAAGGGCTCTTGTTCTCCAAGTCACAGCTAAGGTAATTGGTTAACAGGTCAGGGACAGCAACCTGTACACAAGCTCTTGCAGCACACTGAAGGCAGCTGGCTCATCCATAATGGAAAAGGCAAACTTGAATATACATGGCTCCATTGTTCTAAGGTATCAAAATAATTTCTTTTATCCTGTAAAATTGAGCTTTTTGATCTGGGCCAGTGCTTCTCAAAGTGGGCAATATTACCATGGGGTGGGGGGTTACTAGAACAATTCACACTGTAGTAGCCTGTGGTGCAATCAAGCGGCATTGAATACAAATTTTGCGGGGGAGGGGGGAGGTGAAAACATAAAGAAGAACATTTTGAAAAACCATTTGAATGTGTTTCATCTGTTGTGTAACATAGACTGAAAGTCATAGCCAATAAGTTATTTTCCAAATGAACACACAAAATCCCTGGTCAAGTCTGCTGACAGGTCTTACATTTGTACCGTTTGTAAAAATAATGCCTTGTATGGATCTGGAGAAGTTTGTCACCATGTTTATTGAAGGCAAGTAATGTTTCTTTTTTAAAAGTAATATTGCTATGCAAGTTGCTATAAGATCCCTTTGCATATTGATCCAGACCAATATGGCTATGTCTTTGAATTTTAGTAGCATATTGCATTAGTTTACATATAAGTGACAAGTAATATGTCAGGCCTGCACAACCAGCAGACCTCTAGGTGTTTTGGACTTCAGCTCCCAGGATTTTGAACCCCAAAATCCTGGAGGGCCACGGGTTGTGCAGGCCTGTAATATATTATGGTTGTGTGCCTTCAAATAATTTTTCACTGAGGCAAGTTTTCTTGGTCATTTTTGTTCAGAGGGGGTTTGCTTTTGCCTTTCTCTGAGGCTGAGAGCGTGGTTTTCCCAGTCACCCAGGGGTCTCCATGGCTGAATGGGGATTCGAGCTTTGGTATTCAGAGCCAAAGTCCATTGCTTAAACCACTACACCATGCTGTGTCTCTAAGTAACATATACCTTTGGAAAATTAATAAATGATGAGCAACATGTCAATTTTGGAAGGGTGCTTTGAAGCTCAGATTTTTTTATTTAAAATGTAATTGGTTTATATATTGGTTTGCATTACAGTTGAAATTGATTTCATTAAATTTTGCATGATTTGCTGCACTTAATTTATATGAAACAAGGGTTTTTAGGATATGTTCTAAATATGACAACCTGTAGGCAAACTGGGTTGCAAAACCCAGATAAGTTTACTGAAAATACAATGTCTTGAAGCGTAATTACCATTGCCTATTTGTGATTAAAAACAGTGAATGTAGCCAAGACAAGGTGAGTGAGTGAGTGATTCAGGGTCAGAACCTTCCTTGTTTTGGTGCATTGTCAGCTAGAAAAAACTATATATACAAGTGGAAAGTTGACATTGAGACTATCCCCCTCCATTATCTGTGGGTAACGTCATTTTAACTTTAGAATCTAAAGTAAGGCATTCTAAAACATGCTCTAATTGGTAGTTTTACTAATCTATGTATGGACCACATGTGATCAATGGTTTCATTCAGGTCAACTGGGTTGAATCAATAACTGGGTCAGTGCACCTGCTGTTAATGAAAATAGAAACCACTTACTTTCTTTAAACTGTATCCTGCGTGGAATATAATGGGAGGTAGTAAAACATTGAAGAAGATCGAAGGATCAAAGGTCATCTGCCAGAAAGGGAAAAAAATGCAAGGTAAGAAGCATAAAGCAGCATTGCTTTTGTTCCAATTTTATGTGTCCAGTTAAGTACCCTCCAAAAATTCAGTACTCATCAAAATTCATGGCTGCATTCACACATACATCTAAAAGTAATGACTATAATACAGTTGGAAGACAGCAAAATATAAAAGAGCAGAAATGTAAGTGTACAATTGTCACCCAAATAAGCAACTATAACAGTTTCAAGCAGAGTATAAGTCTGTTGAATAAAAGAAAACAGCAAAAGATATTACATCTTCTTAAAGGATTCACCAAATTATTATGCCATAAAATTCCTTATTTTTTAGGGTAACACAGAACTTTCTATGATATTTTAATCACATTTGCATTTGATGAATTCTGACATTAGTGAAGAGGGACATCAGCAAATTTATGTTATCCCCAAGTTGTCATGTAGGTGGGATATTACTTCTTCAATAGGATTTAAAAAATATTATGGTTTTTTAAATCAGAAATGGTGCTGAAAAATCATGAACTTCAGAACAATCGTTCTGACAATACTTAAGATTTGGCTTGAAGGATGTATAAAACACAATTGCTGTCATTCTGGATAAAGTAAGGATTATCAAACCTGAGAGCTTATTGATCACCATTACTGATAGTGGTTTCCCTGCAACATAAATGGTTTGCTCCCGTTTTCAAACCATTTCATGCAACGAAAGGATTGGGTGAATTAACTTAATAAGTAAATTTACATATTAGCAACATCACAGAACCCTTAGTTAACTTTTCTGTTCCCATTGGCCTCACTAGGAAATCGCGAGACAGCAATGAGACAAATACTTGTCTCATTGCCCTAAGGAGCTTGAGCTTCAACATGCTAAACTAAAGATGATGCAATATTGATGAAACAGTGGGAATCTTTGCTGCCACAATTGTGCTAGATTAAACTTTTGTATATATAGTTGCACAACTGGTGATGAAACCTTTTGCCTAACTTTTCCACAACCAGTTTGCACAACTGCTTGATCAGTATATATATTTTTTGGATACCACCTCTATACTAGTTTTGAGCAGATGCAACAGACAATAGAATAGGTCTTATGGTGGAACAATAACATGATTGGAAAGAAGTTGTTATGACATTGTCAGACCAACAATCCCTGGAGTATCAGGCTATTTCTTGTCCCAGTTTCATGAGAAGGATGCCTATACAAACATAGTCATTAACATAAATATGTTAATGTGATTATGAATTGTAGATATGAATATGTTAATGTGATTATGAATTGTAGATATGAATTGTAGAATAATCTGTTAACAGGTTAAGGGGCACTATGTCTTATCCCATAGATATACAGATGGAACGAACGATAAAGAGCTTTTTTTAGCATGAGCTAATTCTGAACTATAGTTTTTTAATAAAAAAAAACAACAACATATAGATGGTCTCAGTTCTCTGTACTTCATTTATTTCTAAATAGATTACTCCACTGTGCTATATTTGACCTTTCAAACAATCCTGAAATTTCAGTTGGATTGAATAGCCAAAATCCTATATCTGTTATCCTTAACTGCTATCGAGTTGATATTGTCTTATGGTGACATTATGAATGAGAGTCCTCTAAATCATTCTATCAAGTGTATTCCTTGTTCGAGTCTATTCATCTCAAAGTATAGTATTCCGATTCCATTTTAACTGCCAGTGATCCATTCTGAGAAATCCTGGGATTTGCAATTTGTGGAAGTGTGTTTATAATTCTTCACCAGAGTTCTAATGCTTCACTGAACTAGAAAGTATAGAACTCTGTAGTATAGAACTTCTACCATGATAGCTAAAATAGAATCATGGTGCTTTAATTGTGCACATTAAAAGGCTGAGGTTCATCAATTACATTATTACCTAAAACTAGGATTACTTACAAATATTGACCTGGAGTTTCAAATTGTTTACAATTAATTTTGGAGCAACAAGGACTTAAAATGTCATTTTATTCAGTATAATGTATATAATGACTATCAATGTCATGAATTTTGAGTGAAACAAGAAACTTTTAGTTTTTATTCCTGGATCATTCCTTTTAGGGAGTGATCCTTTTGGGCATTTTAATTTGTTTATCCTTAAGGGCACACAAAGTTCCTGGAAAGTATTCTAACATTTTAACTAACTGAACAATAATAAGCTTGGCTACTTCAACAAGTGAAGACAAAGGCTTTAAATTAATGACTTTTTCAGGACAAATTCTGCAAGTCAAATAGTTTTGGTACCACAACACATACATTTATCACTACCTCGGTATCATTAAGTTTTCACTGTTCTTTCTAACACAGTGTTTCTCAATCTGGGGGGGTCGAGATCCCTGGGGGATCACAAGGGGGTGTCAGAGAGGTGGCGAAAGACCATCAGAAAACACAGTATTTTCTGTGGTCATGGGGGTTCTCCGCAAGAAGTTTGGCCCAATTCTAAACTTTGTGGGGTTTAGAATGCTCTTTGATTGTAGGCAAACTATAAATCCTATCAACTACAACTCCCAAATGTCAAGATCTATCTTCCCCAATCTCCACCAGTGTTCATATTTGGACATGTTGAGTATTCGTGCCAAGTTTGGTTCAGATCCATCATTGTTTGAGTCCACCGTGCTCTCTCAGTGTAGATGAACTACAACTTGAAAACTCAAGGTCAATGCCCATCAAACCCTTCCAGTATTTTCTGTTCGTCATGGGAGTTCTGTGTGCCAAGTTTGGTTCAATTCCATCATTGGTGGAGTTCAGAATGCTCTCTGATTTTAGGTGTACTATAAATCCCAGCAACTACAACTCCTACATGTCAATATCATTTCCCCCCAACCCCACCAGTATTCAAATTTGTGAGTATCAGGTGTTTGTGCCAAATGTGGTTCAGTGAATGAAAATACATCCTGCATATTGGATATTTACTTAACAGTAGAAAAATACAGTTATGAAGTAGCCAAGAAAGTAAATTTATGGTTGAGAGTCACCACAACATAAAGAACTGTATTAAGGGGTCATGGCATTCAAAAGGTTGTGAAACACTGTTCTTACAAAGCTTCACTAGCCACTGGTTAGTTTAAATTGTAAACCTGCTGGATTACAAATGCTATTTTATAAGTCATTAGATTTCACTGCATTTCCAGTAGATCCTGATATCTGATAAAATGGGAGCATGTCATTAACAAAATGATCTGCAGTCCCTTTGTTCCAATGAAGTGCGTCTCCTTTATGTGCTTATGATCCTGGATGAATTATTTAGTTCTGTAACAATACAGCCTGACTCCAAATTGACTTCCTTTTTAAAAATCCAACAGATAGTTCAACTCGATAAACAGGAAGTAAGAGCTCAGCATTTTTAAAAGCATTCTGCTTACTTTGAATTATTAAACTTGCTAGCCAATAATAGTCTGTGGTAAATTTTGCTGTGCTGACAACATTATGGGGGGAAAGTTGGAGAAATATTTTTTTTCATTTAGTCTTCCATACTGACAGTCTCAAATGCCACATTAACTTGGGGATTAAATCAGTGAGCAGGTTTTATGCACCTGCCTGTTTGGGGAAGGGGACTAATTTCATTGTAGTTATTCAAAACAAGGCAATAACATTATATTCCTATCCATAAATACAGCAGAGTGAAAACTAATTTCAGCAAAGGCAAGTGTGCCAGGTTTAGGATTACAGAGACTAACCACAAAAAATCATATGATTGTGGTTGCTTTGTTGTGCTACTTCCTTGTTAAGCACTAAAAGGGAACATAATTAAATATAATTCTCATGGTTCCCATTTATAACCATGAGAAGACTGGTATAGGATCAAAGTCTACCTGCTCCAACGTCTTGTTGGGTGAGAATCAGAAGTGTTTGAACTATAGTTACAGTATTTCTCACCACTGCCTAAACTGGCTGAGAGTGATGTAAGCTTGAGTCTAATACCATCAGAAGAACTACTTATTTGCATGTTTGTTCTAAGCCTCTGGGAAACCATAAGATGATTTGATGAATATTGTCTTTTTCTACTGTAGTTCTCAGCAATTTGTGATCAAAAGAAATATTTATTATACTTAGCCATAACAACTATATCAATATCATATGTAGCATATGCTAAATTAGTTATATGGCAAAATGTAGGATAGTGTTCAGACTCTTTGGATTGCTTCCTTTGATTTAACTTTGTTTAGAGAGAAAACATAATTTAGTAGTATATCCAAATCATTTAAAACTTCATTCAGCACTTGGCTTCGTTTTTATTACACTGCACATTACTCAGTCATCCAAATATCATTTTACTGCTTGCTTGGCAACTAGGAGTTGGTGGAAGAGAAGTTCTAAAATATGGAATCCACAATCACAAGATATGGAGATGACCATTAATGCCAATGGCTTTGAAAGAGAGATTCACAGGGGTTGAGATTATCAATGCTTGTTAGACATGAGAATTATATTTTAGTTCCAGGATCAGAGGCAGCATGTCTCTGAATACCAGTCACTGACAACATTGGTAGGAGATGGCTCTGTCAGTTTCATTTGGCTAAATATACTAGAATGAAGGATAAACAAGCTTTGAAAGTTGATGCCTTTTGCAAAGATATCTCAACAAAGACGCTTTGTTTGTTGGACATTTTAAAGCTCTTTTGATTTCTTTACTTATTTCCTTTAGTTTTCCACTAGGAAAAAAATAAGTTCAAATAGCTTTTAAAGCAAAATTTCACTTTCGTGTAAGTGTCCTGTTTGGAAACCTTCCTCTTCCATATGTGAAGTACAACAGACTCTAGAGTTCTTCAAACCAAAAAGACACTCCTTTGCAGGGAGTTCCTACATCCATATTCCACAATTGTGAGAATACCTGTTCCTTTGATATTTGCACTCCACACAATTCGATTTATCTGCATATATTTGGAATGGTTAATGAATTGCTGAATCTGCATAATGCTTTTAAATGGATTTTATAGTTTTAAGTGTGATTTTATTGGTATAAATATGTATATGCGGATAGCATCTTATGTAAAGCCGCTCTGAGTCCCCTTGGTATATATATGTATATGCGGATAGCATGCTTATGTAAAGCCGCCCAGAGTCCCCTTGGTATATATATATGTATATGCGGATAGCATGCTTATGTAAAGCTGCCCTGAGTCCCCTTGTGGGGAGAAGGGCGGGATAAAAATTATGACCTTGGTGACCAGGGTTTGAATCCCCGCTTGGTCATAGAAAGCTGCTGGGTAACCTTGGACAAGCCACGCATTCTCAAGCCTTAGAGGAACTCAAAGACAAACCCCCTCTCAACAAATCTTGGTAAATAAACCCATGATGGGTACACCGTAGGGTTGTCATAAATTAGAAATGATGTGAAGACACACAGCAACAATAATTTGAGTTGAAAAACTATGCTAAAGTATTGTTTTCTCTCCAGATGTGCATTGCAAAATCATAGTGTTTAATCAAAAATGTTAGATTTGTTTGTAGCATCATTATTTTGCATAGAAGTAACATATGTAGAATTGTATCACATTTAAAATACAACTTTGTCATATGGGCTGATTTGCCTGTCATACGCCGCTTCCTTGCCCCTGTCGCCACAGAGTCCATTACATGATGCACATCTACTTCAGGTCAGGTTTCGTGGTGAAAGTGAAGAGGAGGCGGCATCCCGTGTTGCCTTTGCTACAAAGGGGGCGGGGGAGCTAGGTGAAGAACATTTTTAATCCATGGGATGGGAGTGGCGATAAATCGGATGATGTGATAAGGCCCATAGTGTAAAAGCTGGGAGGCGGAGGAGCTTTTGGTGGTGGAGTGGGGTTAAATGCAAAGGATCATTTGTTTCTCATTCATATGTTTTTTGAAAGACTAGGAAAACCTCATTCAGTTGAAAAACTGCTTGTACCAAACTTAAATCATGCTGATGTCAAACGGAAATGATAATACGAGCTTATCTACTTCACAATCACTTTACCTTTTGTAGCATGGCATTGCCTTGGTGTGAATTGACATTATGCTGGCTGATTTCCCTTTTGTATTGATACTCATACACTTGATTTGTTATGTTGACAAGCAAAGTGGGCAAGCCAGCTTCCAGCTTCTCGCAGCCATAAACAATCCCCTTTGCAAAATCAGATGGTGCTGTAGCATACCGTAAAATTAATCCCATGATGAGACCTAAAGAAAAAAGAGGGAAGAAATGTCCGTAAAAACAAAATGAAGGGCAGTTAGCATAAAGCGCTACAATGTGGTCATTTTTGTTACTGGCAAATGAATATAGCATCTCTTGTTTTGCAACACATCCTTTGCCTTTGCTGTAGACCACCCTTCTTCAATCTACTGTCCTTCCAATGGGTTAAACTCTGAGTGTCATTTTTCTCAGCTGGTATGGTTAATAACCATCATACTAGTTAGAGATAGTTCTTGAAACCCTAGCCCATTTGAAACACATTTATTTGACTAAAGGAGCCTGAATCAAAAATGACCTTCTGCTTTTGGTGTTTCTTTTTGTGGACACTCATACGGTGTCCTTCTGCATATTGAATCATCCCTAAGATGAACAGCAGTACTTTCTTATCTGGATCCATTTTAACCCATGATATCCATTTTAGTGTGGGTTCGTTGGTATCTTTAGAGCACCTGAATGAGACTAGTTCATTTCTATCATCTGAATTCTGTTAATGACATCTCATGTGTCATCTACAGCAAACTATAACAACATGTTTTGAAGCAGTGTTGAATGTTCTTTAAAACTATACTACATACAGATATATTATTATAATCTGGATTAAGTGTTTTCTACATTGTCTTCTTAAAAGGTCCTATGTCAACAAAAGCTACAGTATGCAGTTAAAATAGCTGAATGTTGTGACCCAGTTGGTTGCAACAAGGACTAATCAAACATTTGTGTACTTTAAGTGGATGATTTAGAGAGAAATGCATAAATGTCTGATACTGGAATGATTTAAAAATTGGGCTGTGAGCTACTTTTGACACCTCTTCCAGACCTCTCCTTAGCAGAAGTTTGTCTTGTCCCCTGCTAACTGAACTGTTAAGACTGAAGATGTCAGAAATTAGACTTGGGGCTACTGAAGAGCTAACAGCTGTCTTGCCATTTACTATGTGAATGGGACACATAGATCAGTCACATGATTTGCCTATCACATCTAGTTTGGCTCTTGGGGAAAGGGCAAGTGTCACATCAAATAAATTACATAAAGAGAAAATCAAATCTAGGAATGCTTGCTGCAATATTAGGATTGTCAATAGGACTACTAGAGCTGAACATCAGGGCCAAAAGTAAGAATATCTGGCTGTCATGGCTTAATTTGGGTCCTTATGAAAATATATTCCAAATCCTCTGCTAATTTAATTTGAATATGTCTCAATATTTTGTTACAGAATTTCTAACTGTGGGTGAAACTTTCCAAATTTTCAACTCAAATTCAGTTTTAAAATATTTCGTTATTGTCAGTAGTGGCTTCTATGAGTTGAGTGGTGAATCCACTCTGGTTATTAGGTTTTATTCCACACCTGAAAGATGCTGTCCAAGGTACTGAATCCTCTCCCCAAACAGGTTTAGCATTTTGGGAAGCTCTTTTGAAGTTCAGAGGACAACCTAGAATAGATTTGCTATTTTTCATTTCTAAACTCTCAGTCATACTGCAGAATGTTTCTCTTAATATGATCGTTTTATTTCATTTGTGTGTTTTTGTACATCTTGCCACCTTTCCTCAAAGAACTCAATGTAATGGGATAGCTACCCTATTCACATAAGAAATGCAGGGTATCTGTGTATGTTCAGGATCAGATGTTATCCTGACATCTCCAGTTAAAAAGATCAGTTTACAATAGTGCTGGAGAATCAGGCGGAGACAACCAAACAGTGCAAAACAGGCAAATAACTTCACTGCTATATGACAGTTCCTTGTGTTTAGATATTTTTAAATAATCAGAGGAAAAGAAAACTCTGTCCCTGTCCTTTCCAGCTTAGTATATGCCTACTCAAATGTAAGTTCTTTGAAGTTTGATTGGGCTTACTATTAGACAGTAGACTGCACCTTAAATCATTTTCCTCCAACGATGCAAGTAATTTGGCAAGTGTCTGAAGAAACGGAAAGTAGCAAGAAATAGTATAGGAAGAAGCAGAGTTTAGCTAGAGATACCAGTATACCTTTTACACAAAAAAGAAGCCACACACCTCTACTAATATTGTTTCCCATTTCCTGGAGGAGTAACCATATTAATCTCTGACAGAAAGGAAATGCTAAGCATAATTTAATACACAAAAAGAGGGGGAAGCATAATTTAATGACATAAGACAAGGCTTACTAATTATTTTTAATCTACTGATAGATTTAGATATTGCTTAATACTTTTATTCTACTGTGTTCTTTACTCCTTCATGAAAGCACACATTTCTGATGTCTTTTGAGTATGAAATATTTTTGAGTATGACATATTTTTGAAATTTAGCCATTTAGTGTGACTTCAGAATTAGGTGTAATGCTCTCACAATATGCCAACGTATCTTGACAGATTACCTTTAAAAAATATGGATGAAGAATATCTAATTTGTTCTCTGCAAGCTGAAAAAGAGCTCTATTTGTTTTTTGGGGGGGGTTGTTTTTTTTCCATGTCAGCAGAAACTTGAGAAACTGCAAGTTGCTTCTGATGTGAGAGAATTGGCCATCTGCAAAGACATTGCCCAGGGGACACCCAGACATTTTTACCATTCTCTGGGAGGCTTCTCTCTTGTCCCCATGTGAGAAACTGGAGCTGACAGACAGGCACTCACCCCACTCTGACCTGCTGACCTTTTGGTCAGTCCTGCCGGCACAAGGGTTTAACTCATTGCACCACTGGGGCCTCCCAGTTTTATTTGTGATCCTTAAAGCATTTTTTGTTTCCCATTACTTTTAATATTTCTTGTAAGATATAACCATTTGTTGTTAGCCATCTGGAAGAAATGTCCTTCAGCCAGGTGTCACTTTGTTTGACCACCTCCAAGGACCATCCTTGTGTTAGCATCAGGATCCTGAGGCCACCCCAAATTCTTTGGCTGATCTCAGCTGATCTTTAGTGTAAGGCCATTCTGAGAACGCCTTCTCCCAAACATTAATGTTTATAAGAGTGAGAAGCCCGCATTCCAAGCCCAAGGAGAACTTCCCCATTCACAGTCCTGAAAGCCACAAAACCTAGAGAGACTGTTATGGAAGCCCACCCCTCACACACAAAGGTGGGTGCCATAGGGCCTACCATGACTATATAACCTTTTACATGCTGTTACAACCTTTTAAAAAGACCCACCCTATGCCAATTGCCACATCCAGCCAAAACGGTGTGTGGTAGGTGAAAAAATCCCCTAAAGAACCCCAGGGGGAAAATCCCCACACAGCTCTAATGTGACTAGTTTTCACTCACACTGTCCATAGGGTGGGAGGGCAGGTCACAGACAGAGTGAAGGAAGGCACTGGAATGGCAGACCGGCCTTAAATAGGCTCAGCTTTTCCCCTTGATTGGGACTGGTGAAGCCAACCGCCCTCAAACAAAGCTGTCATAAGAACATAAGAACATAAGAAGAGCCATGCTGAATCGGACCTCAGCCCATCTAGTCCAGCATTCTGTATTACACAGTGGCCCACCAGTTGTACACGGGGATCTCGAGCAGAAGGGAGGGCAAAACCCTGACCTGCTCCCGACCCCCCACAACCAGTACCCAGGGAAATCCTGCCTACCTCAACCAACTCCGTGGTGGCACTTGAATATCCTTTTCAGTAACTACCGATGCACTTGGTATCCATGAATCTGTCTAATCCTGCCTTGAAGTTGTTCAGGCTGACAGCTGTCACAACCTCTTCTGGAAGTGAGTTCCATAACCCAATGACCCTCTGGGTGAAGAAATATTTCCCTTTATTAGTCCTAATTTTCCTACCTTGAGCTTCAGGAGTGCCCTCTAGTCCTAGTGTTTTGTGACAAAGAAAATAATTTTTCTTTATTCACCTTTTCTATCCCATGCATGATTTTATACACTTCGATCAAGTCACCTCTTAAACGCCGTCTTTCAAGGCTGAAAAGACCAAGGCGTTGCAACCTGGTTTCATAAGGGAGCCGCTCCATCCCTTGGATCCTTCTTGTTGCCCTTTTCTGTACCTTTTCCAGTTCCGTTATATCCTTCTTAAGGTGCGGAGACCAGAATTGTACACAGTACTCCAAATGTGGCCTTACCATCGATTTGTAGAGAGGTAATACAACATTTGCTGACCTATTTTCGATTCCCTTTCTGATCATGCCTAGCATAGAATTTGCTTTTTTTCACTGCTGCTGCGCACTGGGTTGACATCTTCATTGAGCTGTCCACCAAGACCCCAAGATCCCTTTCCTGGTTTGTCTCGGAAAGCTTTGACCCCATCAATTTGTAGGTGCAGTTGGGGTTCTTTGCCCCGATGTGCATGACTTTACACTTGTTTAGGTTAAAATCAGTTTCATTTTTAACTACTGAAGCAGCAAATTAGGGAGTTATGGAACTCCGAGTGGCAAATTTACTCTTACCAAGGCTACCTGGACGTGCGGGTACAAGGATGAGGAAAACTCACGACAACTGTGGAGTAGATGAAATCAAAATGGTTTATTGATGGCACCAGCTGGTGGGGTTTGCCAGCAGAACACGGCTGCTATCAGGGGCAAAGGCCCCGGTCATTCTCAGTACAAAACATTTATACCCCCAATGGCGGCATCTCGGAAAAGCCCGCCCTCCTTCATGGATTTTACACAATCATAACTGGCTGGTGTCTCATGGCATTTCATTAATCCAATAAAACATTGCATTTCCATTAGCATCACATTTAAAAGTCCCACCTATGTATGAGAACAATGGTCATTTCTAAGTTAGTTCTTTCTCACAGTACATATCAGCAGCCTGGGACGTTCATGTACCCGGTTTGCAACATTTCACATTCTGCCTTTCCCTGCCAGCAAGGATGGGGCTGAATCCCTCCGTACATGCGCAGATCTTTCCCCTTTTTGGCACAAACGTCTCCCATTAGCACATCCTGTACTGTTTGACCAATCTAAGCGTACGTTATCTCACGTTAGGCACGGGGTGCACATCAGCAAGTCACAGCATAGATTAGAAGCGCCAATCACAGTGTTACTTTCACGGAACAAGTGCCTGCCTGATTGTTGGCAACGAAACCCACTTTTCAAAGCTCTACACGTGTGCAGCATCACTCTCTGACTGTACTCCTGCACAGAAAAAGTACCAAAACCGCTTTACTACCCTGAACAATTTAGTGTCGTCTGCAAACTTTGCTACCTCAGAATTCACTCCTACATCCAGATCATTAATGAATAAATTAAAAAGTAACGGACCCAAAACTGAACCTTGGGGTATGCCACTTCTCACCTCTTTCCACCCAGAGAAATGTCCGTTTATTACCACCCTTTGTTTCCTACAGTTTAGCCAGGTTCCAATCCAGGACAAGACCTGTCCCCTGATTCCATGGCTGAAGAGCTTATTTAGGAGCCTTTGGTGAGGGACTTTGTCAAAAGCCTTTTGAAAGTCAAGGTAAACAATATCAATTGGGTCCCCTTTATCTATGTGTTTATTTACACCCTCAAAGAATTCTAACAAGTTAGTAAGACATGATTTGCCTTTGCAGAAACCATGTTGATTTTCCTTCAGCAATGCCTGTTCTTCTATATGCTTAGTAATTTTTCTTTAATAATGGTTTCCATCACTTTGCCTGGAACTGAGGTTAGACTAACTGGCCTATAATTTCCTGGATCACCCCTGGATCCTTTCTTGAAGATTGGAGTTACATTTGCCTCCCTCCAGTCCTCGGGTACAGGGGACTGTCCTCCTTCATGGGGTGGGGGCTTCAACTCTCCCCCTCACCCACCACATGTCTCATGGGCATGCCCTTTAGCTGCAGATAGAGTTTATAGTACTTGAAATACATAATTCCTGTGTCATTGTGTGTCTTCACATATCTGATTTAAGGTGGCTGTGTCATAGGATTTTCTAGGAAAGATTTAGTCAAGGATGTTAGCCACTGCCATTTTTGCCCCAGATCACTGAGCATGTTTTTGTGGCTGAACAGAGATGTGAATTCTGGTATCCCAGAGTACGAATTCAATATTCCAACGATCAGACTCTCCTGACTCTCAGATCTATAGCCTACAATTTTTATGACAATAAAGTATAGCATCTGACCTCAGTGAACAATGTACTTCTAGATTTGTATATCTGCAAATCAGATGTTTAACTCTAGTATTTGTATTGTATCTTCCCAAGTAGAAGTTGGAAGTCAGTGCTGCCCAGATGTGCATCTTGACTTTGACCGAGTGCAAGCATTCCACTTCTAAATGAAAGGCTGAATTGCTTTCTCATGCTCAGTTTGTGGTTGATAAGTTACAGATTTGAACTTTGAAAAGACTGTATCTGTTCCTTCCTGTTTCAAAATCTCAAGCACACTCGAACTTCCCAGTTATAATCTGTAGTAAGAATGTGATTACAAATCTATATGAAAAAATCTTAGTCTGCAATCAGCACATTTGCTTCCATGTGAGCAGGGATGTTTGCTTTGGCTGCATCACATGCTATTATAAGCATATTATAGTTCGCTTCACTGGGGTGCCTACAACAGTTTAGCCCCACAACAACACAGATTCAATGTATCCTCAATCACAGAAAGTATGAACAGTATCATGTCTGGAGAAAGTGTATCCCTTCAGATAAATAATTGTTCTTTAATCAGTATGAATACATCTGAAATTTGGACCATAGGAGGTTAGGAGACTTGTAGGCAGTAAGCAGGCATTTGCTTGCTTATATTTAAGGCCTAACTAGGGACATGGATGTTGGTATGCATGTAGTGTCTAATCCCAAACATTGGCACATGCCAGAGGATTTCTATCTCTGCATCAGTTCCACTGAGTGCCATTCCAGAGCTCCAAGTATAAGAACTGTCAGTCACAGTAGCTTTGTAACTATGTTCAATTGAATGGTTACAGAACTCTTCATTTGTAGTACCAAAAGACTTAAGTAGCCAGATACGTGGCAATATCTGGGAATGTGCACACGCACATCCTTGACCACAGTTTAGTCCTATGAATGAACAAGTGAGTTAGAATGTCAACTGAAAATCTCTTAATTGTTCGCAACCAAATGATCCACATATAAGTGTGAATCATTTTGGGGATGTTTTCCTTTTAATGTGTGAATAAATTTGTGTGTGTTTCATATTTATGAAAATTTGTATACTTTGTTCTCTAATGTATTCATGTTCGCCATGCAAAACTCCCTAATGTTTTCTATGCACACTTTTTTCACTTTAATAAATTCATTGTAAAAGTCAGAATATGGCAACAATTTGACTAGAAGTTTTGTCGAAGGCTTTTATGGCTGGAATCATTGGAGTGTTGTTTGGTTTCCAGGCTGTATGGCTGTGTTCTAGCAGCATCTTTTGAAGGTGCCAGCCACAGATACAAGCAAAACAACAGGAGAAATGCTGCCAGAACATGGCTATTCAGCCCGGAAACCACAGAACAATCTAGAAGTCTGATTCAATTCATGTTAATGTAATAGTTTTGGAAATGCAAAGTATTTAAATTCAATTATGTTGCAGACCAGACAAATTTTTGCTCCTATACATATGAGATACCTAGCTCCTCTTACTGTGCCTGAATAGGAAAAGTGCCATAGCTCTCACTCATTGCTATCCTGTTTAATATAAAATTACGTAATTCTCATTCCTTTTGTATGTAGGGTAGCAATAGGGGACTCCAGATGGTGCTATAGTTCCCATCAGCCGTAGCCACTGATGAAAGATGCTAATATTTTTGTGGGGAGGTTTCAAACATTTCTCACAATATGACCTATATGCTAATGTTTACTAACTTATCATATCAGTATATTCAAATTCTAACATTTAGATTGATCATGCTGATTCTCAAAAGTGATAGATGATCAAGCATGATGGTTTGGTTTGTACTACATTCTGTAAATTTATTTAGAAGCTTCTTCAGATTAATGTCAGAAAAAAACCCTCATGATATAGCTAAAGTGCAAGGAAATTGAGGGTTGTAAAGACTCCCCAGTGCAAAAAGAAAAGGAATACATGTGCTAATGGCTGTTGATAATGGTGAAATGACCCAACAGAGTTCATGAATATTTTAGCGCTTGCAAAATAGGAACATGGATGCAACTACTAAACATTATCAATAGATTATAGCTTTTACAATATTTTTTAATAAATAAAAATATCCCAAAGCAATTTTTATCACACTGCAAATTCAACAATTCCATCAGATGCATTAAGGGCACTTCTGTTGTCTTGGGCCATTTTCTAGAAATTCCCAGCACCTGCTGCAACATTTAATTCTGAAACATCTTGGAACAATATGTTTCCTTCTCTGCTTCTCCGATCTTTTTTTTAAGTTCTTAACTAGTTGTATTACTATATTTCATCAGTGCAAGGGCATTTTTAACAATAATAATAATAACAACAACAACTTTATTTTTATACCCCGTCTCCATCTCCCTGAAGGGACTCAGGGTGGCTAACATGGGGCCACGCCCAACAGAACAGTTAAAACATAATACATTAAAATGCATATCAACAAAATTATAACAAAAACAATATAACGAAATAAACAACAATATTAAACAGTATATAAAACAAACAACAGAACCAAACAACCAGAAGCAAAGTTCAATGTCTTGTCATGGGTGGGCGGACTGGTGCCACAACATTAAAGGATAGAGCTAATGGGTAAAGTGCAACTATAATATTTTTGTACTTTAATTCTGTAACTCTATTTTTAAAAACCACATGCACATACATATCTATGAAATGCATTAGCCTCACTCTGCCATTATATTTTTATGCCAGTAAGCTCTAAATTACATTGCTTGATAAATCCCTCAATGGTGCAAAAAGAGTTTCTCAGGCTGTTCTTCATTCCATTTAGATTCACCTATTTGAAACTGCTGAATGCTGAGCTTAACAGCTTCCTCCTTTCTCCCCAAACTCAATTTACTGCTTCAGTCAGGAAATGAGCAGGTCAGGTCTCCCAAAGAATGGAAAATCCTGTTATTCCACAAAGTTATAGAACTAATTTGTTTGTCTGACAATTTTATAGAAATTTACTCTATCCTACTGTACATCTCCACAAACTACAGACAAAAGTTTTATTTACAGACATTTTATTCAGCTAAACTAAACAAAGGGTGAGAAAAACAGGGTATAAATATCTGTATTCCTTTATAAAGCGGAATGTTTGTATATATGTGTGCGGAGGGCGGGAGGGCGGGAGGGCGGGAGGGCGGATATGTGGCAGCCACTTTCACAGGCCACAGTGATATGTGGCAGCTATTTGCATAAAGTCCTTTGATTGGCCAGCCTTGGCACTCCAAAATTCTAAGTGCCAGCTATTTGCATAAAGTTCTTTGATTGGCCAGCCTTGGCACTCCAAAATTCTAAGTGCCCGCTATTTGCATAAAGTCCTTTGATTGGCCAGCCTTGGCACTCCAAAATTCTAAGGCACCAGACAGAGGGCATTGATAGCCACAGATTAGCCAGCATCCCAGAATCCAGGCCTCTACATTCAAACAACAGGATTTCTTCCCACTGAGGGGAAAAAATGCACCATCAACATTCCCTCCCCACTTGGCTCTGTGAAAACAAAATGGAATCCTGTTTTCTCCTCCCCTCAGCTTTTAGAAAATGGCTGCCTGCCATTCCGCCTTTTAAAGTTACCAATTACCAGCAGAACAGGCCAGAACATTACAGGCCCCAAAAGAGAGTTTAGGGCAGGATGGCCCACGAATGATGGGATTTGCATCCCAATTCACTTCCCAGAAAACACTGTAGCCCCTACAAATCACAGACCAGGCCCAAAATTTACAGTAAGGCTTCATTAACTTGATTTTCCTGACTAGGCCTCAGTTAATAGGACATTGTGTATAGCCAGGCCCCAAAAGAGAGTTTAGAGCAGGATGGGCCACGAATGGTGGGATTTGCATCCCACTTCACTTCCCAGAAAACACTGTAGCCCCTACAAATCACAAACCAGGCCCAAAATTTACAGTACAGCTTCATTAACTTGATTTCCCTGACCAGGCCTCAGTTAATGGGACATTGTGTATGGCCTGAATTAACAGTAACCAACCTTGGCACACTGAGCCCCTATGACCCATGATTCATTCTACTGCAGTTTGGAGTAGGGAGGACCATGGATGATGGGACTTGAAGTACCATCACAGGTTATGAGATTTGTAGTACTTTCAAACTCTTCATTCCCCACAGACCAAGGCGGCCCTGAACCACAAGACCAAACTTGGCACACAGTACCCCCATGTCCCACACTCCATCCTACTGCAGTTTAGAGGAGGATGGACCATGAAGGATGGGATTTCAAGTACCTCCATTCACTTCCCAAGCCCGCTGCGACCCTCATCCAGTGCATAATCATGACCACACTTGGCGCAAAACAGCCCCCATGACCCACTGGACGTCCTGATGCTGTTCGGAGGCGGACCATGGAAGATGGACTTGAAGTACCTCCACTCATTTCACCAGACCATTGCCAACCTCATCCAAACACTGATCAAGACCAAACTTGGCACACAGAGCCCCCATGACTCATTCTACATTCTGGTGCAGTATTGAGGAGGATGGACCACGAATGATGGGACTTGAAGTACCTCCCCTCACTTCCCAAGACTGCTGCGACCCTCATTCAATGACTAATGAAGACCAAACTTGGCACACAAAGCCCTCATGACCCACTCTACATCCTGTGCTGTTGGGAGGGGGATGGACCATGGCCAATGGGACTTGCAGTACCTTCACTAACTTCCTGAGACCACTGCAAGCCACATACACATCTAATGGGAACCAACCTTGGTACACAATGCCTTCCTCAAATAACCCGGGCACCGCCGGGTCCTCAGCTAGTAATACATAAATAAGAATTTCCTTTCTGGGTTGCTGTGGGTTTTCTGGGCTGTATGGCCATGTTCCATTCCCTCCTGACGTTTCCCTCACATCGATGGCAGGCATCCTCAGAAGCTATGAGATCTGTTTCTGTGTGGATGTTGAGGAAGAACTGATACACATAGTCAAAAGCCCCTACTCATATTGTGCCCTTGAATGTATGTTTTAATGGCATCTGCCTATCTGGCCACATGTGTGTGTTTGTGCCTTCAAGCTGCCTACAGACTTAGATTGATCTCATAATTGTTTTTACTGGATGCCGCCCTGAGTCCCCTTGGGGAGATAGGGCCGGTAAAAAAATTAAGATCTTTATTTATTGATTTATTATATGGTTTTCTTCTATAAGGAATACTTATGAGTGCCTTTGACTGAAATGTAGCCCAGAACACCTGGTATTCATTGGCAGTCTCCCACACAGGCAGTAACCAGGGCTGACTTTGCTTAGCTGCCAAGATCAGACAGGATCTGGTTCTTTCAAGGTATCACTAGTCCTACCTAGCTGGTTCAACCTCTCACCTTAATCTCTACTCAAATAAATGGCCTTGATGGACTTAATAGGGATCGTCTGATTACCTCAATGGTCCTCTGTTAGCATAGAATATTCTATGACAATCCATTCTTGCCTTGATAAATTGCCTTTTTTCTATTAAAAAATCTGATTGTATATCCATACACACACAGAGTGTTCCCTCACTTATTGCTGGGATTACGTTCCAGGACCCCCTGCAATAAGTAAAAACCATGATGTGGGAATACTCTATTTATTTTAATATTTATACATTATTTTAGTAGTTTACATCTTTATAAACTTAAAATAAAGTGAAGGAAAGAAGGAAAGGCCTTTCAAGGCTGTAGGGAGGGAGGACTGAGAAGGGAAAGCGCCTTGGAAAACAGTGGCGGCAAAACCCCACAAAACAGCGAAAATACCATGATATATATTTTAAATTAATATTTTTATATACCTCATACCAAAATATTTTGACAACTTTACATTCCCACCACATATGAATGAAGGTATCTATGTTTTTCTCACATTTCCAACACTTCTTGTAAATCTTACCCTTGCTATACTTAGCTAGTTTTTCTGGTGTTTCTTTCATTTCTGTTGCGTATGCATATTTTTCGTTCATTTCTTTTGCGACCTACATATGCATATATAATTCTTACATTAATGTCAGCATTTGTTTATGTGTATGTTATGGCCTTCCTCTGTCGGTGATCCGGAAGCTTAAGCTGGTGGCAGGCCTACCATCTCGCTGCCACATCATGCCTGTTCTGCGCGAACTGCATTGGCTTCCAATAGAGCACCGGATCACCTTCAAAGTGCTGGTACTGACCTTTAAGGCCTTGAATGGTCTGGGGCCAGTGTACATAAGGGACCGCCTCTCCTAATATAGTCCCCCAAGACCACTGCGATCTGAGTCTCTGAACCTTCGCTCCAGTATTGTGGAATGCTCTTCCTCCCTCAATCTGTGCACTGTCTAATTTACTAGCCTTCTGTAAGGCTTGTAAGACCTTCCTGTTTGTACAGGCATTTGGTCGGTAAATGACTCTAGGCCTTTTACTATGTAGGCCATAGGAGCTATCTTGGCGTGTATGCGTACTGTATAGTTTTAATGTGTGGATGTTAGTCAGTTGTTTTTATAGTGTTATTATGGTGTTTTAGCATATGTGAGTCGCCCCGAGCCTGACGGGAGTGGCGACTAATAAGCCAAAATAAATAAATGTCCATGTCATTCACCAATAAAAATGAATTGCAAAAAAAAATCTGATTGGTATATTTGTTATTTATACATACATACATATCATAGCAATATTGGCAGCACAATAACTGATAAAGATTAACTCTATGCTGGAGCCCCTGATGGCGTAATGGGTTAAACCCTTGTGCCGGCAGGACTGCTGACCAAAAAGTTCACAATTCGCATCCGGGGAGCTCCCATCTGTCAGCTCCAGATTCTCATTCAGGGACATGAGAGAAGCCTCCCACAGGATGATAAAACATCCAGGGGTCTCCTGGATAATGTCCTTGCAGACAGCCAATTTTTTCACACTAGAAGTGACTTGCAGTTTCTCAAGTCGCTGCTGACACACACACACACACACACACACAACCTTTTATGCTGGATTCCCAGGA
Organism: Anolis apletophallus; assembly: GCA_030556195.1. Classification (NCBI taxonomy): domain Eukaryota; kingdom Metazoa; phylum Chordata; class Lepidosauria; order Squamata; family Anolidae; genus Anolis; species Anolis apletophallus. Next base: position 43,653,757 of record JARBWK010000010.1, on the reverse strand, counting down.
GCCAAGCTCACTGATAATGTTATAACTATAAGTCACTGTCTTTAAAGATTGACAAATCTTTAGCACATCAAGATAGGGATCAGCATTCATCTACATATATAAAAAAGGAATGGTCGTGTGATGTCGGGTATAGGCAGGAAAACTAGAACCCCCAGAACCACAGCAACCACCAAACACATTCCCACATACCACGAGGTATATACAGAGCACAAAAACCCCAACCTACATACCTCGCAAGACCCCTAAATACGATCCCCAAAAACCGCCATTTACACCAAGCATCGCGGCGCTTGGTGAATGGCAATGCCCAACGGAGCCGGCAAGGAGAAAGAGGACAAGGCAGAGTAGGAGGAAAGAGCAGCGAAGGGGTAAGGATCGTACCCTTACCTCCTCCTCCGCATCCCTTTGCCTCCATCGCTGACAGAACCCCCAGCCAATCACCGCCGCTTCAGTCGCGTCTACGACTCTCCGGGGAGGCAGCACTGGACCACGGGGAAAAACCCCCAAAAAACTACAACAAAAATGGCCACCGGCCCACTTCCGGCCCAGCCGAAAAGGCTCTGCCGGAAGTTGATCCGCCAGGAAAAGGGTCCGGGCGGCAACTGCCACCCAAACACAAGCAACCGGAAGTCACGCCCACCTCCTGGCCAGAAGTGACGCCATAAAAGATGGCGCCCACCACGGAGCAGCAGCGGCAATGGGCTCTCGCCCACCGCTGCACTCCCCTGGAGGAGAGAGCCTTCCCTGCCGCTGAGGCTGCCCTCCAGAGGACGAAGGGTCAAGAAGGAGGAGGCGTGGGGGTGCTGGCCTCACCTCTACTACCCTCCGGATGGCACAGAAGGAACGGGGTCGCGCTTGCCGCTCCCTTCGGCCCAGCCAAACACACCCACAACAACATACACTAACTTAACAATGACCAAACCCACAACATTAAAACCAAACAACTCGCAATACTTACCTCTACAGACCCACAACACAACAGACACACACACAACGCATACATAAAACTGCTAAAAAGAAAAAAACACAGTACAACCAAACAATACACCCCACATACACACCGTATATCCACAACACACTACCACTACACACTCACAACAACAACCTACACACACACTCTTCTGCAACCACCATCCCAAACACACACCACAAACCCTCCACTTGACAAATACCACCCCCACAACCTGACAGCCACAACACTTCTACATCCCACCCATCACAAGAACCCACAACGACACATCCATGACCCCACCAAGAACGTAAGTCACATCATTTCAAACCCTTATGTACACAAACTTTCTCTCATCTCCTGAATAGGGCACAGCAACGCGTGCCGGGTACAGCTAGTAATACATAAATGTTGATGATTTTCTTAAAACTGCAGCATACATGTACATTGCAAGTATAAAATACAGTCTACAAACTACTGGAATCTATCCATTTCAATAGGAATGTTGAGGCCTCAGAAATGGGAGTACTGCGTGGCTGTTTGCACACTATTTTTCTTCTTCTCCCAAGTGACATAAATGCAAGTACAAAGACAAAAAAGAAAAAAAAACCAAAACCCTTTTCATACTGTGATATATAGCACATTTTTACTTAGTATGTGGTTTCCTAGCTGTGAGGTTTGCAGAAGGTTCTTCTGACACATGGCTCAGGAAATCAAACTCTTTTTTTAAAAAAGAGATAAAATGGGGTTAAACTCTGCTGACAGCAGTTGGAGAGTCTCATTTTTCACAGCCTGCTTGTTTTTTTAAAATTATTTTTTCTCCCCCAAGTTCCCAGCAAAAACAATACAAATGTTCAGTTTTCAGAAACTACATCAGACTGTGAAGCTTTGCTCGGGAGAATTCTCTCTGCTTCTAATAACGTCTCAGTATGCTGCCATCTGGCATATTGGTAGATAGATTTCACCATTATCCCAAGAAATATAATCTCTTTAGACCAGGCCGGTACTTTCAGGAAACAAACAAGAGTTTCAAAGATCTAACATGCTCCATAACACCCATTATGTTGGCAGTCCGCTCATGACATTTACTTTTTTGACATGTTATCCCCTAGCTATTATTTCAACAATGGGCGAGGAAGAAAGAAAAATATGGAGGGATGAGATGCATTTATTATTTTATTGCACAGTTCACTGAACTTGGGACTTTTAAATTAATGTATTTCCCCTTGTTTAGGGCTTTGTCAACACTTCAGCTCAAGTGTCTAATTATACATATCATGCAACAACTTAAAAATACTAAAGTACTAAAACACTCACCGTAAACCATGGCACCTCCGGTTTCATGCAAAAAGCGGAATCGATGTGTTTTGAACAGCCAAATGGTGAGTATTGTAAGGATGAGCAAAAAGTTGAAAACCAACAACTCCACCGCACCCTGATGATAAAACTGGTCCTCATCTTTCACCGACCTGGGGTTCCTTGACTTCTCCATTTCATTTCTGTTTATTTGCATTGCTTTATGGACACTTTGCAGAATTAGTTGAAAAATGCCAGGCTAAGAAAAACAGGTTAAAGCCCAAATGACTGCTTTGGTAAAAGAAAGTCTAGACAGCATTTAAATTCACAACAAACACATCTGCTGTATTTGCAGCCTGTCGGCACACTGCCATAGCTCAGAATTCAGCTGGATTCTGGTTACAACTTCCTGTTTGCCTCTTAAAGCTGTCCTGTCTCATTTTATCTTGAAGTCACATCACTGTATAATGTCTTTTATTTTGATGGGAGTGGAGGGTGGATGACATGAATGCTCTTCCATATTGCAAAAAGTAATATTTTCTTTGACGTCTTATGGTGTATTTTTCAGTTTAAAAAAACATACTTGCCATGCTAAGTTTTAAGGATGTGATAATAATGCAAGCAGTTCAGAAGAACATAATCTCAATATGAAAGTGATGCTAAAATAAGAAACAAAGAAAGATCAGCCCTGGTATTTTAGTTTTGAAATGAGGTCTGCAGATAAATAACTAACGGTGGAATGATCACAATGAACTGTTTGCCAGGAGCAGCATGTTAAGCTCTTGGGAAACTCATGAAGCTCTCAAGGAATTCAAACTCTTAGTTCAACTCAAATAAAGTTCCCTTGAGAGGAAAAAAGGGCTGTCTGCTTCTATTAGTTTTCTACAATGATCTTTATCTTTGATGGCCATATGAGTTTTTACATATGGGACAGCCCTCAATTTGAACAGCACCACTGTCTGATAGTCTATTCAGGCTACATCTGGTTCCAAGATAAGGAATCCTAAGCATGTTTTCCTGCATTACTCCCATTACCTAAGAAGACACACACACACACACACACACACACACACACACACACACACACATATATATCTATATCTGTGTGTGTGTGTAGCTAATTAAAATGAAATAGAGCATTCTATTAAAACAGTTCCAAGACATATCCAAAAATATTAAAACAATTCATTCACTCATTCATTATTCGATCTTATATTCCGCTCCTCCCTGCAGGCTCGGGGCGGATTACAACATACATTAAAAACATGCTGCGCATACACCTGCAGCCATACATAACATAAAACATAAAAACATAACCAATGTACATAAAATCCATAAAATTCAATCTTTAAAAACTCCAGGCATAAACCCCTCAGGGCAGATCAGTTAGTCAAAGGCCAGTTTGAAGAGGGCAGTTTTGCAGGCCCTTCGAAAGGGACCGAGCTCTGTAATCGCTCGGGTAGCGTCAGGCAGGGAGTTCCACCATACTGGGGCCGCCACGGAGAAGGCCCTCTGCCTAGTTGTGGATAGATGGCAGGAGCGGATTGATGGAACCAGTAGCAGATTTTGCTCTTCTGAACGTAGTGATCTCGGGGGAATGTACGGGGCAAGGCGGTCCCTCAGGTACGCAGGCCCTAGACTGTGTAAGGCCTTAAAGGTTAATACCAACACCTTGAAGGCAACTCGGTACTCTATAGGAAGCCAGTGCAGTTGCCGAAGGATGGGAGTGATATGCTCCCTCACTGGTGCTCCCACCAGCAAGCGAGCAGCAGTATTCTGCACTAGCTTGAGTTTCCGGATTGTCGACAAGGGAAGGCCAACGTAGAGGGCGTTGCAGTAGTCCAGTCTCGAGATGACCGTCGCTTGAATCACCGTGGCCAGGTCATCCCTGGACAGGTAGGGTGCCAGTCGCCTAGCCTGACGGAGGTGGTAAAACGCCATTTTGCTGACCATGGAGACCTGAGCCAGGGTGTGCATATAGACGTTGAATAATAAGGGGGAAAGGATGGCCCCCTGGGGGACCCCACAACTTAATGGGAGTCTCCCAGAGGCCCCACCGCCCCCCCTCCACACGTTGTCAATGATCCTGGAGGAAGGAGGCCACCCACTTAAGGGCGGTCCCCCTAACCCCAGTCACGGCTAAACGGTGGGTCAACAAGGCGTGATCTACTGCATCAAACGCTGCTGTTAGGTCTAACAAAACAAGCAGTGCTGATCCCCCCTGGTCCAGCTGGCGGCGAAGTTGGTCTGTAATGGCGACAAGCATGGTCTCCGTCCCATGCCCAATACGGAAGCCGGACTAGAAGGGGTCAAGCCCAGCTGTGTCATCTAGGAACCGCTGCAGCTGATCCGCTGCTGCCCTCTCAATTACCTTGCCTAAAACAGGCAAATTAGACACAGGTCGGTAATTGGAGGGAGCCGAAGGGTCAAAATTCGGCTTCTTCAGCAGCGGTCTTACCATTGCCTCTTTCAACCCCCCTAAAAACACTCCTTGCTCAAGGGAGCTGTTGATAATCTTTCCCAGGGGGCCACGTAGCCCCTCCCAGAAAGATCTAATCAGCCAAGAGGGGCACGGGTCGAGGGAGCAGGTAGTTGGTCTAGCTGCAGCCAGTATCCCATCGACAGCTGTTGCGTCCAGCAGTTGGAAACGGGTGAAGGTGGGCCCGCCGAGTGGCAACGGAGTCTCGAGTTCACTCACTGTATGGCTGGGATATCCCGGCGGAGGGTCGAGATTTTGTCGGCAAGTTCTGGAAGCCCTCAGCTGTTGGAGCCAAACCCCTATCGTTTGGGACAACCAGAATTGTAGTCAAAGACCGAATTATTCTAAGAAGTTGAGCTGGGAGTGAACTAGCCGACTCTATCAAGGAAGAGTAGTGAACTTTTTTGGCATCCTTGATAGCTTGCTCATAAACCTCTTTAAACTGTTTATAAGCTAATCTCGATGCTCCGTCGCGGCGATCCCGCCACACGTCCTCTATCTGTCTCTTCCTCCGTTTCATCGCTCGTAGCTCCTCGGTAAACCAAGGTGAGCGATTCCTACGGAGGGTGTGAGAGGGTCGGGGGGCGATCTCGTCTAAGGCAGCGGAAAGACAGGTGTTCCAATGTTCCACTTGCCCGTCGACTGAGTCGCTGGGGAGTTCCAAATCCCTCAGAGCATTCAGGAACCTAGTGGGTTCCATAAGTCTCTTTGGGCGAACCAGAATGGGTTCGGCACCCTTACCGAGTGGGGGAGCCATTTCAAGACGGGCTTCCAGGACACTGTGGTCGGACTATGGAACCTCCGTTACAGAGGCTAGGACCACCTGAATTCCGGCCGCGAAGATCAAATCCAGGGTGTGCCCGGCCTGGTGTGTGGGACCGGTCTTACAAAGTGAGAGTCCTAGCACCTCCATGTTAGACACTAGGTCCATGGCTGCTGTTGAAGGGGAGGTGGTGCCGGCGTGGACATTGAAGTCCCCCAACACAATAAGTTTAGGGAACCTCAATGCCCACTCCGAGACCATCTCCAGCAGCTTAGGCAGGCTCCCCGTTGACACATTGGGTGCTCGGTACACCAACAGGAAGGCTACACTCTCACTGGCACCCCACACCAGACCGGCACATTCTATTCCTGGGATGTTTGCCGTTGGAATCGTCCTGGAATTAAAATTGTCTCGACTGAGAATGGCCACCCCCCCCACCCCCGTCTCTCTGTCCTCATCTGGCAACTAGCAACAAACCCCGGTGATGCCAACTTGTGCATAAGGACCTCATCTCCCTCTTGCAACCAGGTTTCAGTGAAACATGCAAGGTCGACCTTCTTCTCCAGGAGGAAGTCCCTGATGGTTCCCGTCTTGTTACGCACGGACCTAGTGTTTGCTAGTACCAGAGTTGGAGGAGAGATAGTTGGAGACTCCCCATCTGCGTGCCTGGGGATAGCTCGTAGGTCAGAAGGAGGACGAGCCCTTCCCCGGCTCCTCCTCCTTCTCCTCACATAAGGCCTACGTCTACCGTCCCTATTGCCCCTACCCAAGATCACTAGTATTTCCCGCCCCTGCACATCTTCCCCAGGTGGTTCATCTAGGTGTCCAGTCTTCTGCTCACCCTCTGAAAAGGGGGGGGCGGGTCGGAACAGCCCATCTTCTCTTTGTCTAGGTCAAGCAGAAGGTGGGGGAAGAGTCATTTGTCCTCCTTTCCCCTCGCTCAAATGGTTCCGCTTTGTCCATGTTGAAAGTGGCTCCAGGCCTGGGGTCAGAGGTCGAGCCGGGCCAGTGTTCAGCTCCCCATCAAGGGGAGCTGCCCTAGTTATAGGGCCGGGGTCTGTAGAGTTCCTACGGCCCCAGTCCTTAAAGCCCAGCCCCCAGAAGGTCCTGGACCTGTGCTGTCCTCCTTTCCCTAGGGGGCAGTCAGTCTCATCTGTGGTTCCCTTTGTCCTGTCCAATGGTGGTCTCTGGCCCCAGGCTGGCGCCTCCTGGCTGGGTCTCAGCCCAGATGTGGATACCACTCCTGTCCCCCCGATGGGCATACCACTACCCCAACTCTTTGGGGCAGGGCTAGCTGGCTTACTCAGCACCTTGGGGGATCGCAGGGATGGGGGCAACGTCCTCGGATGGTTCAGCTGAGGCTCCATCTGTGGAGCCAATGGGGAGGATGTTAGTCCTCCCTCTGCAGGTGGTGCTGTCGCTCCTCCTCCCACTGCGAGGAGGAGGAGGAGGAGGTTCCTGTGACAGCGGGGCGTGTCAGAGGAGGCGGGTCTTCCGCATCGGCGCAGGGTGCATCAGGGAGGCGGACCTGATGCCCTGCGCCGCGGCTGCCCCGCTGTCGTCCCTCCGTCGATGCCGTCGATGCCTCCGCCTCTCCCCCCCCGATTCCAGGAGACGGGGAGGGTGGCTGCTCATCCTCCAGCACTTCCAGGCCATCATCAGGTACGTCAGCCGGGGGGGGCGGCTCCCGAGGCTCTTCTTTTCCGTCGTCGGCGCTGGTGGCGTGTGCGCCTGCGCTGTGGCTCTTCCCCCTCCAACCCTGGCGGGGGGAGGCGTGCTCTCCTTGGGCATCTTCAAGGCTGCGCGCCATCTTTCCCCGTTGCTCAAGCTCTCTCTTGGCTGAGCGTGACAGGGAAGGGCGCCTCGGTCGCAGATCTGCCCGCCGCTCTAGTACCTGCTCAATATCGAAGGTGTCCATGGTGCCCTCCCCCTTCGGGTCTGGTTCCAGGCTGGTTCAGGCCCTCGTCGGTCTCCGGCACGCTGACCATGGGCACGTCCCCGGGTCCAGGCCTGCCTGCACGATTGGGCAGCTGTCGCCGAAGAAACAGCCTGTCAGGGGGAGGATCCCATCCTTCGCTCCCCCCTGCATCGGTCCGGGCTCCTCCAGTCGCTGAACTGGGGCCGAACTTGAAGGCAAGTCTGGTCCTACCATTGCTTCTCCAGTAAAAATAACACAGTTAAATTATCCTTTTGCTACAGTAGGTTAAGAGCCAAATGAAATGGCCTACATGAAAAATTATTTGCCTGCTCATAAACCAGATAGATACCAAATGAGTTTCTCATGGGATGAAATTCCACAACTTGGGAGCAGCCACTAAAAAGGCTCTCTCCTGTGTCTTCAACAAACACACCTGTGGTGGTTGTAGGACAGAAAGCAAGCTGAAGAAAGATTAGTTAGGATCTTCAATAAGTAAAACCTAGAAAGCAGACCAAAAAGAACTATATCGTAATGATTTCTAAATTGTTAATTAGCATATGTAAATGTGATGTACACTTATGTCCTCTTTTGCCTTCTTTATTGATGCTGCACTTCCTATCCTGTCTTTTTATGATTGGGAGAACATCTAACTGGCCACATCTCTATGGAATATCTTTGCTGAGATCTGAATGATTTAAATCTTGGGGGAAGGGGTATTCAGCAAAGCATAACGTCAGCACTTTCATCCTTTATTATCTTTCTGTGGATTTGGCATTCTTTCTTCTACCTTGCGATGTGTAGCATGCTCCTCAATATGTCCATACTCCAGGAAATAATGCCTGGCTGCTCACTGGAGGGAAGGATATTAGCGGCAAAGATGAAGTACTTTGGCCACATAATGAGAAGACAGGAAAGCTTGAAGATAATGATGCTGGGTACAATTGAAGGAAAAAGGAAGAGGTGCTGACCAAGGATAAGATGGATGGATGGTATCCTTGAAGTGACTGGCTTGACCTTGAAGAAGCTGAGGGTGGCCACAGCTGACAGAGAGCTCTGGCGTGTGCTGGTCCATGAGGTCACAAAGAGTCAAAAGCAACGACCAAATGAATAAATAACAAAACGCATGCTTCTCAGCCCAAGTTGAGTCTAGGGATAATATCCAAACCCGGAAGCTTAGTTAAACACAAGGTTTACACTAAGAGGGGACTTGTTTTGCTGGTGGTAGAGAACACAAGAAGTAGACCCAAGAGTATAGGTCTAGCCTCAACTTGGCTCCTTGAGGCCAGAATTTGTCAGCTGCCACATTCTTATCCACACTAGCCAGGCTGGCTTACTCGTTTTACTTACCATGAATATTTTAAAAGACACACCATTACTGCAAGTCAAGCTCATAATCGGCAGAAAGGTAAAATTCTGAGTTTTTAAAAAATGCAAATTGATGCCTGAATTTTATACAAAATAAATCCCCAATTACAGCATTTTCTGCAAACTTATTAATAATGTGTTGCAAACAATCAGATACAAATTTTGCACAAAATAAGTCTTCAACTGTGAAGATTCTCATTAGCTATTGAGAATGTAACAATGTTTATCATTAGTGGGCCATTGTTGGGATTTTGCTCATGAATTTGCCACATTAGCTGCACCCACAGCCAAGAAACAAACTCCCAAGATGATGGATGGGAGAAGAAAAGTCTTTAGAAGTCTTAAAACAATGCTTATGTTATGTACTACTTCTGGAGGCACCCAGTTAAATGGTTTGTCTGTCTGTCCTGTCTGTCCTGTCTTCCTTCTTTTCAGTTTTATGATTCCCCCGCCTCCAATTAACATTTGTATGGGTCTTTGAGCATCTTCTAGAAAGGTATAGGCAATCCCTTTGAAGTTAAAAGTTATAAAGAACGGGTCTCCTTCTTTGTTCCCCAGAGTTCATCCAAGTTTGAGTTCTGTTCCAATCATGATCTTCAAATTGCAAACAGATAATTGTAATTAGGATTTGGAGACTCTTAGGGTTGAAAGGGGCCCTTTTAGAGAACATATTATGTAAATCTTTCCCTAGAGATGCAGCCATTGAAAAGAAGTGCTGCAGTTAAGTGATCCACTCATACATTAAGGTATTACTGATGGTGGCCATATTTAATATATTTATTTATTTATTTGTCACGTTTCTATACCGCCCCTCTCAGCCCAAAGGCGACTCGGGACGGTTTACACAAGGCAGTCTCTGCCCTCAATACAACACAAGCAAACAAACAAACAAAAATAACCATTTAGCAACAATTTAACAATTAAAAACATACAACTGCAGTATCAGCGTCATGTTGAAATCAGTTTCCGTCACATATATACATTCCATATATCTAATTAAACCTTTATATTTCATCAGCAAATGCCTGCTCAAACAGCCAGGTCTTGACTTTCTTGCAAAATGTCAGGAGGGAGGGGACCGATCTGATGTCTCTAGGAAGGGCGTTCCAAAGCCGAGGAGCCACCACTGAAAAGGCCCTGTCTCTCGTCCCCGCCAGTCGCGCCTGCGAAGAAGGCGGGACCGAGAGCAGGGCCTCTCCAGATGATCTTAAACATACTTCATAAATAATTTCCTATTCTCAGTACAGAACACCAAACCCCAGGTTCTGCCCATACTGATACAGATTTCTTTCCTGGGATGGGTGTTTTGTTAGAGTGTTGCTTGACTGAGGGAATATGTGAAAAGGTGGACAAAACTAAGTGAGTCCTGAGGCAACATAACATGGTAATGGAGGCAATAAAGAATGAACCAAAAATGAGTGATGCTGGCAGAATAGGTCAGTGTTTCCAGGTCTTGCCTTCAACAAGGTCTGGATCTTCATGAAGATGTTGAGCAGAATTCTGAAAGCTTCTTTCTCCCACAAGAACACCTTTCAAGAATCACAGAGGTTTTTCTTTTTCTTTTCCTATGTCAGGGTTAGGGAAAGTTAACTATGAAACATGAGTGGGATGCAGTAGACAAACTAGGATCAGGACAGACTGTACCCTATATACAATGTAAGTAAGTACCCATTATCCAAATGCTTGGGAACAGAAGTATTTTGGATTTGTTTTTATATTTTGCAATATGTAGGTACCCAATTTTGAAGTTGGGACCCAAGTTTAAACACAGAATTCAATTATGTGTCATGTACAGCTTATACACATAGTCTGGAGGTAGTTTTATTTGTACCCACTATTTTTAGTACTTTTGTGCATGAACAAAAGTTTGTGTACATTGAACCATCAGAAAGCAATGGTGCTGCTATTGCAGGCACCCATGTGTATGTTTTAGGGGATTAAAAATCCAGATAAGGGATTCTCAAGATGCCTATACAGTACTTAATTTATTTGCATTACAACACATAGCTACTGTGCTTTTTTTTTGGAGAAGATTTAAATAGTTTGACAGTGTCCATAACTTCTTAGTCATAAGGAGCCCATGAAGTTGTGATCTCAAGTACTCATGTCAAAGTCTAGTAATCTTTATGGAATTGACAGGCATTTCAGCCATCCCAGGGAAGCAGGAACCCTGCCACATGTACGCCTTCCAGATTATATATGTTTTTGAAAACTCAATGAAACATGCTCAGAGTTTATTCATTTGTTGCAACTGAGATCTATTATAAAAAATCTAGTTATTTGTAATATATTATTTTCAGAATAACGTTGGTATAATTAAATAACATTAGGACTGTAATATTAGTAATAACTTTAATCATTTTCCAATTAACTATAAAAGGCATTCCAACTCACCCCAAGCCTCCCAATAGTGTTTCTTTTTGTCAGTGTTGAGATGAGGGAGGTTTGCAAATAGACCAGTTTTGTAGACATCCTGACCACAAGTTGGTTTTAAATTGGATTTTAGTGCCGGTGTAGAAGGACCCTCAGTAGTTAAAGAAAAGGAAGAGAGCACTGGAAAAGAGTTGAAATTGGGGTAAAATTGGGTCAGCACCTATTTATCTTCCAGTAGACAAAAGAATATCTCTAAGATATTAAGGAAATGTTAGCAATGCTTGCCCATCACTTATTGTACTGTTGGAATTTTCCATGCATCTTTGTTTTCTTTACTGATTTTATCAGTTTCTGGAACTACAGCTCTTGTGAAACCTGAAACCCAGGTAATGCTTTTCCAGCTAGTTTGCTCTGATCAACAAGTTGACTGAATTCAGATCTGATTCATATATTAGAGGGCTACTAGCATTTCTTTTAAATTATGAAAAATCATAGTGGTTTATTGATTAAATATAAATGCCAATCTATGTAAAACATAAGACAAGAGGACTACTTTTTATACCCCAAGAAATGAGCTTGGAAAGTTGTTTTAAGGTAGATGAACAGGAGACTGTCCTTATATACACTAATCTTAAAAATAATTTCAAAAACTCTTGAAGAACACATTTACACCATTTTATATCCATAAAATCAAGGATGAGATTGGAGAAGGCATGCAGACATGTATCTTGATGGGCTGCACCTCCCTGCCATTTTTGAAACTAAATAAAATTACTAAAATGCCTCATATGGATCTTTTTTTAGACCCCCTCATTCCTGATTTTTTAAAGCCCAGGATATGCCATTTATCCTACCAGGGACAGCCTTGGTGGGGACACATGTAGTCCATATATTACACTTTCCCTGTCCTTTCATAAATAGTTGATTCACTACTGTTGCCATAAACTAGCATAGAATACACAAGTTTTATTCAACTCTATGGGCCTCATCACATTGAAGACAGATTTTGTCATGGATCATAACAAATCTGGCATGGGGAACCCATTGCCTGCCTTGACCCCCACCCCATCCCATGGGAGGAAGCATTACTGCCTGGCTTCCCCCCATTGTTTCCTATTCAACATGGGAAGCCTTCTGTGTTGCTGAAGTGACCTTTTGGCACACTTGGATTTCAGTTGAGGCACGGAGCTGCGCCAGAAGTAGGCCAACATTGTGTGATGGGAGCTGGCAGGCTCTGTGCCTCAACTGAAGTCCAAGTGTCGTAGGATGGGCAATTTGCTCATCTGATGAGGTTGTAAATCACCACTGTGGGAGCAAGACATGGTTGTGTAGAAGGAGGAAGTACACTTTAAATAAACTGTAAGTGGCTGATGGAGCTGCCACCTGGACTCTGCTTTAGCTTTCTACACTTGCTCTTACTCTGGCCCTGCTGAGAGGCACAGGAAAAGCTTTACATGGGGTCCTCCTTTTGTCACTAAGTGTCACATCTTATGACTATTTCCAAGGATTTCCAGACAAAACATTGGGACCAGGCAACCATAGTAGTGATGCATGACATAACTTCACCCCCAATGCGCGAAAGAGTCTTATTTTGTGATTTTTAAAAAATGTTGTGGCATTGTTTTAATGCTCAAGGCCCAGGAAATGTTTTGTTCAGTGCAAATCATCCCATAATACAATGTTAATGGATCCCCCCCTCCCCCAAATGATCTAAGCTCTGCATCTGATCAGTCATGATGCAGGAACTGTGTCCCAAGTATTCCCTGAAACACTACAAATGTTCTGCATCTGTTAAAATGCTCTTGCAAGTATTTCAAGAAGAACTGTAGAAACTGTAAAAAGAACCTCCTGGTGTGTGTTACCTGGAGGAGTTTGTTGATGTTTGGGCTGCAATTTTGATACTATTTCATTTGAAATACATTTGATGTATATTTTCCATGGAACACAAGGGGAAAGACCTCTGTGCCTGTGCATAGGATTATACTGCTGCAAACCAAGGGAGATTTTATGCTGCCATATAATCCAGATTACTAAATTAGATAATCCACATTAACTGCTTTGAACTTGATTATATGATTCTACACTACCATATAATCCTGCTAAAAACAGAAAATCTGGATTTTATATGGCAGTGTAGAATGGGCCCAAGTCTTCATACGATGTATTGTTTCACTCTGTGGTTTTCTTTTTAGAATAATGAATGCTAGCAATACTTTCTTGGGCTACTTGCAGCTCTCGACTGTTGCCTTTAGTTTTTGACAACACTATGAATGAGAGATCTCCAACACAGTCCTGCTCCAGTCTGCTTCCTTGCCTGAATTAATCCATCTGTAATGTGGTCCTCTCCTTTTTCTGCTGTCTTCCACTTTATCCAGCATTATTGCCTTTTCCAGTAGTCAAATGGGAAATAAACAATAGTTCATGGAACTGTAATGCCATCTCATGATATGGTCAAGGTATGACAGACTATTTAATCATTTTGGCTTCTTTGAAAAGTACAGGCTCTTAAACCAGTTCCTTTCTCTGTGGCATAATAGCACTCCTCCCAAACCAAAATTTTCCTCTTCCTTTCAACTTCCTTCATAATCCAGTTTTTACAACAAGACATAGATATTGGAAATACCAAGACACAGGAGATCCTGCTTTTTGTATTTAATAGCAGGAGTACTTTATTCTACTTTGCTTTTATGTATTTACTATTTTTATCTTCCACATTTTTACTATTAAAGAAGCTCAAGTTTTCTTTAATAAGGTTTTAAAACAAAAGGATAAAAATCCAGAAGGGTATTTCAAGAAGATGTGGTCCACAAGGGGGCTCTGTTTGCACACATAATGAAATTTGCTGTCCTTTCTTTCCTCTCCCTGCCCTCTCCCCATCAGTATTTCAGAGAAAATCAGTATATGCTTTTCAATTAAAGAAAGAAAAACAAATATAAGCATCTCTGTGAAGATTTGACATTTGTTTCCAATTTTAGAAAACAAAAAGGCCAGAATGTATAAAATAATTATAGTGTTTTGCTTGACAAGAGATAGATTGCTTATTCTTTGTATGCTTCTCAATTTTCTTCTCTGGGTATAATGGGCTCTCTTCAGACTTGTATTTTTAAGGAAATACAAGTAACATAAACACTTATAAACAGTTTCAATAATGTTGGTTGCTGCACGTTGACATGGAACATTTTTCTTCCAATCATGTACAAGATTGTCTCTTTATTTTCAGTATTTTTATTTTATTCTTCAGCTACAAAGACTTCCAGAGCATCTTAAATTGTCAATTTGATAGCTCCCTGACCTCAGGTTTATAATCTAAGCATGTGGGTGAAAGGGAATGGTAGAGGTGAAGCAGATTGAAGTTCTGCAGATATTGCCAGTTCTTCTCTTCCTCTGAAGTAAAGGTGGTGGCAGTTGGGGTGGTGGTGGTGGTGGTGGTGGGGGACTTTCATCTACTTCTCGATCTTGGTACGATTGGTCTGTACCTGCTTCTTCATCTCTCCCTCTGAGATCTGAGCCGTGGCAGTAGGAATGGGAGGGGGAGGTCTTTTGTTTGCTTCTTATCCTGGGCATGATGGAACTGTGCCTTATTGTCACCATTTGTCAGGCTAGGTTCCTGATCCATTGGTCAAATTTCAGGTCACTACTGAAAGGGCGCTTGGAACAGAAGAGAATAATTTCCTTTGATACCACAAGTACTCAAGTGTTGTCAGAGTCTGGGATGGAGAATACTGTTGATTCTCTTCTTCTTTACCAGAGCTTTAAAAAATTAAGGTTTTCTTGGACCATAGCTCTCAGAAACCACCAGCCAGCTGAAAGCTATAGTGCAAAAAAGTAATTTTGTATCTATATATTTATCATATTTTGATTATCTTTTATATCTAAAGAATCAGAGCTAGAAAAAGTTCTGTAGATCAGTATTTCCCAATCAGTGTGCCATGGCACACTAGTGTGCCATGAGCAATCATCAGGTGTGTCATGGGAAATTGGAACCTCCAATACCCTTTATTCCCCCTCCTGCTGAACACATTTTCTTCTCCACTCGGGCTCCCTTCTTCCCAGCCTCGATCTGCTCGCTTTGCTCTGGGGCGAGTCTGCGCAGTAGCGCCCGCACGGGTCATGTCTTCCTCCCTCCCCTCCTGAACACGCTCATGGCGGCAGAAGCGGCAGTGTAGAAGAATAAGTGTTTGGCAGGAGGGGGAAGAAAGGGCATGAAGGAGAAGGGGGAGGAAGAGGTCTCTGTCAAAAGTTGGCATGGGCAAACTTGGACCTTCGAGGTGTTTTGGACTCCAACTCCCACCATTCCTAGCAGCCTCAGTCACTTTTCCTTCCCCCCCCCCCCCTCAGCCATTTAAGCAGGAAAGGGCCTCAGGCTGTTAGGAATGGTGGGAATTGAAGTCCAAAGCACCCAGAGGGCCGAAGTTTTCCCATGCCTGTTTTAGGGACCTTAAAGTGGTAAGCCTCCTTTCAACATTGTGATTCTCGATAGAAAACAAACAACAACATAACATAACATTGTTTGAGTCCACAGTGCTCTCTGGATGTAGGTGAACTACAACTTCCAAACTCAAGGTCAATTCCCAAGCAAACTCTTTCAGTACTTTCTGTTGGTAATGAGAGCTCAATATGCCAAGTTTGGTTCAATTCCATTGTTGCAAGAGTTCAGGATGCTCTTTGATTCTGTGTTAACTATAAATCCAAGAAACTGTAACTCCCAAATGTCAAGGTCTATTTTCCCCAAACTCCATCTGTGTTCACATTTGGGCATATTGAGTATTCACGTCAAGTTTGGTCCTGATGCCCACCAAACTCTTATAGTATTTTCTCTTGGTTATGGGAGTTCTGTGTGGGAAGTTTCTTTCTTTCTGCCATTCCTGCCAGGATATCTATGTTGAGTTCATCGAAACAGGTCCAGGTTTCACACTGAGTGTATAGATACATTTAAAAACATATTAACTATACATATTACTGTGTTATATTGTCATTTTGTGTCATTTTGGTTGGTGGTGTGCCCCAGGATTTTGTAAATGTAAAAAGTGTGCCACGGTTCATAAAAGGTTGGGAAACACTGCTGTAGATCATATAGTCCACCCCCCACTGATCCAAAAAAATCCAGGTTTCAAAATTACAGAGGTCCTACAAGGCATCTGTTCCATTAATGAATTGTTCTTACTATATATCAGGAAATTATATTTACTCAAAATTTCCTTGTCATTTTAATCCATTGGTTGAGTCTTGCTCTCTGAAACAAATAAAGAGAAAAGGGGAAAAATACAAGATCCTTTCATCTATTTTTTGGTTATGTTCTTTTCATTTCCATGGCTGCATCCTAGATAACTCTGGGGTTTATACATGGAGTCATTTGAATTCTAAATGTCACATCCTAAACTACAAATCCCAGGATCCATGGGGTGGAACAATGGCAGTTAAATTAGAAACACAGTACTGTAACTGAGTAGAGTGAAAGGATTTCAAAACTCCCTAGGCATTGCAAAGGAGTTTCTTACCATTTGCAAGAAAAAAAACACTAGATGACAATATTTATGATGAAATTGCAGATAAGTAAGCAGACCCTACTGGAAACAAACAACTATTCTTGCAGGAATTAATGCTGTATTAGATTTCCAGAGAAGGCTACTTGTTAATGTTAGCTACCTAGAAACACCAAAACCTCAATTGAGTTAACTTACAGTAATACTTACAGAGATCTTGGCCTGCTTTCAAAAACAACCACTGTTCATCTATAGTAGCAGCACTGTGTTGAGAGGAACTCTTAGAAGTTAAGCCAAATTAATCAAACACACAGAGAGAGTCACATATACACGTGGAGAGAGAAATAATGATGAATGCATCTATTTGTTTATCATGGGGGACTTTAATCCAGCTTTGCAGCCAAAAGGGATTCCCAGAAGAGGTTTTATATAATGAGAAAGAAGTATTTGGCCGACCCGCCTCTCACCCATCACTGCCACCCTTTGAGGGCGAGCCCTTATCCCCGGCTCCGGCAGTGAAAAGCCTGGGAGTGATCCTGGACGAAAAACTAACGATGGAGGCCCAGATCCAGGCGGCAGCAAAAGGCGCCTTCTTCCATCTCCGTAGGGCCCGACGGCTGGCCCCCTACCTACCATCTGAGGCGCTGAGAACCGTGGTACATGCCACCGTTGTCTCGCGTCTTGATTATTGCAACGCCCTATATGTGGGCCTCCCCCTCTCCACAACCAAGAGGCTGAAACTCATCCACAACGCAGCGGCCAGACTCATCTCTGGGTCATCAGTGAGGGACCACATTTCTCCTATTTTAAAAGATCTCCACTGGCTGCCCTTAGAGTTCAGAGTGCTCTACAAACTTCTGGTGCTCACTTTTAAAGCTCGGCACAATATTGGGCCAGCATACTTGAGTGACCGGCTGACGGTCCAACACAGCGTGAGGCCAGCACGTGCCATAAATGGCGATCGCATGACCATCCCCGGGGTGCGAGAGGCTCGGCTGATGGAAACCCAGCGGAGAGCCTTTTCCGTGGCGGCCCCAGGATCTGGAACTCATTGCCACCTGCCCTCAGAGCCACTCTGACCCTAACTAGATTCGGTCAGACCTAAAGACCTGGCTCTTCTGCCTAGCGTTTGGGGCCTGATCGGTACCTCTGAATGTCTGAGCCGTCCTCAGACTAGTCTCCTATTTAATCTGTTGTAAATTGCTGTTTTAGGGTTTTTAAATGATGTAAGTCGCCCGGAGCACCACTGGTGGAGGGCGACTCACAAATATTAAATTATTATTATTATTATTATTA